>JADLZN010006018.1:0-444715 GCA_018155175.1 Sinocyclocheilus anophthalmus | reverse complement strand
CCATTGTGCATCAATTCAAAAGCACTGAAGTGTTACAAGCCCAAACTAAGAGTCGGGTAATTTTATTCACAGTTGACAAGGTTATCACATGCCTCAGCGCCATGTAGATCTCATAAAAAGGAGCCCCGCACACACTTGTCAAAATGATAATATACATATACAAAAACACACACACACATATATACTGTATGTGTATGTGTGTGTGTGTGTGTGTTGTGTCAGAGGGTGACGTGTGTGTGTGATATCAAGTGTTTGCATTTAGTTGGAAATTTGATTTATTTTAGTAAATGCTTATACGCAGTGAAAGAGCTCATGTATTGAACAATCGATTCTCGAGCCATCGATATCAACCAATTCAGCACCACCGCCATGGACAGCACCTGCTAACGTCGCACGTAAGAAGGTTTTACCTTAAGCTTAAGGTATAGTTCGGGGAACACGCCTAGAACAGGTATACCTTTAGTTAAGATATACCTTTAGAGTCTTCGTAGCAAGCTAAGACACAACGTTATCGGGAAACGCAGCCCTGATCTGTTCATCTGTGTGGATTCATTTACTCATTCAACCTGTTATATTGAATAACTATTTACAAGAATTCTCTGTATTTTAATTGCAGATCTGCTGGTAATTAATAAAATTATGTGCAATACAGAACCAAATTTCACCAGGCCTTTTTCAGTGTAGTTTAGCATTATGTTTTTGAGTGAGACTGTGTGTGATTAGACAGTTTTATCAGTGTGTTTGGCCACTTAATAAGGACATTTAAAGTCATTAAGATCTGCCTGTACATCAAAGCCACAGATCACACAAACACGCTTGAAAAGACCAACACTCTTTCACACATGCATGAGCAGCGTATCACACACACACACAACACACACACACACACACACACACACACACACACACACACACACACACACACACACAAGAGCGGAATTAAAGTAGCAGAGCTATGAAAAAGACAAACTCGGTCAGCTAATGTACAGACAGATGATGGTAGCAGCTCTCTCACACACATACACACACACACAAATTGATGCAAAAAATGCCAGGGCTTCATACACTATTAACCTTTCACCCTTCCTAACATCTGTCCCGTTTGTCTGTGTGTAAAGACTGCACTCATGACAGTTCACTTCTAAACATGATGACCAGCAACTTTTGTTCACTCATTAAACTGGAAAATATCCATGTGAATCATCTGTGTGTGTTTAAGAACAGCCATTACTGCTTAATAAGACTGAGTCCCACTAGCCAAGCAGAGATTGGAGATAGGTAACTAATGAGAAATGAGGACCAATCTCTCTCTCTCTCTATCTCTCTCTCTCTATCTCACACACACACACACAACTTGTAATGAAACAGGCCTGCTTGTCTCCTACATTACTGTAGTCCCAGTGGGATTCAGCACACAGGCTGGCTAGACCAGAACAGTAGCACTTCTCGCATCCACGGAGACGGTCTCCACGGAGATGATAGAATCCCTGTTTACAGCGGTCGCAGTTCTGTCCCTCCACATTGTCTGCAGAGAGAGAGAGAGAGAGAGAAGACGGAGAGAGGATGAGAGAGAGAGAGAGAGAGAGAGAGAAGAATGCTGAGTGAAACGGGGCTGCATGCACTATTAAACATGGTAAAGGCAGCACGAACCAGGTGAAGTGTAAAACACACCACACACACACACACACAGGTACACGAACCTCTACAGTGAAGGAAAAGTCATTATTCTTCCATTTAATTTATTTCAATAGCTGTAGGACCTCTTCACATCTCTGTGTGTGTAACAGGGATTGTGCACCGTTCAAAATTACTGCCGAAGAGCTGCTGTAACTTGAAATAAGTTTATGGCTTGCCAAAATAGGGCCTACGTGTCAGTAAAATGTTTTTGAAAGAAGTCTCTTAAAGTCACCAATGCGGCATTTATTTGATCAAAAAATACAACAGTAAAAATTTGAAATATTATTACAATTATATATAATATAACAAAATAACTAAGTGAATATGTGTTAAACTGTAATGTATTCCTGTGATGCGCAGCTGTATTTTCAGCATCATTCCTCCAGTCTTCAGTGTCACATGATCTTCAGAAATCAGTATAATGATTCAAGAAACATTTCTGATTATCATCGATGTTGAAAACAGTCGTGCTGCACAATATTTTTGTGGAAAGTGATGCATTTTATTTTTCCGGATTCACAGATGAATAGAAAGTTCAAAGAACAGCATATATATTGTAAAAAAACATTTTGTATCATATAAATGTACTTACTGCCCTGTTTTTTGGGGGGGGAGGGGGAAAAATTTAATGCATCCTTGCTGAATAGAATTATTAATTTCTTTAAAAAAAAAAACATCTTAATGAAAAAAAGCCTTTTTAAATCTTACCTGTTTATTATCTTGAATCCATAAGAGTGTACAAAACAATCATTCTGGCAACAAGACGAACACTTCCGCAATATTAACGCAGGCCTACTATTAATAATGAAGCCCTCGTGTTTCATTTTTCAGTAAATACAGTCAATAACTGAGGCACAAAATAATATCAGTTGCATTTGAATGAAACGAGCAAGAGCACGGCACTGTGACATGAGAGCCGTGAAAGAAGCGGTCTCACATACCTGGATGAGCGGTAAGATATTCGGCATGGCTAAGGACGATGGTTGTTATCGGGAAATAACACAGATAGGAATGTCGCGACTGACCAATCAGAATCAAGTATTCCAGATAGCCGTGTAATAAATCAGAACAAATAGACACACTTACACTTAACTGTGTAATTATGTTTATTTGTTCCAATATGAAAAATATGTCATGAAATTTATCAGAAAATCGTGATGAACTAGTCAAAGTGATCTGCGTAGAATTGTTGACTTGTAACTCTGAGTTATTTTAAACTGAATTCAAACTCCTGTGTGTCCTGACCAGCTCAATTCAGATTCACACTTATGATCTTCAAGGGAGTCAGTCCCTGCTGTGTGAATCCAGTACTAACTTTTCATACAGCGTGAGGAACTCTCTCAGATGAACTTTTCCATTCCAGTCACCAGACTGTGTTCTGACACTTTAATTTATTTCTGTATATTACAGCTATTGGCAAGTCTAGCATCAGACTGCAGCACCTGGAGCGAGTCCATCCCGTCTGTTTGTATCATTTACTGATGTTTCTTAATGCTCCATTTACACTGGCGCTCTGCCTGAGCCAAGCCATTACTGAACAGAGCTGAGCGTTTGCCTTTATAATCTGACCATCCCAGCCTCTTCATCTGGGCACCGCCAAACACGCTTCACCTCCGCTCACTCTTCATCTGTTCATCCATCCATCCGGAGAAATCCTGTGAAACGCTTCTTGATCATCTGTAGTCCTGCATTAAAGCTGAATTAAGGCTATTTTTTTCTATTTCTATTCTGTTTGTTTTCATGCATTGAAAGACTTGAATCTTTATTAGGATGGGAAAACGGATCCAGACTGAAACGATTTGACAGCCGAGGACAAAAAGGCGCAAGTTAGTTGTCAGGATAACATCAAAGTGTAAAGCAGTATTTCATTTACACAGAACAAAGGCGACTTCAGATGTGTGTCTGATACTGAGAGATCAGATCACAGCGGCTAACGGTACTGCAGCTTTCATTTGCAGCATTGCACTCAGAGAAACACTTTAACCTTATATTGTGTGTTTTGACGCAGAAACAGAAAATCAATGGCTGTTGTTGTTTTCTTGGAACTACTGTTCTGGTTGTCAGATCCCTCATGCAAACGTCCACCTACTTTGGAAAGGCTGAATCACGGGTCTGTTGCATGTTTTATTGCAAAAGGCTCACTCCCCTTCTCTGCTGCTGGAAAACATTAAAATCCCTCGATGAGATTGAAATCAATCATTAGGGGCCTCAGGATTCCCACCTGCCATCTTCACAGGAAGAAGAGGCCGTTCTGGCGGTTTGTGTAGAGCGCAGCTCTAAAGTCTGATTTACTGTCCATGTGGACTCCCGGCTTTATACAACAGCAGTGTTTCCCCACTCAATGACTGGACTTTGGAAAATCAACCACCAACTCCTTTGTCCAGTAGACTCTAAAAAAAGTCTGTAAAATAGGGCCTAATGTACCGTGTTAATATGAAGGAATTTTCATTATTAATTTTTCACAGGCGTTTTACCTGTATTCTGAATTATGCATTGCACTGTGTTGTGGTTTAGGAATAAAGGAAATGTCTGTAAACTTCACAGAAAAGGTACCGGTAATTTTCTGCCATTTTCCTATGGATTTTTTCTTACAGTGTAGATGTTCAACTGAAGGGTCCTGTACTCTGTCTCGTGTGTAAAGCAGACTTTCTGCAGAAGCTCTTTCAGCCAGACTTCTGAGGGTCTGTTTCTTGAGATTCTAGATCTAGTTCTCCTGCACCAGCTTACAAGACTGTTGTAATCATTATATATGATCTTAGTCCACTCCAGACTTCATTGTTCCTTGATCAGTTTATCTCACCTCTCAAAGTTAAACTAAGAGCAGATATATAAAGGTGTCTTCTTACTAAAACTTCATGGTGGCTTTTTGTTGAAGCACATTGTCCTTTTGGGACCTGCATTGTTCACAAAAGCTCATCTGTCAGTCATCTGAGGTACATGTCCTGGTCCGTCTCCAAGGAGCTATTTTGCAAAAAGTCCCTTAGCAACCATTTCCTCTCTGTCCTGGTTGTGACAGCATCCACTGAACAATTGGTTTAAATGCAGGAATATGGCACACCTGAACAGGCCAGACATCACAAAGCCAACTGTTTTCTGTGTTCATCTGGAAGAATTGCTTCTGGAGCATGTAGACGCCTGTTTTCATTTCCATTTATTGAGGATATGTCACCACAAGCTTGTGTGAGATTCCATTCAAACTAAATGGGGGCCTTTCAGATTCAGTGCCGTCTTGCTTAATTGGTTGTCTTATTCAGGCTGAACAGTCTGTACAAAGCTAATGGTGCCACAGACCTTTGTCAGGGTAGTGCCAGATTTAGTTTCTTACGGGAATAAAAATGAGGAAGTGAGGGACTGATGTACGGTGTGTTAAATGGATTGTACTGTTGTTTAAAACAACATAACAATAATTTCAGCTGACGATACGCCCTTTTCGGTAAGGTTCTCTTCCCTCACAGCTTCATTTTCATCCATGTTAAATTCAATTGAAACTCCAATCATAGACTTAGGTCTATAAACGGTGCCATAAAGACTTATCAATCACGACATGTGAGAAACTGTGAAGCCGTGCAACTGACTAAAAGGGGCCTAACAGGCCATTTACAAACTGATGCCATTAAATACAGTTATGTGGTTAAAATCTAAAGCGTTTGGTAATGAAATGCATTGCTTGACATGTTAAGGTTGCTAAAGTCAGCATAACAGCCTACATATAGCTAAACAACTATATGAATACTCTCACAAAAGGTACTAATGGCTGAATTTGCACAATCAGTACTCGATATCTGGGCTCCCGAACATGGCCTCAAGTTTGTTCAAGATTGCCCCATCAGTTGTTCAAAAAACTGCTAGTTGACCACTACCGTTCTTGCTTTCATGAACAATTTAAAATCCATTCACTCCAGTTGGGAGTATCAGCTCTCAGTGAGGCACATGAGATTACAGCACTCATTTCTATATTATTAAAGTGCAATCCAAGCTATTTTTGTAGGAACTAGCTAGCTAACACATTTGTAAGTCTCTCTGGTTAAAAAGTATTTTCTAAATGAATAAATGTCAAGGAAAATATTTAGCTTCAGTGTAACTTGTCTTCCTCTATTTGAAGTTCTCCCTTGTGGCTTTTACCCTTGTTCTTCAGAGTAACGTACTTGTTTTAATGAGTTTATGGCCATCTAGCAAAGGTTTTATGCTCACCATGTGTATTAAAGTTGTCATTGCACACAAATATCTGACTGCTCAATGCTGCAGTTCACCGGAATTGAATATCTGCTGTTTGTCAGCTGAATGGAGATCCTCGTCACTGAGCTAATTGATCAGTGAGTGTAATTATCTCTGTGCTCGACATCAGGATGAGTTTCGTGTTAAATCATTAATGCTGCAGGTTCTCCATTGATTTTCACTTTCTAACACAGATCTCAAAATGAGGATCTTATTTGTCTAAAGCAAATGCTGATACTTCTGATCTCAAACCTCTGATTTCATCGGTCTGATATCAAGCTTCTGGTCTCAATCATCTGACTTAAACAATCTAATCTAAACCAAATTTCTGATCTCTTCTGTGCAACATTCTGATTTCAGAACTCTGATCTCAAGCCTCTGATTTTAACAATCTGATATAAAACGTATGATTTCAAATGTTTTGATTAAAACACTGATCTCAAACGTTTGATCTTGTCTAACTGCTATAGTATGATTTTAGACTTCTGGTCTCAAACTTCTGATTTTACCAATTTGATATAAAATGTCTTATCTGAAACGTCTGATTTAAACACTCTGATCTCAACATTGTTAAAGTTAATTTGTTAACATTACCCTGAAAGAGAAGACCGACTGTAGAGGTGCCTTGTAGCAATAATGAGAATTCCTCAAGGAATGTTAAAATGTATTTGTGATGCATTCTGAATTGCGTTCTGAAACATTTAGGAATTCACATACTTGCGTAGAGTAGGTTTTTGGACATAAAATTACCATGTATTACAATAAGAACACATTTCTTTACACTTCTCCATAATAGTAAGAATCTTTTGTTACCAGTCAGGCAACTGTATTTTTTTTCCAGGCGGACAAAATCTTATTTACTCTGCAAGGTTTGTATGTGGAACGTGCAGAAGAGGGAAAGTCATCTGAACAACATGCACACCCTCATATATAAAGTCACTGAACAAATAACAAAATAAATCGGACAATGCGGTCCAGACAGATAAATCTTCATAAGCAGCCATGCAAAATTCTCAATTGCACGTAATCTCCCTCAGGAACTCTCATGCACTCCATGTTTGCATGTGTTTTTCTTCTCCGGTGAGATCGTTGTTTTGAGCTCAGGACATCTTCTGTAGCATTGAGCTGATGTGCAGTGAGCAGAGTTTATGATTGGTTTCCTTGGAAACACATACTGTACTCTTTTGGTGTGAAGAGAGCGAGAGAGAGAGGGAGAAAATGAGGATAGAGTGAAGGAGAGGGAGGTGGGGGAGGGGCTGTACAGGGAAAAGAAAAAAAAGGAAAAGAAATGAAAGCAGACTGGCTGGTAGAAGGGGGTTGGGCTATCATCTCTCAACACCACTCTCTCTACCTCTTTCACTGTCTCTCCCTCTATTTCTCTCTCTTTCTGCTTTCTCGTACCGTACCGTTCCTTCCCTTTGTCTACTGAAAGAGAAGGCAGAAGAGGATGCAAATGTGAGAGAAAGCAAGAGAGTGTGTTGAGAGAGAGAGAGGTACGAAAGGACAAGACAGAATGGATCAGGCACACTCGCCTTTTTGACAATAGAAGCTCACTTCCTGTCTCTCAGTGGCGTTTCGTAAGTAAGTCCTATCATTCTTTTTTGTGTGTGTGTGTGTGTGTGGTGTGTGAGAGAGAGAGAGAGAGAGAAAGAGAGAGACAGAGCGTGTACACATTTTGTCAGAGCTGTCATCCGGTACCTTTAAGAATGCAGTGGGCAAACAGGAAGCAGTGCCCTTCTCTTCCTCTCTGACCTGCAAGGTAAGAACGCTTGTGCGTCCCAGGAGAGAAACACTCATCTCTCCTCTCCATGCAACTTAAATACCGGCCCCTCCGGCTCACTTTTTCTGTCTTTGTGCTCCTTGTGGTTTCTTTTACTTTACTTTGTGCAGTAATGTGACTGACTGTGAATGTTTTGCAATAAATCCTGTGCAAGTCTCTACAACTCAAAGTTAATTATGAAGTTAGCTGCAGAGGAGATCCTTCTGTACATAATGCAGTTGTGTGTGTGTGCGTGTGTGTTTGTATGTGTAATACAATAGCAAGCCGGTCTCTACTGAATACTTTTGTACAGGAAGTATGGTTATTATAGCTGGAAAGCTTGATCTCTGCCATTATGACTCAACACAGATCTAATAAAAGACACCGCCTTGGTGTGTGTGTGTCTGCAGTGAACTTTCTCAGACAATCTCCCCACAAGCAGTATCATCCATAACTCTTTGTATGAGAGAGATTTCCTCTGTTTGTTATCTGCCAAAGAACACCCACATGCATGCATTACGTTACCCTCCTGCGGGGCCCCATGGTCACCTGTCATCCCTGTTGGCCCAATTCATTAGCAGCACTTAAGCTAGCAGCAGCATAAGAGAGAAGAGAAACAGAAGCATGTCCCCAACAGTTGTAAAATAATTGAAAATAGTTGAATGAGTAATGTAAATTTGTGTTTAACATTGGAATATCCTGCAAACTTCAAGTGTGTTAAAGAGAGTTTTGCATTTAAAGAGAAAATTCAGCCATAATTCACTGGAACTGGAATGGTTTTCAGTTCTCTGTGGAACACAAAAGATTATATTTTGAAGAATCACATTGTTCTTTTCCAGATATTGAAAGCTTACCATATATTGACAAGGGGAGTTCGGAAAGTGACAAAAAGGGGTCATAAAAGTACTGTTAAGTTGTACATGTGGCTAGTACGTCTTCTGAAAGCATGGAGTATGATGAAGTGAATGCAATTTCAGTTCATCCTCAATGAAAATATCACTCTTCATCTCTCAAATCTCATTTGCAATAGTGTAAATGTCTTGTAAAGAAGCATTGAGCCAGAATTGTTGTCAGTGACACCAAAATCCAGTCATTCATCAAGGGTGAATGATATTTGAGTTCTACAGCAGTGAATAATGTCTTAAGTTCCTCTCACCAAATCACAGAAGACTATTATGTGGCTTCAGGAGACTTGTAATATAGTGCAAAAGCCATATGGCCAAACACTTCATGATCTCACTCAACCATCATTTGCACTCGTGCATATTCAAACTTAGTGCATTTCATCGCAACCAATTTTAATTTTTGGGTCCACTGTTCCTTTAACAGGCAGGAGTAATGCCTCCTGCGTGCATATGTGTGTGTGTTTCAAAAGAAGACTTCTATGAAAGTTTGTATGTTTTTATTTTCTCACAGGCTAACCTTACATCAAAGGTATTTTCTATCAAATTAGTCCCTAGCTGCCGTAATCCGCCAAAAGCATCCAGCCTGTTACAACACGCACTCTTGATCTGATATAAACCTCATATGTGAGAGCGAGTCTCTGTTTATTTAAAGTAATATGAGATGTGTACATGTCAATATCTGCCTCTCAGATTGGATATCAACTCATAAACCCACTGACTGTGACCCCAACAGCTGCAATAGCACGTCAATTTTTGAACGACTTGCAAGCGTCAATGGCACCACAACTTAAGAGTGAAAGCTGAATGTGAGAACAAGACCTAGAGACAGAAATGCTGTGAGAATTACTCTCTCAGAAAATGTGGCTGATTTTTTTGTCTGTAGTACAGTCATGTTCGCGCGGTTACACCGATGGTCCCACATCAGCATCTGTTTTAAAAGACCGTTTTCTCCACAACAAAGTCCTGCTTGACGTGAAATACGTCAATAAAAGACATCTAACTGATTCTGGTTTTGAAACTGGATGTCATTCTGCGTCTGAAACTGAAACTGATCAACAAAACCTCAAATTCCCATAAGATATGTGCCATTTTAGTTTGTTCTCTGTATTTGTGTCTGTAACACCATCTCCATTGCTTTCGATAAAGAGATGCACAGCACATCTAATTTAGTTGTTTAAACAGGAACCCCTCATAGTTTGGCCTAGCCGCTTTTGTTTACATCTGCAGTGTGCGTGGGGTTTTTCACTGAATATTGAGTCTGAATTTCTCTCATATATCAGCCAGTAACACAATCTCGCTGGCCCCGACAGCAGTGGCGCCCCTATCTTTCCCTTCCCACTCTTCCTCTCACTTTCCGACTGTTTGATTCCTGCTGTGGTTCCCCTCTGCTCTCATGAGATATCTGTTTCCGATGGACAGTCACCATATGTTTTCGACTGGATTCCTGGCTTTACTGTTGAGTTTTGTGAAGAGTTCGCGTCAGTGAAATGAATGTGGATTCTAGACTATGTGGCTTTCTATGGAGTATCAAACTCTATTTGGGGGGTTTGACTTTTAAATTTGACCTTTGACCTTTAAAAGGTCATATCATCCAATTTTCTGGAACTTTGTAAGTTAAACGGGTCCAAAAACCAATCATCCAAAAGTAGATTTTTAACAAGATCCTTAAACATTTCCGCCTGATTTTCACAGTTCATGTAGCAAATACAGTATCTGTACGTTTAGTATCTGTCACAATGTAATGTAGGCTCATTTTAAGAAACCGGGAAGCGCTAACTAAATTACAAATCACCGCATACCTGATGTTACTCATTTCATATGCAAAAAGTCAGTTTACATATGAGGGTTAAAGGCACAACAGCAAAAATGGCCTGTTTAATTCAGACAGAGAGTAGAATATTGACTAAATACATATACTAAAATTATGAGTGTTTTAGTGCAAAAAACCTTGATTAACATACGTATGTCTCCTGACCCCTGTAGAACTATGATACAAAGCAGAATTACTGTAGTTGCCAATATGGACTCGATTAAATTAAGGAGAGCAAGATATGGGAGAAAATTAAACTTAAGACGTACAGTGCTGGACAGCCTTTGGCCCATTATTTTCTAATGTAATTCCTTCTTCATTTAAGTGCATGTGTTTGAAACTGGAGAGACTCATAAAAGCTTATAGTAAGAGGAAGATGCATGAGTGGAAGCTCTTCGGATGATTCTCCAACTGTCAGTCTGCATCGCACCTCATTTGAATGTAATGCAAAGAAGCTGTATTCATCCATGAGATGTGAGACTCTTCGCTCATGCATCCCAATGAGGCCTGATAACAACCATAATCACAATTGAACCACTTGAAAAAAATGAGTAGGGAAGACGTTTCAGACACGTTTGTAAAACATATTTTTCAGCAGTGTGTGCATGTGAGGTCATGACCACAACTGCACAACAGTGTCACATTTTTACAGGAAGTTAGAACCACTTCCTTTCCAACGGAACAGTTTGCTGGGTTTCTATGGCTACCTACATTATCAGCATGTCATAAAAACATTGGCATACACAACCCACTTGTGCACGTCGGTCTTGCATTATTGTGTTTTGTATCCTCACTGGTGAAAGTACGCTGTGAGAGTCTGGTTTGGACTGAACAGGTGCGATGTACTTGGATAGGTTTGTGTAATCTGATATAACTCAACCTGTTTGACAGTGCATTGTTGGTCTGCGTTAAAATTTGATTACAATGGGACAGGACGCTCACATGAACGTTGGTGAATAAAAAGGAAATTTCACAGAGGTGTTTTTCGAAGCTCAGGAGACTTGGCTCTAGTTAAGATTCGTTGAAGTATCAGCTTTGTCTCCGATGTTTATCCTACATTTCCTTACGATCAGAGATGATAAAAACAAACGAAACAATAGTTGACATGCAGTAAGCATACTGAGCTAAAAAAAATAATGAAGATAGAATAGGTCTTTGAAGAGTTTGATAAGAAGTGTTTGGATTTATATTGAAATCTGTTTTTTTTGTTGTTTTTTTATTACTATTTTTTTCGAATCCTAATTTAAAGTCACGATGAAACCGAAATAGTGACAGATCCTTTTTCCATATTGTGACGTACATTAAAGTGAAACAAATTATCAGAAGAAAAAAATTTAGGGTGGAGACTTGGTTCAGGTCATTGGTCATTGGATGGAGTCAGATCTGAATAGAATGACGATTGTAAGAAAGGGGTGGGGTTTAAGTGGACTAAATGATTGGAGCATTTCAGCATACATCAACCGATACATTCAATCACATGACTTTTTTGATGCACATCTTGGAATGTATTCAGTAAATGTGTTTCCATCGTAGTTTGTGTGCATGTTTTCTTACAAAGAAAAAAAATGGCCTCAAGTGAGCGTATATGTTTTTTTTGCCCTTTTTGGAAATATTATTCACAACTTGGCACTATTGCATAATGTGCATTAAAATATAGGCTATGGATTGAAACATGCCTATTGTTCAGATCTTTTCTGAAATTCTAGAGGAGACAGATGTGACATTTCTAGGCAAAAGTCTCCATGTGAGTCTCCATTTAATCTCTTTGCTGTTTATGAGAAACAAGAGCTCTCAACATAATCGATTTGTGTTTTTAGTGCTGCGGGGCAGTGTATGAGTGTATGAGTGTGTGTGTGTGTGTGAGAGAGAGAGAGAGAGAGAGAAAGAAACATACAAATGCTTACCATGTATTGTACATCTAGCAAATGTGTCAAAGTTAAGTGTGTGTTCAACTGAGTATGTGTTAAATGTGCTATTATGAGATGCAGAGAAGAGGTGAGACACCCTTTAACAAACACAAAGTGCCCGCAGTTGCTCTGTCCTGATCTGAACCAGAATCCACAACTGGAGATTTACAGTATGAGAGCCAAGCTATTAATGGACCAAAAATAGCACAAATGGGCTCCTTTAACCTCACACACACTTGCACACTTGTTACGCTTCTTCCGATGATAAAGGACAGTTGGTGTGGGTGGGGTGGAGCGTGGGGGGCAGAGATAAGATGAACAGGAGCCTGTGGATTGCTGCAGATGCTTCAGGTTGAACTAGTTCCAGCGTTGAACGTTTGATCTGTTGCCTCAGTCCAATCTAGAGGAAGCGTCAGTCAGGTGCTAGAAAATCTTCAAAGGTGTGTTAGGTGTGTGGGCGACATGAAGATCACAATGAGATTTATTTCTTTGACAGTTAAGGACGTTGTGTTGTGCAGCACATTATGCATGGTAGCCACAAATATGCTATAGAGTATAGATGCTTGTGGCTACCATGGAGCCATATTGTCTTTTCTCTCAGGAAACTGATATTGACCATCATTTACAAGAGCACATCCTGAAGATTTCCTTTCTGCTGTCCCCTCCCTCCCTCGCTTTCCGTCTGTCTTTGTCTCTAACTTCCTGTGTACTGTACTACATCAAACACGACTGTTGATATTGCTTATACTTAAGGTTTGTCAGATCCCTAACCCTAAGTTTTATAATTAAACCAGTTACTGGTCCTGCATCGTTTAATATGGACTTGAATGATATCTGTTGGGTGAAAAATCCTCTAGATTTACATTGAAAGACAATCCACACAACAAATGTTCCTCTAAAAATGTTTCAAAACAAGGCATTACTGTTATCATGTGATATTATGAAAGGATGCTTTCAGTTTTATTCATCCTTATTTATTTTTCTCTCATTCTTTCATTCAGAAAAGCTCAACTCGAAAGATAGGCAAAGTGTAGTGATCTCTGTTGAGATCTGCAGTGGAGGGTTTCTCCGACTCATCAGTGCGGTGAGTATTCACAGGACACTTTCTTCTCTCCAGAACAAGGTGCATCATGAGTCAACCGCTACAGTTATTCGCTTTTGTGTGTGTTTTCTCGCCTCAGGCTGAATGTATCACATAGCAGAGCAGTATTCTGGACGTAACTCGTGGGACTCCTTCCCCTCTTCTGGGCCGAATCGAGCACCATGGGCCCCAGGCAGCAACCGGCACTGGTCCCCTCCATCCAGGTCATCCATCCTCCACACACATTTGCATCCATTAATTGAACACTGTTTTATTGTGTATATCTTACCGTTTTTAAATCCTCAGTTCTTCTGTTTTCAGGTGCAGTGGAGGGAACTATCAATCCCCATCCCAAAACTACACAGCAGGACGAAGCTACCCAAATAAAGCTTATAACAACAGGTCAGTCATTCTTTTCTGCTCTAATAGTTCTGACTTGTTGGCTAATTCCCAATTTGCATCCTATACATGTACTGTACTGGTAATAGTCAACACAGTCACTGCTTTATTGCAACTGCAGCACTTGTACACTTATTTGATGTGTATTTTTGACACCTACATTATAATTTAGTGAATCAATGTATTATTACTAATGTACGTTTTTATATATTTGTATATTATTTTATTTTTTTGTTTTATCTTTTTGTATTTTATTTTCATGTTATTTATAATAAAATAACTATTTTTACAGTTTGAATTTGATTTAATTTAAAGGGGTCATATGATGCGATTTTCAAGTTTTACTTTCTCTTTGAAGTGTTACAAGCTCTTGGGGAATAAAGAAGATCTGTAAAGTTGCAAAGACTAAAGTCTCAAATCCAAAGAGATATTCTTTATAAAAGTTAAGAGTCAACCATGCCTGCCTAAAACGGCTCATTCTAACGGGCCCCCACATGTCTACGTCACTATGTGATTTGCAAAATGACGCCCAAAATGGCCGCCAAAGAAAAGAAGGCGCTGGTTGGTTCAGGAAAACAGCAAGTAGGGAGTAGTAGTGTTGATGCAGCCTTGTCAGGGAGACGCTGTGTGTTTCAGTGTGCGAAAGCAAAAGCACTTTATTTGGCCTTCCGGAAGTAGATGCAATTAGGAATGATTGGTTAAGATTTATTTACAACAGAACAGCACAACCCAGATGTTCTAATTTTTGCAACGCATTTTATGGACAACAGTTTTTTTAACCTAGAAGAGTACAAGGCTGGCTGTGCACAAAGGCCATTTCTAAAAAAAAAAAAAAAAAAAAAAAAAAAAAAAAAAAAAAAAAGGGTCATTTCCGACTATGCTATGACAATCTGGCGCTTCTGAAACAGCGACTGTAAGTATGTTTTGTTATGAGTTTAAGTATTTGCTATGACTGTTCAAATGCGGAGTTTTGCCGCAGCACAGAGAGTAAGCGTCTGTGTTTGTGTGGTGTGTGAGAGGAGAACAGGGTACAGCAAAGGAAGTGAACTGTCTGTCAGACCATCATCGCCACGTCAGCTGTCTTACCCCGCTTGTGTAATGCCATATTACCTGTAATTGTGTCTGTCACGCGACCCGGCCCTTTCGGGCTTGAACTGCTGGTAAAACTAACGACATTATTAACTATCTTTATATCTACGTTGAAAGCTGAAGCTCGCAATTATGGAAAGGGTCATTACATTTCCGACGCATGCTTGTGGTGTTCGGCCAATCACAATCCACTGGGTCAGCTGGCCAATCAGAGCGACTGCGCTTGTCGGAAGGAGGGAGTTTGTAGAAAACTAAGCGTTTGAGAGAGTCGGGGCATAGAGGACCTACAATAATGTACAGTTTGAAAAATAATGTTTTTTTAACCTTAACGCATGTCAATATATTCCGTACACCAATACAAAAACTAATAATCTTTAAAATCGCAGCATATGAACCCTTAATATTGGTAACAAAAATAATACTGAGTATAAACTATTATTATTATTATACATTATATATTTATACATAATAATTTGTAATAAAAATGTATAATCTTTTATACCTCTGTACTTATGTTACTCCTTATGTTGTTAGTATGTTACTCGCATGCCATAAAGGTGTTTTAATGTTATGTTTCAAGTACTGTGAGTGGAACGCACAGGCTACAGGCGAATGGTAGAGATAATATGTGACCCTGAACCACAAAACCTTAATCTGTCTTAAGTGTAAATTTTTCAAAATTGAGATTTATACACCATCTGAAATCTGAATAAATAAGCTTTCATTGATGTGTGGTTTGTTAGGATAGGACAATATTTGGTGGAGATACAACTATTTGAAAATCTGAAAATCTGGAATCTGAGGGTGCAAAAAAAAAACAAATCAAAATATTGAGAAATCGCCTTTAAAGTTATCCAAATGAAGTCTTTAGCAATGCATATTACAAATCAAAAAATATAGTTTTTATATATTTACGGTAGGAAAATTACAAAATATCTTCATGGAACATAATCTTTACTTAATACCCTAATGATTTTTGGCATAAAAGAAAATCTATAATTTTGACCCATACAAATGTATTTTTGGCTATTGCTACAAACATACCCCAGAGACTTAAGACGGTTGTGGTCCAGGGTCACATATGCAAATTTGCCATGTTCACACATTGTTAACACCTGTGTGACATTCATAGATAGTATTTCTCTTTATTTACAAACAGACCTCCAGGGTTCAGCAGGGACAGGCCCCACACGCATCCCAGAGACAGAGGCATCGAAAAGGAGCAGAGGGTCCCGAGGGGCTGCGGTCCAACACCGAGCCAGCACCACAATCCAGAACGCCCCACCCTAAGCTACAGCTCAGGGTGTGGAGAACACCTCTCTAGCAGCAACAATCACAGCAGCCAGCCACACAGGGTGAGGGCATCCAAATTTATAGAGCTACAGTGCTATCAAAGATGAGCAAAACACAAAAGAACTCTTAATTTCCTGACTGACTTGATGCTATTTCCTGTTTCAGTATGGGGGTCCGCATCAGCAGCAGCGTTCCACTGGGTGTCCCCCACAGACCCAGGGAGAGAAATGGACACAGTCGACTCAGTCCAGGACTTTACAAGGGCCCTCTCTCAAACGTCCAGCACCTCCTCACAATATCTCACCACCACTCCGGAACCCACCCCCTTCACGAGACGACTGTCCCAGCAAGAGGATCAGGAGCATCAGCTTGCATCAGGTCAGTCATGTTTTTTCTTTGTTAAAATTCATGTGCAAAGACTGCTACTATTTACATTTACAATTTACAATTTTTATATTTTTCTATTAGTTTTTGAGTATAAAGTGATATGTCAGTCAAAAAGTTTTGGTTATAAAGAGGCAGTAGTCTTTAAGCACCATCTGCTGGTCAGAATGAGAAGATCCTTAAGTGATAATGCATGACTCTTTGATAAATTCTGCAGAATTTCCACCCGAGAGAGAAATATTTCATCAACCGTCCACCTCCATCACATCCACCTCGGCCATGGAGCCCAGCATACAAAAGCTCGATGCCCTGGAGCCTGTCTGAGAAGAGGTCCTCTTCCTCTCGTTTTCAGGTAGACCAGTGGTCTCGGCTGTATTTTTTTGTACAATTGATTTTCTATATATGCCTGGAAGAGCAGTTTAAAGGGATAGTTCACCCAAAAAAAAATTAGCCATGATTGCTCACCCTCAAGGCATCTTAGGTGTATGTGACTTTCTTCTTTCAGACGAATCTGAGTTATATAAAAAATTGTCCAGGCTCTTCTAAGCTGTATAATGGCAGTGAATGGTGTTCCTGTTTTTGAAGCCGAAAAAAGTGCATCCATCCATCATAAAACTACTCCACACGGCTCTGGGGTGTTAACGCCTGCTTGAGCAACCGGAAGCCGGAGATTACGGTTTATACATTTTTAAAAATCAATATTTTTCTTACACTAACGCATCGTTTCGCTTCAGAAGGCCTTTATTAACACCCCGGAGCCGTGTGGAGTAGTTTTATGATGGATGGATGCACTTTTTCGGCTTCAAAAACAGGGACACCATTCACTGCCATTATACAGCTCGGAAGAGCCTGGACAATTTTTAAATATAACTGTGATTATGTTCGTCTGAAAGAGGAATGTCAGACACGCCTAGGATGCCCTGAGGGTGAGTAAATCATGGGCTAATTTTCATTTTTGGGTGAACTGCCCTTTAGGAAGGTTTATAACCTATACACTTATAACTTCAATCACTTTCACAGGGCCTAATCAAATTACTACTTTGCTTTAAATTTATAATTTACAATTATATACTTTGTGCTGCTCATGATCATCCTTCTTTCACTTATTTAAAAGGAGTCCAGTCATTCAGTCATGAGAGATCACGGACCGTATTCCATCCCATCACCACCCAACAGTGCCCCAAGCCAGGGCCTCCACAGCAAGAAACCCACCAAACAGGGGCAACCCCATTATCCGGTCCGTGATCATCCAGGCCCCCATCCCCATGGGGCCAAAGGGGGCTGGGATTGCCCATCACCAGCAAACCTCACCAGTGTGCCTTACAGTCAGCAGCACCAGCTCCCTCCACCACAGAGGCACACTGGCCCCTTCAGCAGCCCAGCCACCTCAGTACCTCAGCCCAGATTCAACACAGCACAGCCTGGCTGGAAAACACAGAACCACTCGGGAAAACATGGCAGCAGTGTGAGTAAAAGAAGGAAGAATTTTCAATATTATGCCCAGTGTTCAAAGAACTAGTCTCTGCCTCAGACAACACACCCACAGACTGTATAAGTGGGAGTTCTTGGCCAGAATAAGCTCCAAGACTTAATATCAGTAGTCAGAAGTCTGGCCAGGCAAGACTATCAATTAAATGTCAAGTCCATATAAATTATCAGTAAAAGCCAAAACAATTACATTTTAAAAAGCAATTCACATATATTGAGCTGCTCTTTTGTATTCGTATAGATTTGTGAATCGTTTGGTCATTTGTTTCTTTAAAGGAGATGGGGCGTACCACCTCTGGCCTGGAATCTCAAGAATCTGTGAGTGGGGACCGAAAACGGCCAAGCACATCTAAACATATTAGCCGCCAACAGAGTCCCTTTCAGCCATACAGCAGTGCAGAGGGTAGAGTCACAGATTGTTCAGAATGGAGGAGTCCAGAGATTGGGTTAAAGAAACACAATCAGAGAGACTCAGACTCCCCTTCTGAACCCAACACTCAAACCTCAGACAGAGGTCCGAGGGCACAGAAGTCAGAAATGAAGAAGAACAGGCACTCTAAACATCAGACTGGATTCAAATACACCCACGAGAGCTCCCTCAGCAAGCTGGAGACTGAACTCTTGAAACATATTCATGCCAAGAGGAGGCACAAGGAGCGTTTAAGGAGGAAGGATAAAAAGAAGGAAGCAGAGCTGTTAGACACAAGAGAACGGATGGAGAAAAAAATGGAGGACAGGAAAAAGAAAAAGATGAGGGACGGAAGAAAGGGGCACGATAAGAAGAACATGCATCAAAATGGCAGAAAGTTGGGACAGATAACTAGAAGATCAAAGGAGGAGAGGAAAAAAGGAATGCATGAAGACAGGAAGAGTGAGATGCCAACTTCGAAATCAGCATCTCCCAATTTAGGAACATTGTATCCCAGTGATTTTGAACCTCTCCTGGATGGCCTACTGTCTGAGCCACTTCATCTTAATAACAGAGAGGAAGAGTTCTCTAGACACACTTCAGGGTTCATCCCACCTTCTACATCTCCTCCTGTCAGTAATAACCATTGTTCTCCATGCCAATCAACCCGTGAAGCCAATACTAAAGCCTTAGAGGTTGACGACCAATCAGAATCTTCTGAGCCTGACCATGTAGACACTAGTGATGATGACAGCGTAGAGGCCCATGATGTTGGCGGGTCCAAACGTACTCTTCCCAATAAGCAGAAGGTTCGTGAAGAAGAACCCATCAGAACCAAGGAGGGTGTCTTAGGGTTGCATAGTGCCCCAGACCTCCTACCGGCTCACTGCACCTATAGTGAAGAACTCCTAAAGCTGGACCCACCAACAAGCCCACCTGTTCTGAGCTGGCAGGGCTCTCCGGTGTCGGACTTAGGTGATGATGATGAGGAAGGGAAAGAGGGAGAAATGGTTAGAGTACTGAGGAGGCCAGTACTACAACCTAGTCCAACACACTCATCTCCACTTAGAAACCCAGCGGAGATCAACACTGGAGTCGACTATTGCCACAATGACCTGGCCAAATTGTACGGCCTTCCTGAGTCCTCTAATGCAATAGACACTGAGGAAGAGGATGAAGAAAAGAGAGAAGGAGAGCAGAAAGATGGTAGTTCTGATGCAGCAAGCAGCTCTGAGCCCAACAAACCGCACTTGCATCAAATGGACACATTCAAATCAGCAACCTCAGCGATGGGCAGCCATAGATACACTTACAGGGGTGGGCCATTTGGTCGGCCACCCCCTGGTGCATTAGTTGGGGTGAAATACTCATCATCTCTGTCTTTGGGTCCTGAGATCCACCCTCCAGACCAGCATAGTCCACCTGCTACATCTCCAACCACAGAAATCTCAGATCAGGTCACACCACCACTGATCCAGCCTGCAGAGAAGGACAAAGAGAGTAAAACAGAGGATGAAAGAATGGAAACCAGTGCAAAAGAGGAAGAAATGGAAGAAGAAGAAAAGGAGGAAGCTGAGGTGCAAAAGATGGATGAACAAGTGGGGATCAAAGTAGCTGAATCAGCTAAAGACCCAACCTGCACTTCACTGGAGGAGAAGGAACCTCTAATGTCTCCCGCCACCCTGCAGGCTAAACTAGTACAAAGCTGCGAGCTTCTGCTCAATCAAAACTCCAGCCCTGTGTCAAATGCTATGAAAGTCAGCGGGCCCACATCTATTGAGAGAGAAAAGGAACAAGACCGGGCCAGACAGAAAGATCAAGTGAGGTCTCCAAGAAAAGCTGGTAGGAACGTAAAAGGAGAAGATTCCAAAAAGAGTAATGGAGGAGAGAATAAAAAGGAAACCGTGAAGGACGAGACACAGACCAAGGATTCATGCTCTGAAGGTTTAAATGAGCACTTGGTGGAAATCAAGAACAAACAGGTTGCCCCAGAAAACCAAAAAATTGACTTGAAAGATAGAGAAACTGAATCTAAAGAAGTCAAGAGAGAAAAAGAGACAGACATTAAAAAAAAGGCCATGAAAGAAGACACACTAAAGGCTGAAACATATGCTACAGCATCATCTACATCTGCCACAACCAACACACAAACCTCTGTTACTGTGACACCCCCCAACAGACCTCCGCTGCTGAACCGAGTCAATCTCCTTAATCTGCAGGAGTTGTCTAAAATTCCTTTGAAAGAACTGAGGATCCGTTTGGTCAAGGTTGAGAGCGGAGGTCGGCAGACTTTCATTGCCTCAGAGATCGAGCAGAAGACCATGCCACTCAATGCTATCAACATCGAAAATAATGCAGCTGAGGTCATACGAGCCTGCAAGTAAGTTACCAATGTGTTAAAAGAACCACATGGCACCACCCTATCACCTATTCACAACACCCTAGTATCATTAACAGTGTTTAAAACTCTAAACTGATTATTATAATGACTTTGATGGGGAATATGAACCATGTCTCTTCGTTTAGTTTTTTTTAGTTATTTCTTTCTGTGCATTTACACATACACTTCTGTTTCTGTGACAGAGGGGCAAATATCAAGAGCAAGTTTCGGGAGTCATACCTGCTTCCAGCATTTTCAGTGAAACCTGTCCTGTCCAATGAGACTCCTATTTTCAGAGACAAATTGAACCCTCCAACACCGAGCATTTATGTGAGTTGAGGCCAATCAGTTCATTAGGTTTATTAAAGTACTGTAATTTATTATTATTTATTAATCATATGCTCTGTCAGACATTAGTTTATATGGATACATTAGAGGTCTTTATTGTTGTTGTAAAGATAAACAATAACCATATAACTTGTCTGTTTGATGTCTGTTATTCTGACTATGTGTTTGTTTTTGTATTTTTAGCTAGAGAGTAAAAGAGATGCTTTTTCTCCGGTGCTGCTGCAATTCTGCACAGACCCTAAAAATGCTGTTACTGTCATCAGAGGGCTGGCTGGATCCCTCCGTCTCAGTGAGAAAATACAATATATATCACAAACACACATGCACAGTCACATGACTAAACATTGTTTTCAAAAAGATTAGTTTTCGCAGGACAAAAACACTGTCCCAGTATGGGTAAAAGTCAAAAACATAGAGAAAAAGATGGTTTTCAAATGTATCCGGATTAGTGTAAATGTAGCCTATGACATTCTTGTCTTTCTGGTAGATCTGGGTCTGTTCTCCACTAAATCCCTGGTGGAGGCCAACTCTGAGCATGCAGTGGAAGTGAGGACTCAGGTGCAGCAGCCGGCAGACAAGAACTGGAACCATTCAGGATCCGCCCAGACCTGGCCCTGCGAAAGCAGCAGATCTCACACCACCATCGCTAAATACGCACAGTACCAAGCATCCAGTTTCCAGGAGAGCTTACAGGTAGACATTGTTACCATGAGTGCCTCAGTGGGATCAGAAATCAACTCTATCTCACGCTTAACTGGAGTCACATCTAAGCCTCAACGGGAAACAGCACTTGTGACAGCATAACAGTCTGCCTCACCCAGTAAAGTCATATTAAGTGAAATGACAAATGATTACGTGAAATGTCCCTTCTCGTCCCTCTCAGGGCAAGGGTATTGCAGTTTGATGATGCTGAGGCTCCAGGCAATCGCCTGAAAGTTCTAGGTACAGAGACACACACACCCTTAAAATAAAATTTAAGAACGTGACAGTTATCTGTATTTCTAGGAAGAGAAAGACAGTGAAGATGAGGATGAAGAAGACGGATCAGGGGGAAAAAATTTGAAAAAATCCAACTCCCAAGGAAACACTGGGACTTCCATCACCGCATCCAGGTAAAGTAAAAAATAATGTTTAATGGTTAAACTATCATATAACGATACATATAGATTGCTATTACAAGGACCAGATTGACTGTATGGTTGTTGGTATTTTTTAAAATGCTGTCTCTGAAAAGTTCTTTTTTTTTTTTACAGCCGCCAGAAACCATGGAAAAATCATTAATTTGGAACCAAAATTGACTTATCAGACCCAAAACGGGTTTGAGAGATGTTCACTTTGCTATTACTGTGCCATTAGTGACAATTTCCATAAAATAAGTTGGGCAGGAGACTATAGGGGTTATGCGCAACAGACTTCCATATTCTATAAAACAGGTCTTGTTGCTTCCGGTTCAAGTGTTTTGTATGTGCTCTGTTAAATATGGAGCTGTTTAACTTAAGATGCCTTCCAAGGATATACCAAAGATAATAATAACCGATGTCTATCACATATGTAGATTGATATCTAAACGTTTTTATTTTTATTCTTTTAATTAATATTTTCGGGTATTAAAATTGAATAATACGCCAACAATAACAACTAGCTAGGTTAGCTGATTACCTTAAAATTCCATAGATATTGCAATCAGTTCGTACAGCTCTTAACACTTTTTCCGACAAGCGAATGTGTGATGAGACCTGTTTTCCGGTTTTGTCAGGTGATGTTCTACATATACCCCATTCACTATGCTTTTATTAGTGTCATTATTACTTGCATTGGTGTGAGTAAATGACTGTACGTACTTGTCTTCAGGTGGAAGCTGCAGCTGCAGGAGCTGTTGAAGTTGCCTGCGTTCATGCGCGTGTCCTCCAGCGCGAACATGCTGAGTCACGTTGGCCAAACTATACTGGGCATGAACACAGTCCAACTTTATATGAAGGTCCCTGGTAGCCGCACACCAGGTCAGTGTACACATACACACAAGGTATTCGTGCATTTGAGATTTATTTAACCCTCACTAACTTACTTTGAAATAAGACATTATTGAATTTATTTACCAAGTTGGTTTCCTTATGGAGTTTTTTTTTTTTCCAGGTTTTACTTCCATTCAGAAGTTTTGTCTCCTTGAGAATAACAAAACCTTTTTACACTCTTTCAATATTATCATAGAGAAACATGTTTAATTGTATTTTTTAAAAATAGGCTTCATCATACAAAATTTATGATATTTTTTAAATTATGTCCTGGACATGTTTAAAATAAAGCAAAACATGGTCACAAACCTAAAGTCTGACATCTTCTCTTAAGGACATCAGTCAAATATTTATTTACTTATTTATGCTTCATTTTCAGTATGCAAAATAGAAATTATCATATTTTTTGTGAAATGTGACCTGGACACGTTAAAAAAAATATGTAATGATAATTTTTTTTATTTGCCTTTATTTACTTACATTTGTTAAAAAATAAATAAAAAAAAGGCTTAATTTTTCATTATGATAAATAGAATTTATAATTATTTATCATATTTTTGTAAAACGTTACCTGGAGATGTTAACAATAAAATAAAATATCAAAATGTATAAGTTTTTTTTTCATTTATTTATTAAAATAGACCATTATATATTTTGTTTGTTTTTTGTGAACTATATATACAGGTTTAATTGTAATTTTTCTGAATAGAATGTGAAAGGTAAAAATGTTTAAAATAAAATTAAAACATCATTATCAGATGTTATTTTATTTTTATTTTAACCAAAGCAAAACTTTATTTTTATTATATTGCATAGACTTTGTTAAATGGGACTTGAACATGTTTAAAACAAAACAAAACTTTTTTTTAAAACTGAGTCTGATTTCCTCTCTCTAGGACATCAGGAAAATAATAACTTCTGTTCAGTGAACATCAATATTGGCCCTGGAGACTGTGAGTGGTTTGCTGTCCATGAACACTACTGGAAAGCCATCAGTGACTTGTGCGAAAAGTAAGTTTTGGATCACACACGGCAGTTATTTTTATGGCTTAGCACAATGACAAATGCGATTAAATATAAAGCAATATGTCTTGTGTGCGTTAGGCATGGTGTGGACTATCTGACAGGCTCGTGGTGGCCGGTTCTGGAGGATCTGTATCATTCAAACATCCCAGTGTACCGCTTCATTCAGAGACCTGGTGACCTCGTGTGGATCAATGCTGGCACTGTGCACTGGGTCCAGGCTGTGGGCTGGTGCAACAACATTGCCTGGAACGTGGGCCCTTTAAATGGTGAGTATATAGTGTGACGATAGGGGGCGCCAAAGACATTCGCCAAACATTTACTGCATACTTTCAGCTCTTGCATCATGCCCTTTGTCTTCCTAGCCCATCAATACCAGCTGGCTCTTGAACGTTTTGAGTGGAACGAGCTCAAGAAAGTCAAATCAATCGTCCCCATGATTCACGTGTCCTGGAACGTCGCCCGCACAATCAAGATCACAGACCCAGACACATTTAAGATGATCAAGTTAGTGCGGCGTTGCATTATTTGTCATTAAAACCTACATTCATTTTACATACATTTACATTATTTTATAGTTCCACGTCCTCTTTGTCTTGTCTTTCAGACACTGTTTACTCCAATCCATCAAAAACATTCAGATTTTGAGGGACCAGCTGGTGTCTGCAGGCAAGAAGATCTCCTATCAGAGCAGGGTGAAGGATGAGCCAGCGTACTACTGCAACGAGTGCGACGTGAGGACCACCAGCACTCAATGCACCAAATAATATTCTGTCATAAGTCGTAGTATCTTGTTGATGTACTTGTGTGTGTAAACAGGTGGAGGTGTTTAACCTACTGTTTGTGACCAGTGAGAACAGCAGTAGGAAGACGTATGTGGTTCACTGTGAGGACTGCACTCGGGAGCACAGCCCCAGTCTGAGCGGGGTGGTGGTGCTGGAGCAGTACCGCATCAATGAGCTCATGAACACATATGATAACTTCACCCTGGTAAGACAAACACTCTCATACACACTAATGAACTAGTGTAACATGTAATAATGTTTTATTTTACTTTTTTATTTAAAAAAAAAAAGGCTTATTTTTAGTATGCTAGAATTTATAATTATTTGGGAAATGTGACGGCAATTTAAAAAAACTCAATAAAAAAATAAGAATTAACATATATGATAGTTAAATAAAATTTTATTAGTTTGATTCATTTTGTAAAGTAATTATAGAATTGTAATATAATAAATAGAATGTGGATTACTTTTTGCGAATGAACCTGGACATGTTGTAAATAACAATAATATAATTCTATAAAAAATTTCAGATTTTCAGAATTCGTCATTATTTTTGTGAAAAGTGGAAGGGACAGGCTTTAAAGTAAAATATGCAAATATATATATATATCATTATTATTAATATTGTTGTTGTTGCTGCTGTTGTTTTCATTATGCTAATAGAATGTTAATTTTAAATCGTGACCCTGATGTTAAAAAATAATAAAAAAGATATTTTTATTTAATTTTATTTTTTGAAAATAGACAATTTTCAGTATGCAAATTAGAATGTATAATAATTTTGTGAAATATGAACTGGACATGTTTTTAAAAAATCAATATGTAATGCTGTTTTTTATTTTAATTTTAAAAAATAGGCTTCATTTTCAGTATGCAAAATAGAATTTGTAATATTTTTGTGAAATGTGAACTGTGTTTAAAATAAAATGTCAATATGTAATGCTATTTTTTATTATATTTGAATGTTTCGTTTTTATAAAATAGGCTTCATTTTCAGTATGCATAATATAATTTATAATATGAAATGTTTCCTGGACCTATTTAAAATAAAATAATCCATCAACGGAATCGTCATTGACCACTATGATACTATAAGTACATTTGAATTCTTTTCACAGCAATTGTAATGCATGCGTTTTCTCTTCCTAGTCTCCAGTCCCGTGCAGTAGATGAACTTGATGTCTGAAACTACACAGCCATAACCAAATCGCCTACCCTCCTGCCCCAAATCAGCGGCATAAACCTTACGTTCTCCTTATTTTTATTACCAAAACCACTACTCCACGACTTATGGAACAGCCCAACAAATCGCTGTTTACTTCACATTGTTTACAATACTATCAACAGATGTCTCTCCAGCGCAGTCGTCTTCCCCTCAGACATCTGATAGTTCTCACGCTCCTGATTATAGAATGACTCGAGTGGTGCTACATCATTGGACTTTAACAATAACGTGGAACTTGGCTACCAGGTCACTCATCCACAATGGATAACTGCTGTGATTCCTTTTTAAAAATGTGTCAAAAATTAGCTGAGCATGTGCATTAATTCAGGTACTGATGTAGTTTACTTTTTTATGCAAATGGAAGACGATGTCACCAGTCCAGTCCAGTTAGCCAGTGTCTCTGAATGAGTGGTGCTTTGATACAACATGTATAACAGCAAGGGGATTCATTTCTCTCGGAGCTGATGACCATTGCGGTGGCATTACGTTTTGTTTTTCTGTTGTTTCGGTCATGTCATATTTACTACAAGTCTGACCTTTTGTAAATGGTATTTGCATATTTGACTGGGTGCTATTTTTTTTTAAGTTGTCAAGGGTTTTCGGAAAGAAAGAAACTTTTTTTAACAGTCTAGACTAACACCATTTGGGCCTTGTGGTATGCATTTAGACAAAAGGTGATTTCATGGTATTTGATTAAATAATGACATTTTCTAAGAGCATTAAAATATCACGTGAGGTACAGTATATGTAACAGTTATTCCAAAAAATACGGGTTTAATCCAAAACTTATTTGATTGCATTTGTCTGGAAAACCTTGTGTGTGTTTTGTGAATCGTTTTTGTACAACTCAAAAAAAGAAAAGGAAAACCATTCCTGCGAACTTGTGGCTTTCGATGCATTTCTCAATCGGATTGAATCATAACTGAATTATTCTTTGTTGTGTTTTTTTTTTTATTTTATTTAATTACTTGTCTTTACCTTTTGTATTTATTGATCGTCCGTGATGCTTCTCTTATCGGAAGGCGCGTTTCCATTAGGTGTATTTTCAATTTGCAATTTCAATTTGCGCAATTTGAAGGGTAATGGAAATGTATGCCTAGTGACATGCATATTTCGTAATTCTTTCTGTTGTGGTGAGGCTTACGGGGGAACGTCTGATTCAAAATGGTGCTGATCCCCCTCCCTCCCCGGTCTCTCTCTGTCTGTATAAATGATCTGTAGGTTTGAAAACATGAATTTAATCTCACAAGTTGGTGCTTAGAACAGAGTCAGTACACTTTTATGAACCGAATGTCTTTGTACTGTATATTTAACACATGAAATTTGTTTGCTTTACATGAGGTACAGGATATTGTGACACGTGTATGATTCCAGTCATCCTAGCTGTTATAATTATGACCTTTCCGATTTGTATCATTATTGATGAATTGCAGATTACGAGTTTCATTAATACCTCTCGGAGTTTGTTTTCAGGTTCGTTGCCTTTTTTTGTTTTGTTTTACTGTATTAAAAAAGAAAAGGAAAACATTAAGGAACTGAGCCAGACTTGTCTAAAACATTGTGATTTTTGTGTGTTATACCTGATATAATTCTAACTATAAAAAATAAAACATTCTGATAAATTCCCATGTGTTTACGTGCAAGTTATTTCTGGATTGTGTGTGTGGAAGTGTATTAGAGGAAGGTTACAGATTCACAGTCTCCTGTCTGTCTGCGAGTGGAAGTGGAGGCCTGCAGAGGTCATGGGACAGGAGCAATGTTTCACTGACACCTCAGCGCTCTCTGCCGACTTTACTGCGGAAATCCTGGCTCCAAGGACAGGAAGACAGGTTTTCCTCTTTTATGACTGTCAGGATATATCTCGTTTTTCACCATCCCTCCACACTTAACGTGTATATTTCACCAGCACCCTTTTTATCTCCCTGCTGTGACTAAATAAATAAACAACTGTAGATAGTTTATTTACTCAGTCACCATCCTGTTTTCACCCCTGTTAACTCAATATATTATCCAGTTCACTCTGTCACAGTCGTTCTCAACTGGTGGGTCGTCGTGACCTGAAAATGTTTTTCTGTTCTGATAAAATCACAGCTGCAATCTAAATTATGCAAATGCAAAATTAATATAATATAATAGCTAAAGCCTCCAATATCTCACTCAAAAACAGCCAATTTACATCCCGTCTGCTGCAATCTCCAAAAAAAACATCCCCACAGCTCTGACACATCCTGAGAGATATTAAACAGGCATCGACTCCCCCTGCTGTAGCTGCAGCTGAACTAAAGGGAACCGTCACACAAAGAGCCAAATGTTTTCGAGAGCCCTCAGTGATTCAGACATGCGTTTTAAGACTTTACTAACTTTTATACACAGTATTTCATATATTTTTGTAACTAAGGAGAGAAAGCCTTCTTGATCTCTTTCTGTGCCACTTGGGAGTTTTGTCAATCTCCTTCAAATTTCACAGTTTTTTGATATGCCTTTTAATCATGATATATATTTTCCTCTTAGGGCATCGGAGTCCTATTGTGCTTGAGATGCATTTGATTTTAGACCAGAGTCTGGTTCTTTTCTAAGACTGTGATGAAAATACAGAGGTTGTGAATGTAAGAACCAGGGTTATGCAACGGGCAGAGTTTTTCTTTTGAAAAATTAACCGATTCAATCATTCTAGCTATTCATTTACTCACAATACAAATTACTGCATTAAAAAGATGCAGAAATTCGTTTTTTAGGTTTGCTTTTACAGTTAAACTATAAAATGTCAGTTTTGTATAATGTGCTTGTAAAGATCTTTTCAATGGTCTTAAATGCACAAAATAAAAATGTAATTGCTTCAGAAAAAAAACTAAAAAGTTAGGTCAATAATAAAACGATTATTGGAGTATGTTTAACAAGTAAATACTATTTCAGTCTTTCTATTTTAATTCAATGTTCCTTGTCGTTTCTTTGTAAGAAATAAAATTGACTTTCTGAGTGAAAATTGTTTCAAGGTCCTAATTTGTTCAGTGTAATGTGCAAAACACTCTTTTGTGGAGTGTGTAGCTCCAAAGGGAGTCGAGGTCATCCATCTTATTGGGCAAAAAAAATCTCCTGGATAACACTACGCCCCCACTACCCAACACCCCACAATCCTAAATGCCCCAGCTAGTGCAGCGGGAGGCCAGAAAGAGAAGTGGGAGCGAAGAGATATTAGCAATCTTCGTCAAAGGAAGGAAAGAGCGGAGCAGGAAAGGAGGAAGAGAAAGGGCTGAAACAGAGGAATGACCGTTCCACAGAGTTCAGATTCACACAGAGCCAGTGGACATGAAAACTACATGAATGAGACGTACACATATAATAGACTGAAATAATCATCTCAGCCAGAGTGAAGGATTCATTGAGGAAAGGAAATATTATACAACAAGTAAAGGAAATTTCTCTGCAGAAGGAAAGGTGGTGTTTGAGGGAGCGGACGACCAACTTTATTACTCTAATGTAAGTCTAGAAGATTTTAGATTTTTATTTGTATTTTTTAGATTGTGTTTGGACTTATGTAAATAGCATAAGTTTCGTGATGTAAATGTCTTTTAGGGTTTTACTTTATATCGTGCCGTCCCTAAAAAACCTTGTCAGTAATATTTGATTTTTCTTTAGATTTTTAAAATCATATTAGAATGATTTCCGAAGGATCATGTTACACTGAAAATGGAAGTAGATGCGAAAATTAGATTGTGCATCACAGGAATAAACTACATTTTATAATATTTTAAAATGGAAAACAGTTATTTAAAATTGTAATATTGCACAATACCGTATTTGTGATCAAATAAATGCAGTCTTGGTGAGAATAAGAGATTCTTTCAAAAATATTTTTTAAATCCTAATTATTCCAAACTTTTGACTAGTAGTGTATGATTTATTTATTTTTTTTATGTATGTAAATATGCACATATAAACTGTGGCCTTTAAATCATTCAGGCTTTGGATAAATTGATTGTAAAGGTCTTTCAGTATGAAGCATTAAGGCCTGGTACCTTGGATTCAGATTAAATATATTCTTAATCTAAAAATTGTTTTCAATACACCAGTGATATTGTTTCAATACAAACAGTTGTTTGAACTTATCTCATCAGTTTGTGCTCTGTTCTGTCTTCTGCCATATATACTGACCTTAATTCCCTAAAGACTGTCTATGTCCTGTCAAAACCCCCTTTATATATTCTAGATATTTTGTGGAATTTCCTGATATTCTGTATCTTGAATCAGAATGTAAGATTAGTCATGGTGGTGATTTAATCTTGGCAAATGTACAAATGTTTGCACTACTCACACTTAGGAAAGCATATAGCCTAAACACTTTAAATAAAATTTAATATTTTAACTAAATTAATAAATAATCAAATAAAACATGCAAATAATTTTACCACCATCACTTTGAATAATACCATGTGCAGAACTAATAAATGTAAAAAATATAAGTGTAAAGAATAAATTAGTATGTTGTAATTACAGTCACTTACAGGCCATTAAAAACGTCCTCAAGGTCATAGCAAATTGCTCCTTTAAGAATTTAAAAGGTGATTGTTTGGGAAAGGTTTTTAAATCAAGATCTCGATAACATCGGAACTATTAATGGAAGCATGATATTATACTTGCATTCACTAAAAATTGAGCCCACTCCAAATAAACAAGATTAAGCAGAGGACTTATTCCTAGAAAGAATAAGCAAGCATGTGACACAATCTAAAACGTTTAGATTGACAGAGAACATGATGATCTGTGCTCTAACATCTGTCCTCAATGCTATACAATAATACTCAATATGTATTATTGTTCAAAGGGACTAAACTGCATAAATCAGAGGATAATTAATATTTTCCTGGCATTCACTTGTGAATCTGTAACAAGCAGTTAAAGGGCTATTTATGACCGTTTCTTTAGGATGTTGCTCTTTTGGGGTTCCGCTGTTTTATAGTATTTGTGGTCTGGTCAGCAGTCAGAGTTTCCTGATGAGCTGTTCCAAAGTTATTGTTTAGTATTTTTTGGTCATCCTGGAGATCGGGGTGGGGTCAGCGACTTCATTTCCTGATCTTCAGTGTTAGTTGTCACCGTTTGCTTTCTCTACATTTTACCAGACCTTTTTAGAGGAATACAGTCCACACTTTTCAGTTTCCACCAACAATTCTTTTTCTTTTAAAAGAATATTATTTTTGAATGCAAGTTAAGCTCAATCAATAGCATTTGTGGCACAACGCTGATGAACACAACAATTCTTTTTCACTTGTCCCTCTTTTTCTAAAAAACGAAAAAAAGCAAAAGTTGGGGTTACAGTGAGGCACTTACAATAGAAGTGAATTGAGCTAATTTCGTAAACGTTCAACAGCTTTACAGTTCAAATAATACACAAGTTTTAACACAGGAATTAATGTAAGTGATTTCAAAAAAATTAAGCTTCACTTTTAAATCCTTCAAATTCAAAAATGTGCCCCATTTACTTTTAATGTGTCTCAATCTTTTGCTTTTTCCTTCTTTGATCGTAATCAACATTATTTCACAAACAGCTACTGTCCACTGAGCTTAAACTTGTTTTGAACCTGGAATATTCCTTTAATAGTCCTTTTATTGCTGATAGCATGACTTAAAAAGCTATTTATCGCTGTATTTTTGGCCAATTTACAGAAGCCAATTCACTAGTTTGATTATTTATTAATTAATTTATTTTTTTGCCAGCCAAAAACTAGACTTTCATACCTGAAAGCATGATGAACGGCAAGATGAGTATTTCCCGTAATGGTACCTTGGAGAAACCCGCGTCCCTGCAGACCGCCACGGACCGAGGGGAGCCCGAAACCCCTCACCCGCGCCTCCATCACACCGGCTCCATCTCCTCCAGTACTCCGGCAAACGTGTCCAGCTCATGTGTGGTGGTTCCTCCTCCGTACTCGATAGCAGGCAGTGCGCTGAACGAGTCTCCCCTGGAGCTGAGGGGCTCTCTGGACTGTTGGGCCTGTTCTGTTCTGGTAACAGCACAGAATCTGCTCATCGCCGCGCTCAATGTGGGTCTGGCTGCGTTTATCTTCGGCCTCATCCTCTTGCCTTCGCTCGTCATGGTCGTGTTTGGCTTCCTCTGCCATTCAACGGTAAGTGCGGTTTCTAAGTTACGTAACAAATAAGACAACGTTAATATAAGGTTAATATCCAGTCCAAAATGACCAAATTTACTTGAATTTTTGTATATTAAAAGTGAGAAGGAAAAAAAAGATTTGAGGTTCGCTTCAAAAGTTTGTGGTCGCTGGTCGGTAAGATTTTTTAATGATTTTGAAAGAAGTGCTGACCTAGTCTGCATTTATTTGATAAAAAATACTTGAACAACGGTAATATTGTGAAATATTATTACAATTTAAAAGAACTGTTGTCTATTTCTGATATATTTTAAAATGTGATTTCTTCCTGTGATGGTAAAGCCGTCTTCAGTGTCACGTGATCCTTCAAAACCCATTCTAATATGCTAATTTGCTGCTTAACATTTTTTGGAAACCGTGATACATTTTTCAGGATTGAATGTCTTTACTTTCACTTTTGATCAATTTAATAAATCCTTAAAGTGCTAATTCCCTTAAAAAATCGTACTGACCCCAAATTTGAAAGGTAGTGTATATTTATGATACATTTCGTATTATCCACCCCAAATTTCATCTCTCTCCCTCCAAAAGAAATGAAGACCGCTCAGATTGCTCTAGTGTCATTGCACTGATGATGACTAAACTTCCCAGAGTTCAGTCAAACTAACACAAAACACCTGGGTGAGCAGAGGAAATAAACTCTGTCATGTAATCCTCTCTTTATCATTTCACTGTGACAGTGATACGTTAATCATCTCTAACTGAGCTGCCTCAGTCAACTCACACTTCTTCACCATATGTGGATGTTTTTATTAATTTTCTTATCGCTGGTCAATGTAATCGTGCTCTTATCTGATCTGACAATATACAGTATATCAGGCACAATTTTACAGTACTTTCAGTCCCCTCCCTCTCTTGTGAAATCTTCCTAACTAACCCCTTTTCTTGCACTCCTCCCTGTCTGCTCCAAAGGTTCAGCACCACGGTACTTCAGTCTACTGTTCAGATCTCTTGGATGATGGAGGCTGTGTGGCTTTACTGGTGGTGGGGTTCCTGCTGCTGGCTCCGCTCCTGGTTCTGGCTCTGGCCGCTTACTGCAGGATGGCACGCCACCTCCAGCTGGGCCTGTGCTTCATCCCCTACAGCCGTGCTGTCTACAAGAACCTGCCTGCATCACGCCATGGAGGCCTGGGGGGCTGCTGTGGCCAGCAGGGGGCAGGAGAGAGCGAGGGAAAGGGTAGCGTGTGGGTTTGAGCAGTTTAAAAAACCTTACAAAGAACAACCTGGTGAATATAATATGATTAGACATAGCAATAGGTCACATACAGAGAACCAAATAGTGCCAATATGTCAATACAAGCAGTGCCATGATCTCAGCAGTTTTGTTCAACTGAATTTTTACAAATTGTGCATTTAATTCAATGTCAGACTCTTTTTAGCTGTGCTTTTGCTGGGATGTTTTTCAGTCGTTTTTAACTGGATCAACCTATAGACCTTAGTCAGGGTAACACCATATTTCATTTTTGACAGGAATGAAAACAAGGCTGTGAGGGATTGAAGTGCAGTGCGTTCAGTGGATTTTACTGTTGTTTAACAACATAAAGATTTTTCGGTAGACAAAAGTTTTGAGAGTTGTGAAAATTACATGATCTAGGATCTTTATACAGTCTGTGGCATTGTAAAGACTATAAGGCTTATGATGCATGGGGTAACTTTTTGAGCAATGTTGCCGGGCAATGTTGCTTGGGCACTTTCCCATTGAAGAATAGGCAACAAATTTCTATCTGGATACTATCTGTGTCTCACCTGGTTGCCCGTTAACGTCAACATTGCCCAAAAAGTTACCCTGTGTATCATCAGCCTAAGTCTATCCCTGCAGCCTTGGTTTCATGTGTTAAATTCAATATGGCATCTATAAAGTCTGTAAGATGATGAAAAAGTGGGCAACTATTTTTAAAAACGAAATTTATATTTTAATGTTGTTCCTTTGTAACATGTGTTTGCATTTTTACTATTTTAGGGATTTTTTGTATATTTAACATGAATAAGTAACTATCAAGTCATTGTAAAAAAATGTCTTATTGCTGCACAAACACCTCTTACAACTTATAAAATAAATAAAACATTCCCACCACAAATGTATGAAATATCAACTGCGAGTAGTTTGATTTCTCAGACATCAGTGATATCTGTCAGACACTAGTCTACAGGCAAAAAAATCCCTTACAGTAGATTTAATTGCCATTAACGTGATTAATTCATTTATTGAGTGCAATTTGTTAAGAAGGTCTGCTAAGACAACTTCTGCCGAAGGAAAAAAAAATGTACCAGGGGCGGATCTACCAAACCATCTGCCACCCGAGATTTATCCCAGTATAAAATATAAATGTACGCATTTTTTTGTACATTTGTACATTAAAATCTGTAAAATTCTTATAGATCTTTAAATCCTTATTTAATTTTTATAGACCCAATAAAACATATTTTCAAGTAGCCAGACATGATGAAATTTGAAATATATTGCTATCCATTTAAAATGAAAAGACCATTTATTTGTCTTTCCCAAGATTATATATTTAAATATAAGATATCTATAAAGTTATGGCTACACATAATTATAGGAAAAAATGCTTCAGATAAAGTTTTGAGCTGCAAATGATAACTTCACATTCATTTGAAATGGATGGACATGCTTTTGTCTAAATGTTGAATATATGTTCACACTTACACCAAATATATTATGATCACATGCCTTATGACAGTAAACATTTTAGAGGAGTATTTTGACCTCTCCTTTAAACAGTAAGAGGGAGTGATTTCTTTTGAAAGTCAGTTGCCATTTTTGACAGCTGTGTTTTGATGTAACCTGTTTCATCAAACCCTAACTTTCAGTGAAGATTCAAGTTGGACTTTCCTGTAAAAAAATCACGAGATTCATTTCAGTTAGATCGCTAATCATGCACATGTTTGTTTTTTGACCCGACGATTGCTGGTGCTGCCTCATCTTGTTTTTTTAAATTATAAACATCTTGAAAAAAAGGTGCTTCACGGTCGCCGCGATTTTGCCAAGTAAGACATGTTCCTGGATCAACATCTTTTGTTGATCCTGGTTCAACATAACTGTCCAAAAATATAGACTAAATCTAATCCCTACCCCTAAACCTAACCCTAGCAATAATTTATTCCTAAAATCAGATGGAAATCTTAGCTGATTAACAAGGGTGTAGAAGCAGCTAACCCTGACTGTAAGCCTAAAACTGACATTTCCTGAAAAGATATCCCTCAATTCTGATTGGTTGATAGGAATGTTGTTCCAGGATCAACAAGGATGTTGAACCAGGAACATGTTGTACTTGGTCAAATCACGCTCACCGTCTTTTCAGGATGCCATAGTTTTTGTCTATGGTTCCAAAAAGACATTTAACATCTGAGAACTTTCGTTTAAAACCAAAAGTTATTTGTGCGAAAGAAGGTTGTCTAGATTTATAAAAAGGTGTAAGAAAGGGAGGGTTCTTTAAAGAAACTTTGACTGAACGGTAGGGATGGGCGATAAACAAATTATTGTTGTTTTCGGACGATACCACTATTTTCAAGGCAGTATTACTCGATATCGATTACGATTCGATACTTCTGAACTAAACTTTTAAATTATAAAATGTATTAAATTATTAAATTACTAAGATTAAAATGGGTAATGAAAACCACTTAAACTGTTTAAAACGCATTTTAAAATTCAATACGCCTTAATAGTAACTTATTAGGTTATATTTTTGTTACACATGGTTCAAATATGTTTTTTTTTACACATGATTCGAATCTATAGAATCCTAAGGTGAAATATGGGCACTTTTAGTAAAACTATGGGTAATTTTCATAAGGGACTGCAACAGTGACAGGGCTGTTTGCATGCAACCTATGCAACTTTTATTCTGACAGTGATGATTTCTCTTAAATTACACATAGAACAGGATCAGTATTATCTTCAACGTTATTAAATAACTGTAAGTGCACAAAACTATGTAGGGAACCCAAATTTCAGTTTTGTTATTGTTAAATACACATCATGTCCTCTGTCCTATGATAAGCATCGTCAGGGCTGCCGTTCCCAAAAGTTTTTAGGCTTTCTTCTGATACTTTTGGGAGGAAACGCGCCTGTTTGAAGGAAGTACTGTCAGAAAGTGACGTGAACGCTTCTGTGATTGATTAGTTCTGTCTGGCATACATTTGGTGTACAGCATGAGCGCAGGAAAATATTCATCCTACACAATACTCGCTAAAAAAGGTGATTCGTCCAAATCAATGCATATTGTACGGGTTTTTTGTTTTGTTAAATTAACAGAATTACTGGTAAATAAAACACAACTTAGTATCGATATTTTTTGTTTGAGTATCAATACTTTCGATACTCGCGGCAGTATCGATATATCGATACTTTGGATCGATACGCCCATCCCTACTGAATGGTTCTTTGTGGAACCAAAAATGGTTCTTCTATGGCATCGCTGTGAAGAACCTTTTAAAGCACCTTTATTTTTAAGAGTGTAGTATAGGCCTAGTTGTTGTATAGATGATTGAATGTTGTTTGCTTTGGTGTTGCCACCCGAAAATAATTTTCTAGTTCCGCCCCTGAAATGTACTCAGCCACTTCTGAGGTCAGGAGCTTTTGTTGTGGCTTGCAGGATTAGTTATTTAAAGCCTCAGTCTGTGGAAATTTCCCATGGCGTTCCGCGCACGCTCAATCAAAGCTTTAATAGCCTACGCAACCGAGGTAACGGAACAGAGGGGCAGACAGAGTCAGTACAGCATCAGTATCCGCCGGGAATGTGACCTGATCACTGCCACAACACGATCTCTATAGGGGCCAGCACGAGCACACACTCATGGAGCCAGAGTTTCAAACGCAGCAGATCCAACAGATCACTGGATAAGACACGCAGCGCCACTTCGTTTCTCTACAGGTTTGACACAAGTTGGCGAATACAATGTTTAAAATGGGCGTGTGTTGTAGGCAAAGATTATGTGTTATAGTTTGGGCAAAACAACTTTTTAATATATATGCATCATGCATAAATGTTTAGTGATCTTGACATAATAGCTACTACTCACTCTTTTATGACCACTATAATATTGCTACTCTAACGTGCACATTTGTATTATATTTCCTGCTACCTGAACTATAAGTTAAATTGCAGATCTACTCTGAATTGTAAGAGTTTATTACTTAGAATTAAATTTTTGTTAGCCTACTTGTTGGCTCTAAACAATGTTTGTCACAGATTGCTGGGCTCATGTTTGTCTGGATTTGCACTCATTTGATCTGTGATGTCTCCATGTGCAGCGCGCGCCAAATCGCTCTATTCTGATTTTCTTAAATGAAGGATTAACCTCCCTTCGGTTGAGTTTTATGTAAGATACTTTTCATAGAACGACAAAGCTTCTTTCTCGCATCTATTGCTCAATCAAGGGATCAGTGAGCACTGGAGTGAAGGGGGTCTTGGCAAGTTTGTCGATGTAAATGATCCCAAAATATTATCATCTTCTTGCGAAGGATTTGTAGTATTTGTATTTTGGTTAATAAAGCCCACCCATCAATAATTTGAGAAAAATAGCAAGTTTGATATTACAACACAAAGTAACTAAATTCAAAGAAAAAATATGTTTTTATATTGCCACTGCACTAAAGCATGTTATTTAGAAAATTCTAAACTATAGCAAATTTAAATAAATAAATGGATAAATAAATAAAACATATCTATCTATCTATTCATTCATTTAAATTAATTTATAAAAATTTTCCACAGCCTGCATTTCTGTAAACCCCTGGCTATAATAATAATAAGCATAATTCATAGTTATCCTCCTATATATAATATAGAACGTACAATATGTATTTATTCACAATTTTTACCTCTACAGTTAGAAGATCAAAAGTGGCGTGTGGGAAACCCACCCTACATTTAAAGAAGGCCACTTTCAACATATTACTTACTCTAAATTTGAACAATTTTCCATAGTATTCTTTATAATTGTTTGCGTATAGCGGTGTCTGCGAAATAAGTAACTAAATGTAAATATAAAAGAATATGGTAAACTTCTAATAGGATAAAGAATATGATTTGTCATTATTCATTTTAATTTAATACTTTTTTATCATGTAATGTACTGATCTTGGAAAAATATTCTATCTCGGTTGCTAAATTTGGCAAAACCAGAACTACATTTGCAGCACACTTTATTTTTGTTATACGTCAGTTCTTTGGTAACTACCAATACATTTGTCACATATAGCACATTTGATGGATTTTACTGACCAAATAAATCACTGGCACATTTGCTAAATACAAGGGTGGTGCTGCCCTAATTATTTACTTAAAGAAGTGGTCGGTTGTTTATCTAGTGGTAAGATTTAGTATACACTGACTTTGTGACAGTTAGGAGCAGAGCGGATGTTTCGGGCGGTTGTCACAGCACTCCGAAGTAGTCGGGAGGTGACACAGCTATTGCGTTCCCCCAGCTCAACGTGCGACAGCCGCGTTCACGCCTCGCAGACACGACAGGTCATCGTAATCCTCTCAGGATATGAAGGCGACATCGAGGTCTTGGTTCTTGAGCCATTATTGAGCCATCTCCCGCCTTCACCTCTCAGCTAACGTTCTGGTCGGAGAAGTGAGATAAGCTTGAAAACAAACACACACACACAATGGCATGAACTGTCGAAGTGCATTCAGTCAGTAAGATCTACAATTGAGTTCTCTCGCCAGTCCTCTAGATTGGCCTTAAACTCCTTCAGTTTTTTATGGGTAAGAAAGTCTTATGCAGTGTTTTCGTGGTACAAACGCTGGGCTATAGACCTGGGGTAAAAGCAGGCTGTGCCCTCCTCCACCGCCTCAAAGTCTCGGGTTACCCAATGTGTCCTGATATGTTGATAATTAAATTATAAATCAAACTATCTTTCAGTACCCGACATTAATTTCCTCTCTCTCTCTCTCTTTGCATTCACAGTGCCATCTGTTGAGGTGCAACCTGGCTTCTCTCCGACAGTCTCCTGGGGTTACGACGGAGAGGAAAGTGCCACACGTCCTGTCTATTTTTCCCATAAAGCACGAGTAGTTTATCGCCACCAGATGGAAGGCAATATTATTGACGCCACCTGCTGACCTCTGGGCTTCTTTCCCAGAATCTCTTGCCTTGTACCTGGCTGTAGACGTCCAGTGTAGAGGAGCGTTGTAGGAGCCTGTTCCATCATGTGTAATCAAACTAAATATTTTGTATTTAGTAAAGATGTCACAGTGTTTCCTCTGGTTCCTCCACCCTCTTGCCAGACCATTCACCTGTCTTGTTCTTACTGTGTTGAAATATAATATAATGTTTCAAGGGAGACAGAGTGTGCAGGCCACATGGAATGGAAAAACAGGAACTGAGCTGGATTTTTTAAATACAAATGTAATGTATATGTGTTTTGTCGCGCAAATCTGATCCTGGATGTATGATTGCCTGTTGTTTTTCAGACGACAAACCACAGTTGGTTTTTCAGAGGTTTATGAATGCATTTCAGACTAAAGAAAACATTTTGTACTAATGACTGGAATTATAATATAAAATGTATGTACATTTAGTAATTATCGTGATATATTTTGAGTATAAAAAGTAGTTTGAGTATTGAATAAAATTGTTTAAATATATAAACATGTTTATTTTTAATATTTGTCTCATTTAAATGTGATGAAATGTGTGTAATTGTCATACAAAACAAATCCCTATTTGTACAAAAAGGCTTTATTTTCTTTGTGCAAAATATAAATTCTTATTTATTTTGGCTTGGGAGCAAAATATGAACTAGACATGTTATTGACAGACTTCCCCACTATTTAATTTCAGTTTGAGGGTGTTTTGCTACATAAATAGATATGCAAAGGACTAAATCAGCCATATAATTCAACTTTAAGACTAATTAGGGCAAAATAAAAGGCAGCTATGGTGTACCCATCTATAATATGTCATGTAAAATAGCAAGTTTGATAACATACGAAAATCTCACCAAACAAAATCATCTGTTTTTATATTGTACTAATGAAATTATTAAATTATATTATCTGGAACATGTTTAATTTGTATAACATATTTTTTTCTACCCACTATAAGAGTAATGTTAGATGTATAATGATATTACGGTTAAAATATGACCCAGACGTGATCTTTACAGTTTAATTTTGGAGTTTGAGGATGTTGAATCAATCATAAAAAAACTGACAGGTGAATATTTCAACTTTTAACTTAAGACTGCATTATTTGTTTAACCTGTCTGGTCAAATAAAAGCCCTCAGACAACAACAACAAATCATAGGCTAATTAATAAAAAATGAATAAATGCATAATATAATTTGAAGTGTATTTTTTAATCTATTGTTTGTTTGTAATATTGCACCCTATTGTTCATGAAAATGCAATATGAAGTTAACACTATTCACTGCTGGTCTCATCCTCTATAATGTAATTTTAAATGTATGGACTCTAACTACAGATGCTGTGGATGTTTTGCCACTTTACCATTCTAAAATGTTCTAACTTGGCTGGCTGAGTAGAATTACTGTCATCCGACATTGTGCAATTTAATTTCACTGTATAAACACAAACCCATTACCCAGTCTTCAGATAAGAGATGGCAGAGTGGCCCATTGTCGTCAGGGAGGACACAGAGAGGACAGACAGGATACAGATTTCCTGGTTACCAGACACAGGACAAGAATTAGCTTCATTGTGCCTTTGCAAGTCATTATCCTCTTTAAGTAGGCCTAAGTGACATTGATGGATGTCTCTAAAGCATCTAACGTTGTGATGATATAGGCCTATAAGAGCTTATGTTTCTTATGATTGGATATTTATGCATTTATGATGCATTTATAACGCTGACATGTTACGGAGGTATTTTTTTTTAGAGAACTACAGTAATGAATAGCTATTTTTTAAGCCGAGTCTCTGTAAAAAATGTCAGCCACTAGATGACACTAAACCCATGATTTTAGTTTCAAAGAGTCCTGGGCCCGTATGCAAAAACATCTTTTCCTCTTTTCTAGTTACAGCACAAAATAAAAATGAATGAATATAAGAATACATGTTGAAAAAAATTCAGTGTAATCGATCAATCAGTGTTTCGAAAATCATCGATAAAACCGCTTGTTTGACTTTATTCTAAAAATATTCTGGCACTAAAACGCTGCCATATTTACTAAATTACTTAATGCAAACACACTCTTGGCACAGCGGCCCAAAACATAAAAAGACAGAAAAAAAAAACCCTCGCTCATTTTAGTTGTAATTATTTTAATTTCATGTCATTCTCCAGGCCTTTTTTTCAGCAAATTCATTCACAATGTCCTTGGTGTTTAATTTAAGGCTTTGTGTATTCTCAATGGAAAGAATGGCTACTTTCGATAGTCTTTTTTTTTTCCCGATTAAAGATAAGTAAAATACAGAAAGACGAATTAAGCAGTGCAGGTGTCGCTGAAGCTAGATGTAACACAGTTGAGCTAGCTACCAACTTCATTTGTTGTTGTTTTTTATTAATTATTACTTATTAGTTTATTTTGGCGTGACCCATGTAGTATTTTTATATTTTTAATTGGCTTTTATTTTTACATTTTCAGTTTTCATTATAATTTTGACTTTTTCTTTTTTTTTTAGTTAAGTAGTTTTTGGTATTTTAGTACTAAATCGATTTTTTCAGGTATTTTATTTCATTTTTATTTTAATATAAACATTACATTTATTATAATACAGTAGAAGATAATATTTTCATTTTGTTTATCTATCTATCATAAGTTAATAATTATTTAGAATTTTAAATATTTATATAATTCATTTATTTCATTTCAGCTTTATTTCAATTGCAGAAAATGATTTAGAAGAATCATTTAAAAATAAATAGTTTTAGTTAACAGTCACATCAATGAAGCAATGGCAGTAAGCTATTCTGTACATAGAAAGAGAGATAGGAGGTTATTCCTATTATGAATAATGTTATTGTTAACACATTATCAGTTTAGTATGCGCTCATGGTTCAAGTCAGTGTCGATAGCGTATTCTGGACCAAAACCAGGTTTCAGTGAAAGGAAAAGGCCCATCCCAATAATACAACACAGACTAAAGTTCAATGCAATAATGTGTTATATAAATCCTGTATTAGAAGACATCATAAATTACAAATATATTTTGTGACATCTCTGTGTATATGTTAACTTGTATGAAAAATATCTTCACTTTACAACTACAAAATTCAGTTCTAAGTTGACAAGTTTGAAACACACTATAGCTAATCAAAGCACCGGAAATTGGGTGTGTAACTTCCTGAGCATTATATTACAATGCCAAAAAAATACCTCTTAATGTCCAGACTAGTTTTGGGCTGTTGACTAATCACTGTCCATTGCTTTCATCTGGTGTCTTTGCTCTGAAGGTTGATCGTGCTAACATGGATCTGAGTGATCAGATCAGCATGCCTGGTTGTTGATATTGGTCAGTATCTTGTGGTGTGGGGCTTTGTACAGGGCAGTGAAACTACCAGGAGTGAGAACACCACGGCCTTCCTCATCCACATGACCCATCAGGATATAGTTTTGACCTAATGAAGAGATAATAAATCAGTAATTGGCTGATATGTGAGAAATTAATGCGGAATAATGAACAAGGAATCTGACACAGGTTTGTATTTATGTGCATATGTAGCCATATACCTCTGCGCAGCAATGGACATTTCTTGCAGGGCATCAAAAGTTTGACAGACATGGTTTCTCCAGCTTGGGTTATGGTAAGACTACCAGCCTTGTAGGCCTTAATTAAGGACACTGTGGCCTGCATACTTCCACTAGGTCCAGGAGTCAATGCTGTCAGCTTACCGGTGATAACTGACAACAAGAGAGAGAGAGACATTGAAACAAACTGAAATTAAGTATCACTCTTATAGTTCACCACTTTAAAATGAAATATATTGTAATTTTTTTATTATATTATATTATATTACATTATGTTATATGATATTATATAGATCAAAATGAATTGAAAGAAAGTGAGTAAATAATGGCAGAATTTAAATTTTTTGCTAAACTGTCTGGGGTCAGTAAGATTTTTTTTTTTTATTATTCAGAAAAGATGCATTAGATCAAATGTGACTGTAAAGACATAAATTATTACACTACAACACATTTGTATTTCAAATCAATTCTGATCTTCTAAACTTTCTACTCATGAAAGAATCCTGAAAAATAAATCAAGGTTGCTACAAAATTAAAGGGGTCGTATGATGTTGCTAAAAGAACATTATTTGGTGTAATGAAATGTGTTATTGGATTAAGGTTCAAAAAACCCATTATTTTCCACATACTGTACATTATTGTTTCTCCTCTATGCCCCGCCTTTCTGAAACGCGTCGATTTTTACAAAGCTCATCGGTCTGAAAAAGCGAGGTGTGCTGTGATTGGCCAGCTATACAATGCGTTGTGATTGGCCGAATACCTCAGCGTGTGACGGAAATGTTACGCTCCCTACCATACTGTGATGCCGCGGCCAACCACAGTGACGACCCCAGGCGGGCCTTCCCCCGCTTCGTCCACGGTGAAAGCCGATCCGCGAACCACAGCGTGAAGTTGATGTATTTCCCCAGCACGGATCAGCTCTAGGCATGACAAAGCAGATATCATTTGTCTTTTGGAAGACCAAACAAAGTAGTTTCGCTTTCACAACGAAGCACACAGCGCCTTCACGACATGACGGCCTCGGCAACAATACTACAGCGAGAATAAAAGTTACTCCTTCTTTCTTTGCGTGCACATTTGGGCGGCGTTATGCAAATATTCCCACATAGTGATGTAGATATGTGGGGGCGTGTTAGAACGAGCCGTTTTAGGTAGGCGTGGTTGACACCTAACTTTTATTAAGAATATCGCTTTGGATTTGAGACTTTAGTCTTTGCAACTTTACAGATCTTCTTTATGCACCAAGAGCTTGTAACACTCCAAAGAGAAAGGAAAAATTGAAATCGCATCATATGACCCCTTTAAGCGGTACAAACAAACGTTTTCAACAATAATATTAATAAATGTTTTAAAAGTTGTTAATAGTATTATTAATAAAACAAGAAAATACAATTTCAATCTTTCTACTTCAAATTTTAATGTTTAATTAAATGTGTACTTGTTGTTTCTTTGTAATTAACTATAACATTTGCTTGCAGTGCTTCTAGAACCACATTGTCAGTGTAGGTAATGACTTACCAAATTCACTAGCACAGAAACTAGTCTTGATGGTTCTGTCTCTTTTACATGCCTTTGCACACAGTGGGTTCGTGTCTGTGGCTGAAAAAGACATTCAACAATGTCTAACAAGTTATGATCAACCATAACCAGCATCATGTGTTCCTCTTATCTCTTCCTCACCTGGTCCGGATTCATCTGGCTCTGGTTTACTGACTGGACGTCTCACAGGTTTAAAGGGTCTAACGGGTTTGGGTCGTGGCATTGGCTGTTCTGTAGTTGTAGTTGTAGTTGTAGTTGTTGCTTCTGTTGTGAAGACCACAGGTTTCACCGGTTTGCCCGGGGTGAGACGGGGTTTTGACGCAACATCGCCACCTGTAGTCGAAGTACGGAGGTCACGTGGGATGCTAGTGTATGACGCCATGAATCCATCTGAAGTCACGCTAAGGTCAGATACAAACTGCACCAACAGCACATTGCTATTGGTAATAATGTTCCTGCAGATGAGACACAAAAAACAGGGATGAATGCAACAAAAACATTTTGGTTCAGTTTAAAACATATGATATAAATAATAAAATGGCAGTCAAAGACATGATTGTGACTACTGACTGAGGCGCAGTGTCTCCGCAGTATTTTCCGATGCGTCTCGAATCGTCTTTATCTCCTCCGTTAAAGAACGCCACATAGTCGAAGCGGCAGTATGTGTCAGACTCCAAATCAAACTTGTCAAACTTCATCTCAATCACCTAAAACACAAAACTCAGAAATCTCAAATTTAATCAGTTTTTTTTCTTCCTTAAAAAGGGGGATGGGTATTGGCACAGAGTTCAACAACACAACATAAATATTCGTATTCTGGGAAACAGTTATATAAAATAATATAATATATTGGAAAATACCCCAGATTCAAGCAAAGAAAAGTCATGTTTCCTGAAAGGTTTGTTTCTTTAATGACTAGTTAAATGACAGAAACATTTACAAAATCAATAAGAAAGTGCTTTCAAAATTCCATAAAGAACCAATCTGACCGGTTTTAAAAGTTGGGAGGCTTTTAAAAGGAACGTAATAATATTATTTAGCTAAACATAGCCTAGGCCTACATCATATTGCTATATATAGGACAGATGTTCAATTTTAGCTGCATAATATAAACACTGGATTTTTGTGTATTACTGCATTTTAATAGCAAAATATTAATTAGTACATTTAATATAAGTTATATAAATCAGATTTTTTTTTAAATAATTTTGTGTAAATATACAAGTTTGATGTTGTCACCCAAATTAAGATGTTAACCAGAAAAATGCACAAGTGATATAAATTACATCATCATATAGTTAAATGAAATAAATATTGTCACTTTTAAGTAGCTTTAAGTTAGTGTTGCTAACTTGTGTTGATAACAGTTGTTATCTAACATAATATAATATATTGGAAACTATCCCAGAATCAAGCAAAGAAAAGCCATGTTTCCCGACAGGCTTGTTTCTTATCATTTAATGAACAGGCTGCAAAAAATGTCTGGCGTGCCGCCACCTATTCAGTGTTGAAATATTAACTGAAAACGATCAGAACTGTAGGGTTATGTTTTCTCCTGACCATTTCCGGCTCCACTGTTATAAGCCAGGAACAGCTGATGCCCACTGGATAATTTTTCTCCGGCCAATTGGGAGTTTTGATTGTGCCCTGAGACTTTGTGAGCTTCCCGCCACAAAACTGGTGCTCTGAAAGAAAGAACAAATCATTTCAGAGAAAAGAAAGACAATCGAGGCAACAAATATTCACTTTCTAATATGCATAATAAGCTCAAGAAAAGTCAAAATGAGAAGTTTCCAGAATCAAGTATTTTCTCTGTCCACACTAAAAAATGAAAATGCTGACAGAACCAGAGTCAATCACAACACGTTTGATGTTTAGTAGTTGATATGTTTGATTTCACCATTCACATGTGGCTTTCCTCCATTGAAGTTGGCCAAGAACCCTCTTCCTCCTGTTCCTGAATCTGATACCATCTCTACCATCATGGTGTTGGATGTGGAAATGAGAGCTCCAGGCCGGAACGTTCCACAGAAACGCCCAAGCTTCTGTACCATGTTAGAGTGTCCGTTATACACATCCACATAGTCGTAGCGGCAGAGAGGATCCGCCTCCAGGTCAAAAATCCTGAAGGACAGCATGACCACATTGCCCTCTGGAACCTAGTAGAAAGAGATAGAGATACTTAAAGGCTTTTATTCCAGGATACGACATCCCGAATGTGTGGAGTGTGAACTCAAAGTGAACTCACTGTGATGTACCAGGTACATTTGCTGTTGGGTTTGTAGAACGATGGGAATCCTTCACTGCCCACAAAGCCTGAGTCTCCAACCAGATCACCGCCACAGTTAAACACAGGCCTGGGAGAGTGAGGAAGAGAGAAAGAGAGAAAGAGAAGGATTTCTGGTGACTATGAGGAAATACTGAATGTGTTTATATTGCACAATAAACACAGCTTTTGAGAGGTGAGTCAAAAGCTTGACCAAGACATAGTTTGCAGGAGACATAATTCCACAAAGTACAAACAGATGCACAGAACTCCAAAACTGAGTTATGGGAGGCATCCGGGCTGAGAATACTGTATTTTCCAACCAAAAACTATTAAAGACTGTTTTACAATGTTGTAATTATTCACTGCATAAATAAAATGTCAATGTTTACAGCTTTCATTTTTATGTCATGTGAAGCATTTCAGTCAGACAAAATTAAACTAGATAAATGACAGAAACATTTACAAAATCATTAAGAAAGTGCTTTCAAAATTCTATAAAGAACAAATCTGACCGGATTTAAAAATTGGGAGGCTTTTAAAATGACCGTAATAATATAATTTAGCAAAACATAGCCTACGTATTGCTATACATTCAATTTCAACTCAACACTGCATAATTAAACACTGGATTTCTGTGTATTACTGCATTTTAATAGCAAAATATTCACTAGTACATTTTATATTACTAAGTTATATAAATTATATTTTTTTTTAAATAATTTTGTGTAAATATACAAGTTTAATGTTGTCACCCAAATTAAGATGTTAATCATTTTGTAAAAACTTTTGTTTTTGTGCCGGAAAAAATGCACAAGTGATGTAAATGATGTGAAGTGATGTACATCATCATATAGTTATATTAAAAAGATATTGTCTCATTTAAGTAGCTTTACGTTAGTGTTGCAAAAGAGCAGTTGGACTGTAGTTTTGTTGTACTTTAAATTATGAGTCTGGCAGGCTACATTTTCAAAGCTATTTCACAGAGGCAGACACTTTTAATTCAGTGTTTATAACTTCACAGGCAGTGTTTCTGAGAGCACTGAGAGCTCAAAATCCCATTTGAATGTCCTGAAATATTTTATTTTGATAATATTCGCTGAAGTCTCATATAGAGTTAAACTCTATGACATTGTAAAATAAAACGGAGCTCTGTTGTGATGTAATGGTGCAGGGCCAGAAAACTCCAAAAGCCTGGCCATTATGCAGTCACTCCCACAGACCCCGTCTGAGACTGATTCTCTTCACTGAGCAATATAGGGATGTTTACTGCATGGTATAATTTCAGTGACCTTTTCAAATATTTACTGTGTTAATAAAAATGAGGAAGTAAATAATACTGATACTGGGTACTTTTATTGTATGCAAAAGAGCAGCACAAACATTCTACAAAATTTCTCCAACAAAGACAAAGTCATATGAACAGAAATTTCATTTTTGACAACTATTTCTGCAACAACAACAGCCTAAATAGCATAAAACGTTTTCCAGAATTTCTGCCCAAAAGGATGTTGGCCAGATCGCTCAGTCTAGTCATTATTTAACAAATGATCCATCTGTTTTCTTCAGTAAAAGCAATGACACTCCCTGCAAAGGAAAGCTGGACCTGATTCACCCTGAAAATACACTAACCCAAGTACTGCAACCCTTCATCAGTCTATAATCAATATTCATGAGAATACATACATACACTCTCCATGTGTTTGAGTCAAAAATGGCACTTACTACCATAAATAAACACTTAAAAAGATGTGCAAGCTAGCAAGTTTAAACAGCTGCTGCAGTAAAAACTCATGAGGGTTTGTAAAAAAAGGTTATTTAAAGAGCTGTTTTGACTTGCATGCTCAGCTTATCCTCATCCACAGCCCTACCGCGCACCTGGTGTAGTTGGTGGTTTGACACAAGACCCCTCCAAAACTCAGAGACAGAAGAAACCCCAAACTCCACACAGCAGTCAGACGCTCCATGTTCCTCAGCATTGAGATCCACATACAGATGCAGCCACAGGACACATGACACGGAGAGGAGGCGGAGGTTTTGAGGGCGGGATGCTGAGGAAAGAGTAGAGGGAGTGGGAAAGTGACGCTATGGGGGGGACTAGCAAGGAGAGGCTTTAATTGGAGCCAGATGTTCACCTTGGATTGAATAAAAGCCTCATTGACTTTGGCCAAAGGGAAAAATGCTGCATCAACAAAAGCAGGAAAGGAAAAGAAACAAACGCAACGCAAACTCTGTGTGTGGGAGCCACTGAAAATGAATGCCATTCTACTTGATTAAACTAGTTATCAGGTTTTAGGTGTGATCTGCAGGCTGCTCCATCTGCTATCAGGAAGCACCTGAGGAAGCGCTGTATATTTTACTATCTCAACTAGTAAAATGCTAATAACAGCAGCTAGAGAGTCACAGTTGAAATGTTACTTGTCAGCTGTAAGTGTTATTATTGGGAGCATCTGATATTCTCATTCTAGAGAACATATGAAATAACACAAATATAGAATGGAAGTCTGTTTCCACCTCAAATTATTAAAAAAAGAAAGGTAATTGCAACCTTGTGTCTCACAGTTGCGACATACTCATAATCGTGACAATTTATTTTACAATGTGCATTAAGAAAATAAAAAGGGGCGTTGTTTTTTACTTATTAGAATTGTATTATTCATATACAATTATAATATTTATTACTACTTGATGCTTTTATTTTTATATTTTCAGTTTATGATTTAGTAATTAAAAAAAAAATTATAGATAGACCACATTTTGTTAAAGTTACGTGATTAGTTTATTTCATCTAATATTAAATAAAATTTAAAAATAGATATATTTATTTTAATGAATTAAACCCCTTTTATTAATCGTTTTTTCATTTTTATTTCTAACAGTACCACACTGATTTCATGTTTTTTGAGTCATGAAAGATGAGTTGAATCATGTTCTTGTTGTAAATCAATAGATGCTGTCCATAGAGGCTTGACTTTGAAAACCCAGAACATTCCTTTAGGATTAAAATGCCTTCTGGGGTGTATTGGGATAAGCGACCTCATCTGTGAACACATTCATGCGTCTCTATCGGTGTCTTGTCCGAAGTAAGGGAATTAGTCATGTTGTTTTGAAGAATTACATTCACATAAACCCAGATCACAGCAATCACATTTCTCAAAGGATGATGACATCTAGTCACCACAGTTCTACACGAGTTCACACTTATATATAAGAACCCGAGTAAAGGTTTCTGCTTTTTGGCGTGCTGTCCGGGGAGAGGGCTCCGTGCTCGGTAATTACTCTCGAGCCCGGGTACTCCCCCTGTCCGGGGAGAGGGGTCCGAGCTCGGGATTAAGCCCGGACCCAGAACGCTCCCCCCGAGTGTTCCTCCCCGTGCTGGGGTTGGAACGGGCTGAAGGTGAGGAGTCGGGGTGGTGGAGGGATGCTAAGGACGGGAGATAATGGAGGTAAGGCTACTTTGATTATTTATAGAGGTTCTCTCTTCAGCTGATTGGATAGATGGTGTAATTACTGATGATGAACTGGCCGTATTAATTATCTGCGCGCACAGCTCCTCCCGAACTTTGTTAATAAAACATAATTTCGCGAGTTCACACTTACATATAATGAACTGATTAAAGGTTATGCGTATTTGGCGTGCTTTCCGGGGAGAGGGCTCCGAGCTCGGTAATTACTCTCGAGCCCGGGGTACTCCCCCTGTCCGGGGAGAGGGGTCCGAGCTCGGGATTAAGCCCGGACCCAGAACGCTCCCCCAAAGATGCAATTAGTATGGGACAGCAGCCAGAGAGGAGCATTGATAACCCCCCAAATTTGCAGAACTTAAAATTGGTGGGGTGCTGGACATCGCTTGTAGTAGCGGCACTGCTGAGGTTTAGGAGAGAGAACTAGAGGCTTCTGCGGAAGCAAGCGCTGCTGCGTCAATGTAAAATACAGATAATGGCTCCAGCGGGAGCGGGACCTGCTGCGGCAGTGGGGAAATATGGAAAGCTCCTGGGGGAGCGGGCACTGCTGCAGCAGTGGGAAGTAGAGATACAGGCTCCTGCGGGAGCGGGCACTGCTGCGGCATCTGGAAAGAAAAATGGCTTCTGCGGAAGCAAGCGCTGCTGCGGCAGTGTAAAATACAGATAATGGCTCCAGCGGGAGCGGGAACTGCTGCGGCAGTGGGGAAATATGGAAAATGCTCCTGCGGGAGCGGGCGCTGCTGCGGTAGTGGGGAAATATGGAAAGCTCCAGCTGGAGCGGGAACTGCTGCGGCAGTGGGGCCATACAGGTAAAAGCTCCTGCGGGAGCGGGGTGCTGTTAGGATGGATTATGTGATGGTCATTAAAGTGGATTAGGGATGTTAACGGGGGTTAGCAGGGTTGTCGAGAGTTGAGTGAACGCGGAATGGAATGGCGTAATGGTGGTTCGCGTCGGAGTTTCGGAGTATGGTATGGGCATGCGGAACAGGAAGGGTAGGCATGCGAGAGGTAGAGGAAGATAGCTGCCGGTAGACGCGCTTGCGGATGCGTGCTCAACGCTTGGGGTTAGCCTTCCGGGATCGGAAGGGGGGGGGGGGATGTGTATGTTTGGGAATATATAAAAATGCTCCTGCGGGAGCGGGGAACTCAGCTGCGGCAGTGGGGAAATATTAAAAATGCGTCCTGGCGGGAGGGAACTGCTGCTGCAGTGGGGAATATGAAAGCCCGCGGGCGGGACTGCTGCGGCATCTTGACATAAAATGGCTTCTGCGAAGCAAGCGCTGTCTGCGGCAGTGTACAAATACAGATAATGGCTCCACACGGGGCGGGTACTGCTGCGGCAGTGGGGAGAATAGGAAAGCTCCTGCGGGAGCGGCGCACTGCTGCGGCAGTGGTGAAATAATAAAAAGCTCCTTCCGGAGCGGGCACTGCTGCGCAGTGGCCAACAGTAAAGCTCCTCGGGAGCGGGTGCTGTTTGGATGATGTAGTGGAAATGGTCGTTCTAGGTGGATTATGTGATGTAACGGGGGTTACCATGGCGATTCCGAGTAGTTTTGAGTGCACGTGGATGTCATGTCTTTAATGGGTGGGTTCCGTAGGCGAGTGCGTATGTATGTTAGGGCATTGGGAAGGAGGGTAGGCATGCGCGAGGTCGGTAGAAGATAGCCCTCCGGGACCGCTTTCGGAGGCGTGCTCACGCTTGGGTGTCGAGACAAGACCTAGAGAAGCATAAACAATACATAGGAACAGGATACCTAACAGGGCGGAGCGGACAGAGGGGGGGCTGGGGATGGTGATGTTGGTGAATATAGAATGCTCCTTTCGGATCGGGAACTGCTGCGGCAGTGGGAAATATGGAAAGCTCCTGCGGGGGCGGGAACTGCTGCGGCAGTGGGGAAATATGGAAAAGCTCCTGCGGGAGCGGGCGCTGCTGTGGCAGTGGGGAAATATGGAAAATGCTCCTGCGGGAGAGGGCACTGCTGCAGCAGTGGGGAAATACAGAAAAGTCTCCTGCGGGAGCGGGCACTGCTGCCAGTCGGGGAACATAGTAAAAAAATGTCTTCTGCGGAAGCGGGGACTGCTGCGGCAGTGGGGAAATATGAAAAATGCTCCTGCGGGAGTGGGCGCTGCTGCGGCAGTGGGGAAATATGAAAAGCTCCTGCGGGAGCGGGCACTACTGCGGCAGTGGGGAAATATAGAAAAAACTCCTGCAAGAGCGGGCACTGCTGCGGCAGTGGGGAAATACGCGAAGCTCCTGCGGGAGCGGGCGCTGCTGCGGCAGTGGGGAAATATGGAAAAGCTCCTGCGGGAGCAGGCACTGCTGCGGCAGTGGGGAAAAATAGAAAAGCTCCTGCCGGAGCGGGCACTGCTGGTTTTGAGTGGATGGGGCTGTACTGACATTTAAAGGGGGTGGCCGATGAGGGTTCGTTGGGCTTCCTTGATGTGGGAGCGGTCCGATCGAATGTAGCTCTTGAAAGTTTCTGACGAACAACGACAGAGTGCTTGTATCTGCTGCTGGGGGAGGCCTTTTTGGGCCGCTGTGGTTGCTGTGCCAATTCGGAATGAATGGCTGGAAAAATTATCAGCTTGGATGCCGGATAGGAGCAGAACTGACTTGAGGTGCTTTTGAAACCAGAAACGAGTGACGGGGCTGTTGGAGTCGTCTGTAAAAAGGGGGTCAGATGGGAGTTTGGAGTGTGATTTCCTGAGCTGGATGAAGGCTAGGAGGGCTTGGTATGGTAGTATGGGTGATTGGAGGTTGAAAATAAAATGAAATGGCCTTTCCTGGTCTGGTCTGTTTTACTTTGCTTGATGAAGTAAGAGATGGTTTCATCATCCAGCACTGTTAGATCGGAAATAGTGGGGTGGGTATTTGGGTTGAAGCTAGATGTGATAGTGAGCTCAGAGCATCTGAGAAAATCAAAGAAAGCCAGGATGAACATAGCGTCAAGCGTGTGGGCGGTGTGAATGGAATGATAACCTCTGCGGAGGGTAGAAATACATTTGGTCAAAATTTGTAAGGTAATGGGTTGCCTGGTATCTGGGCGAGTGGGATGGGATCTTTGGATACCTTTGATGAGTAGGGAGGTCTGAGAATTGGCTATCTGGGGTGAGGGTGAACCATATAATAGTTTGTGGAAAAATTGGATTCCACTTAGATAACCCTTAATGGAGCTGATTTGGAGGTTTTTGTTGATGTTAAGGTGAGAGATGAATGAGGTGATAGCGAGCAAGGAAAAGTCGGGAAATGGCAGGTTGTAGGTGGAGTGAAATGCTTTAAAGCATTTCCAAGCTGTTAGGTGAGATTGGAGGGTCCTGGGGGCGACGGGTTGTAGGATAGAGTTGAGGGAAGCTTCGAGTAGTGGTCTCAGAGGATGATTTATGGGAATATCAGCTCTGAATAGGGAGGTACTGGGGTTGGGGCTGGATCCGCCTCTGGTGCCAGCGTTCTGAATTTCTGGAAGGCAAAGTGAGAGAGAGAGTCAGCTATTTGGTTTTTGGACCCGGGAATGTGCTTTGCAGTTATAATTAATTGGTCGCAAGCCGAGATCCAAATTAGGTGTCTTAACAGAGGCATTAGGGCGGGTGAATGGGAACGGTTTTTATTGATGCAGTGTACAGTAGCCTCGTTGTCATAGTGGATAATGATGCTGGTGGCGGACCACTCCTTACCCCACAGCATTGCTGCGACGACTAAGGGATATAGCTCGAAGAGAGCTGAGGATTTTAGCTGCTGTGGTAAGTCTACCAGCTGGGGGGCCACGTGGATGCGAACCAGCGGCCTTGATAAAATCCTCCGAAACCGACAGAGGGGGCGGCATCAGTAAATATCTGAATGTCAACGGGAGAAGAAATTAAGTTATTAAAAAAGAAAGATAGGCCGTTCCATTGTTTAAGAAAGGATATCCATAAGCTGAGCTCATTGCAGCACACGTCAGTTAGTGATATTCGATCCTCTAGTGCATGGGCGGAGGACGCGAGAAAAAGGAGGTGTGAGATAAAAGGGCGTCCCTGCGAGATGATGCGCATAGCGAAATTTAGATGACCGAGAATGGATAGCAGCTCGCGTTTGGAGCAGCTCGGGTTGTCTAAGAGGGTGGAAGCGACCAAGATCGTCCTATCGATTTTTTCCTTCGGCAGAGAAGCCTGGAATTTTTTGAATCTAAGTTGATACCCAAAAATTCTATGGAGGTGCTCGGGCCTGCGGTTTTTTCTTGGCGAGAGGAATCCCGAGCTCAGCAAAAACTTTTTGGGCTGTCAAAAGATGCGCGGCTGGGATGAGTCGGGAGGCGAGATGATTAGGAAGTCGTCTAAAAGATGGATCAGGTAAGGTATTGTGTAATTGTTGGATAGGATCCAACATATGGCTTCTGACAACATGTCGAAAATTTTCGGGCTGCTTCTGCAGCCGAAAGTGAGGCGGACGGAAAAGTAAAATTTATTACGCCAGCGGATGCCGAATAAGTGCCAAAAATCCGGGTGGATGGGTATCACTTTAAAGGCAGAGGTGATGTCAACTTTGGGCATCCAAGCGCCGCGACCTGCGTCTTTGATCAGGGTAATGGCTTGGTCAACGTCCTGGTAGTGGAGAGAAAATTCTTCGAGTGGAATGAGGCTGTTAATGCTTGGGAACGTGGAATTATGCGGGGATGAAAGATCGATTATGAGGCGTTTTTTATCTGAGAATTTCCTGGTAGCTATACCGATGGGGCTAACGCGGAAAACTTTAAAGGGGGGGACGGAAAAGGGGCCGATCATAAATTTTGCGTCTGTTTCTCTTTTAATTAGGAGGTCGACTGTTTCGGGTTCGGCGAGAGCGGACTGGAGATTGGGGCAGATGAGGCTTTGGGAGGGGAGATTTTCAACGCCAGGGTGAAAGCCGTGTGAGAGACCCGATAGTAGATAATCCGTAAAAGGGGAGTCAGGGTTATGAAGTAATTCTGAAGATAAACGAGAAACGTTCACAGGAGTTGATAAATAACTTTTAGTATTTTTATTTGCTGCTTTTTTCACTGGGCATATCAAGCGGGCATGGGCACCGCCACAAAAATTGCAAACGTGCAAAAAACGACAGCGTTGCCTTGAGCATCTGCCCGTGTTGAAGCCGGCGCAGACCTGGCTATCAGAGGGAGCTGAGCGGCGGTGGTAGGTGGAAGTGGGGGGAAAGGGGGTGGTTGGGACGTCTAGGAGATGCGGTACATAGCTGGTGGATTTTGGCTGGGATGGCTCGGGGCAGGGGGGGATAGATGGGTTGATTAGAGGGCATGTAATGGTGGAGTGGGCGATGGATCGGCAGACCGTGCAAGATATGTTGCGGCAGCCTAAAAATACTCTGTTGTTGAGTTCGGTGTCCAAAGCCCCCCAGTAAGGGCATTGATTCCACTGGGCTACTCGGATGGCACATTTGGCTGAAAATAGTTTATGGTAGGTGTAAAAATGAGAGCCGCCGTATGATAACGCGAGTTCGGCGATTATTGTGAGATAATCGACGAGCTCGCGTCTCCTGTGGGGAAAAACAGTGCAGATGACTTCGATGTAACGGGTGAAAGCGATCGTGAATTCAGCAAATGTTAAAATACGAGATGGGTTGTGAGCTGTGTTTTTTAACGTGACAATAAATCCGCCGCAGTCGATTTGGCGATTTGCGGATGAAGGTGAAGTTGGTGACAGAAGGGAAAAAAGATCTTTGTCCGCACCTGCCAAGATCTGTGTCCTGATGTTACTGGCCACAGGGGGTGGTTCCAAGGCGAGGGCATTCGGACGGGTGGGTAGAGGCATGGCGGAAGAAAGTGAGAAGGAACAGCGAGCGAGGGGAAGTGGAAAGGTATTCACCGGAAGCGCTTGCGGAGGCACGCTCACGCATGGGGCAATTCCGGGGACGGAATAGGAAGGGGGAAAAAGAGGGGGAATGATGGGCATCGGGGCCTGCGTCATTAGCGGAGGCATGCTCACGCTAAGAACAGCTCCAGGAGCGGAAGAAAAAGGAGGAAAAAGAGAGGAAATGGCGGGCGTCGGGACCTGCGCCATTAGCGGAGGCCGGCTCGTGCTTGTATCGCTCCGAAGCAGAAGACAAAGGATGAAAAGGAGAAATGGCGTGCGTCGGACTCTCGCCATTAGCGGAGGCATGCTCTCGGCTTGTGACAGTTCCGATAGCTTAAGAAAAGAGGACAAACATGAGAGGGGGAATGGCGGCGTCGGTCCTGCCTACCATTAGCGAGGCATCTCGCTGCTTGTGGACAGTTCATAGCCGGAAAAAAGGAGGAAAAGAGGGGGAATGGCGGCGCCGGGGCCTGCGCCTTAGCTAGCATGCTCACGCTAGCGTGGATGTGGGCTGCGGTCCCGGTGGTAGGGGAGGGTGATGGGAGTGTTGGCTAGGGTTGTGGGTATGCTCTGCGCCGCTATCGAGGCGTGCTCAGCAACGTGGCGGCTCGGGAGATTGGAGCTGCCATTTCGTCGAGCTTGGCGCTCAGTGACATGGAGGAGGGGTTCTGGGCTGGGCGGCATCCGGGGCGCGGCCCAGCTTGCCGAAGGCTTTCACTTGCTGTTGCCTACGGCCGTAAGCCAGCTTTCGAATGGAGTGGTGGGTTAATTCGGGCCGTGAGTATGGAACACTACGGCCCTTGCTCGCTTTGTCCGCGGCCTTGGATGGAGGAGTGAAGCTTGGAGGCGCCCCTGTTTGGAGGGAAATATAGAGGGCGAGGAGATCTGCCTTGGCTGATCGTCATGGGACGCTGACGCCGGAGCTGACGAGCGCCTGGCGTATTTCTGCCACGGTCCATTTCTCCGCAAAAGGCCCTTGGGTGGGTCAAGGGGGGGGGAGGTTATGAGGTCTTAGCTAGAGGCCGCTGAGAGGCTGACCCTCGAAGGCGCAGTGATGGGCGTGGCCTCAGGTGCCTGGGGTATGCGCGATGGCGGCGCGGGGAGGGCCGGCGGCCCGAGTTGTCAGCCGCGGTCTCTCTTACGTGTCCTGCGTACCTGGGTGGTGCTGACATGCGACTGAAGACGCCGGAGTCCCTGGTGTCAACTCATTATCGTTCCCAAAATTCGATTCCTGACATGGATGCTGAAAGACTAGAGTTAGTGAAGGTAAGACTGCTTTGATTATTTATAGGTGTTCTCTCTTGTGCTGGTTGGATAGAATATGTAATTACTGATGATGAACTGGCCGTGTTAATTATCTGCGCGCGCTCCTCCCGAAACTTGTTAATAAAACATCACTTAATTAATGAACGAAGGAAAAGATCTACAGTAAACCTAAGCATTGTTAGCAAAGTACAAAGCCAAAATTACACAGTAATGAAAACACATTTAAACTGTATCATGTGAATCCATTGTAGATGCTGCTAACTGTGTGTTGTGCTTGTGCTCTCTGGGATGTGATTGGAGTTGTGATGACAGGCAACAGCACAAGAATGTGGTGACGTGGGACTTTGCTGGGGGGTGGAGGGAGTGTGAAGCCTGGCTGACGGGTGAAGAGGGAGGGAGGAGAGGAGTGGTGTTGAGTCAACAATGGCTTGACGACCTGGAGGAAGGTCAAAGGTTTGAGTATTACTGCAAAAACAATCCATCAAACTGTATTCTTGGCAAAGGGATAGGACTGAATTAGAGACCCGATGAGAAATGGCCCAAGTCTCAGTTGATTTCTCATTGGGTCTCTAATTCTGTCCTATGGTGGGGGATGTATCATTTATACATGGAGGTCTTGAAATGGAAAAAACATGAATTTACAGAGATGCAAGTCTTTTTGGGGGAGGTTTTGCAATTCAGATATTTCATCATTACATTTAGCAGTAGAACATGAATTTATGAATATGAAATGTATTAAGTATGGAAAATGTAGGAGTAGTGAATTATTATGCCCTGACATGTTAAACAAGGCTACAACAAGCCTTTTTAAAGAATTAAAAGTCTGTCATTATTTATCCATCCTTAATGTCATTCCAAACCTGTATGCCTTCTGTGAAATACAAAAGGAGATATTTTGAAGAATGTTCATGCTACTCTTTTTCATATAATAAAAAACTGTACCATTACAGTTTTTAACTGTATAGAGTAAGGACATTTACTCTTAATCAAACAGGTTTTATCATCAAAATTCTGATAATTTTTTTTACACTATACAATTGCCTTGTCTGAAGAACATATAGAATTTGAGTAATTATTCACTGAAAATTTTACCAAAGCTTTTAAAATTCATTAGCTCTTCAGAAATGTAAAACTTATGTCTTAAACTGTTCAGATACCAAATTCAGGTACCACTGGTGTTTAGTGTTATTGGTGTCAAATATGGCACAATGTATTGATTTTTTAAGGTGCTTTTTGGAGCTTGATAGCTCCTGGTCACCTTTCACTGTCACTGTAGGGAAAAGAGTAGCATGAACATTCTTCAAAATATCTCCTTTTATGCTCAGTGGAAGAAAGAAAACGGGTCTGGAATGACACGAGGGTGAGATTTCTTTAACCCCTTAACTGTCACCGTCCCACCTGTGGGACGCTTGGCACTCTTTTTTTTTGTCCTTTTTCTTTATCAAATCTTTTAGTAAACATCATAAATCATATATCATTTGAGAGCTTAGAAGCCCAAGATTCATCCATGTGTGAAAACATGGAAATGGTACTTTAAAATCTTTTGGCGGTCTCCTCCCCCTTAGTGGGCGGTGTCAAGTGTCATTACAAAATGCATTACGGTCTTTTAGAATCAAACCTTTTTATAATCTTGACAAAAAACATATAATTGAAAAGGTCTGAGTCTCAGGATACCATATTTGGTGGTTATTTTGAGATAGAAGTAATATTGACAGAGAAATCTAGACATTTGTGACAGAAAAATGCATTAAAAAAATTCAATGGAGTTTGGATGGCACCCGGTGGCTGTTTGTGGTATAATGCCCTAAGTATAATTTCACAGGAACCTCCATTTTTTTCATATCAACTTCAAATTTGTAACATAACTTATTTAGACATAAAGTCCTATAATTTTATTTATATAATTTTAGTGTAAAACTTATGTAAAATATTTATTATATATAAAATAAAATACAATAGTGCATTTTCTTTACAGTAAATTTAAACTACCATAACTTTTTTTTATACATTTTTTTAAATTCCACTTTTGCAATAATCTGCTGATTTTCTTCTTTAAAAAGAGACTAATGTCTGTATTCAAAAGTGTTAATAAATTACAACAATTTAAGTTTGGATAGTGCACCTGCATGCCTATTTTAAAAAATGGGGGTTGACAGGAAAAACTCTCACAAAGAGTTTAATAGTCTGTTGATATGAATGAAAAGTGAACTGCCATGCAGAACTGACATTACTCATTACGCAGACAGCTTGTTGGGATGAAACATGCCACTACAGTCATCTCCTCTCTCATTACGGTTTGAATAAGAAACAATCTATCACACAATGTCAACAGCATACAGTTCCTTGCTTCTTTTTTCTCCATCTCAGATTTTTCAAAGAGGTCTATGTAAATATTCACAGAGATTAACTAGAAAAGTTTACAGAAACCTGACAGTTTTGCTACTCTGGACAGTTTGAGATATGGAGACGAGAGTCATGAGACAGTCTGAACTGCATTCTTGAGCTGAGGGAAACTACAGATTTAAGCTTAGGAAAGTCGGCAGAGAAAGTGGAATGCTCCCTTTCACCTTATGTTGCCTTGCTCAGACACAAATACATGCATTCATATCAACAACCTGGGCTGTGAAAATTGTTTGCCTTTGGAAAATGAAAGAGGAGTCAAAATCTTGGAAATATTTGTTTTGGGTGAAGATAATTCAAGCAATGTGAAAACAATTGTGGATGTTGCTAGATATGTTACTACACACTCTAGTGGCTAAGAAAAACAATTCAGTCAAGTTAATGAAGAAAAACTCACAGGTTGCCAAAACAGATTACTAAAAACATATTTAATTTATGTTCAAAGTAAAAGATCAAATAAAACTTACAAGAATGTTTAAGTAAAAAAAAAGATTGACTCCAGGTCCAGCAATTGTACAAAATTAATTTCCAATTCCTGCACATTCAACAGAAGCTTTAAACAGAACAGTACTGCATGTAAACTGATTGGGCCAGTCTGCTTTCACAGAAAAGCTTTTGAAAAACCCTCACAAATAAATCTGAGGGCAAAGGGGGGAAAAAGTGAAGTAGTTGTCTTGTTTTTTTTTAAACCATAAATTAGGTTTATAAATAATGCAGTCCTGCATTTGTTGTGAAACTAAACAAGACACTAGCTCATCTGAGAGGCTTTAAAATGTAATTGTATCGCTCTTAAAAATAAGGGCAAATTAACTGTCAAAACAGAGCAATATTCTCTGCAAGACAATTATTTCCATTTTATGGACTTCAAAAGCTTTTTAAAATGTGTGCAGTGATTCAAAACGGCACACATCAAAATACATATTTTACATTTTCTTTTTTAAACCATATCCTGTTATTCTGATATGGACAAATAAATACATATTTTAAGGCTACTAGAAAAGAATGGGCTTTGTGATGCTGACACGATGGACCTAAACAACATAAGTGCAACAAGAACGCAAATACTTTTAGCACACAATCGTAATTTTGTGCGTCATTTCATTTTGAATGTCTAAGGCAGCAATTCCAAACCACAACATAAAACAAACATTTGAAGGCAACTCGCCCCCTTGAATACTGAGGTTAGTTACTTTCACTGTAACGCAAAAAAAAAAAAAAGTAAAAATAGGCAAGCTGGACAACGACTTGCAATGGTTTGGCAATTTGTCTAGAAAATATTTCTGGCTTATCATGCTTCTTTTCCACCAAAATACTTTGCGTTCTGGTGGCAGACCCAGTTCTCGGCCAGGAGAAATAAAATGCAAATTAACCAACTGAAAACCAACGTTATTACATTGCTCAATGAGACTGTCAAAGACATCAACATTTCCCTAATGCAGGGTTCTTGGTTACAGACCAGCAAGCTTTTAGGGTCAGACTGGAACCTATTTTTCCCATCCACAATTTCCGGGAACCTTGTGGAAAGGTTCGAGGCTGGAAACCCATACTGCAACAGTGTAAGTAAAAAAAAAGGCAGAGTGTCAGACCACATCTAACTTCAAACTTGTGTGAAATTAAAACATAAATTCCTCGTCCCGTTCTATAAAGCTGTAATAGGAAAAGGTCACACGGTGTCATGAATAATTATGAAACAGTGCATGTCATAGGATAGATAATACCATGCAAACTCATGAATAACCTGGAAGCAGAACATAGTGCAACAACAACAACATCCACCATGTGCAACAGGTTGACATTCAAAATGTGCTCCTATAAGCTACGAAAGTTTTTTGTTCCCTTCTTCCTTTTATTATTCAGAGGCCTGGTTATAAAGCTACAAATTATTCGTAGTTTTAAAGAATTATGTAAAAATGAGCCATACATTCTGATTATAAAACTTCTACCCTTTGAACTTGGTCCAAATTGAACTTGGTCCCAAAAGTCTATGAGGCAGGCAACCAATCACTGTCCAGCAGTCTGCAGTCCTGCTTCACCTTCACTGACGATGTCACTTCCACCTCCTCCATGGCCCACTTCTAAGTGCTTGAGCTGGTCTGATGGTCTCTCTGTTCATTATCAGATGAAGGTGGGCTCAAGGGAAAGGCTGTTTCAGCTGTGATAAGTTTATCTTGTTGTTTGGCCTCTTCTCTCAAAACCATGCTGAGAGCCATCTCATGAAAGTCCAAATCGAATGGAGTAAGAAACGAGGAATCTGGGGGGGATTCACATCCTGTGCAAGACTGTGAAGAAATGAAATAACTTGCACGTAAGATACATAAAATAGCACTACTGCATGTTAGCATGCTGCTAAGCTAACAATACTTTAAACGGCATAAAAATATTGAATAAAATAGTCATTTTTAACTAGATTTAACTATTTTCTTTCAATATTGTTCAGTACACTACATATTTAGAGTTGGCAGAGCTTGTCGCAAGGCATTCTGGGTATTTACCTCATTTTTTAAAAGATAGATGCAGTGAGAACTGCAATAGAATCTGCACAGAACTAGAAAGCAGTGGCATTTTGGTACCTACTTTCTGAAAATAGCCTTTGTATTTTTGTTAAGTGCTACTTACTGTAACATTGATGGCCTTTGGTAGGCTGCCGGTTTGAAACCAAGGGTGGACCTGAGTTAACTCTTTCTTCTGCTCCTCAGTAAAATGAGGCTGATGCTTCTGAACAGCTTTTAGGGCATCTCTATCTTCTTTCAGTACTGATTCTCTGTCTCTGTACACACACACAAACACACACAAATACAAATGAATGTCCTCTTCTGGCATACCGTAGTTTGTGCTACACTAAAGTCTACTTCTATTAAGTATACAAATTTGTCCAGTGAGTCATTTATATTCCCACCAACTTCACATTTTAATTATGATATCCAAACTCATAATTAAGAACTTTAACTCAAAATTTGTTTCACCTCAATCAAGTACACCAGAACCAAATAATCAAGGTCTTTGGACATGATTTTTGCTATTTGTAAATAACAGGCAAAGGAGTCAGAACAGAGTTGGAATTAAACTCTTAGAACTAAGTTTGCTTGGATAGATTTCCAGGAGTTGTAGTCAAAACAAAGCCGATATTCATTTAGGTTAGGCTAGAATGTGATTGGGTTACTAAGCAATCTGGTAAAATGGCCTTACTTGACGGGAATCTGGTATGTCATCATGACTTTGTCATCCGTGTTCGCCATGAGGAGCCAGATGGGGTCCTGTAGGACAAACTTTATGAACTGTTCCCCTCCAATATCTTTAGGTGCTGGTTTATGATTGTGATCATTCTCTGATGAGTCAATGCTTCCAAAGTACTTGCTAGTATTACTGCTCCCTGAGATCAAAAAGTCCAAAGAAAAAAACAGGCATGGTTAAAAACAACCAGTACAATTCTTCAGAATTTCTCCATTTATGTTCCACCACACAAATAAAGTCATACAGGTTTATAATGATATAAGGATGAGTATGAGATTTGTGTGATCTATAACTTTAAGAATAAAGCATTCATGAGTAAATTACTCACTAGTGCCACTTCCAGATGTGCTACACCCATTCGATCCAGATCCGAATGACCCTGACCCTGATGACCCAGAGCCTGAGGCAGCGGAGCCGGTGCCCGAGCGGGAATCCTCTTGCAGCAGTAGGTCCAGCATGTCACTGGAGGTCGACGTGGCATCCTGGTTGGACTCATTGACTTCAGACTAAAGGAAGTTAACTAAAGTTAGCAAAGAAGCTAGGTAATGAAAAACAAATGAGTTTTTAAAGGTTCTTAATACTTACACTGTCATTGAGTTTGCCATCTTTGGTGTTGCTGCGATTGCTGGAATTTTGCACCACAGTCCCGCCCCCTTGTGTTCCTCCACCTCCTGGGGGTGGAGTCTGTTGCATAGTGTCCGTTCGGTTGCTTTGCAATTCCTCAAGTTGTAAAAGATTGAGTGGGGAGGAGCATCGGGATGGAAACAGAGGAGATCCAGACCCTTCCCTCTCGCCAGCCTGTTGCCCAGTGGACTGGGGTGTGCTGGAGCGAGACTGCCCATGTGGCGCAGTATTGGTATTTACTGCTGGCACTGATGGAGAGTTGGGGAAAGTGAACAGGGGACTTGGGTTGTAGAATTGCTGGGGAATCATTGTAGGCATGGCAGGATTCATTTGGGAGCCCAATGGATTGAACTGTCCCATTGCAGGATTGAACGACGGTAAACCAATAATAGAGGAAGGAAACTGGCCCAAGGGGTTCATTTGGGCAGGCAGTTGCCCAACAAGCTGCGAGTTGGCTGGGTTCAACTGTGGTCCTGTATTACAGAGTTGTGGAAACATATAGTTGGGCAACATGAAGGTCATGACTGGTGGCATCACTGGAGGAAAGCCTTGCATGGGGAATCTAGGGACTCCCTCTTGCAAGGAATGATCTGTTCCCATTTGGGGCATTGAGAAATGTGATGAAATGGGGAACATAGGCATGTAGCCTGGGGGAAAGGAGGTCATCATGGGAGTACTGCTAGTCTGGGATGCCGCAGATGGTGGCCAAGAAGTGGAAGATTGCTGGACTGAGGGGAGGTTGGGTCTTATTGCTACAGGATTGGATCCTCTATAGGGGCTAGACCCAGAGGGGGAGGGACTGTCTGGTATGTTGCCATCTACTTGGTGTTTCAGTCTTTTCCCTCCTCTACCATGCTGACGACTGCTGCTGTTGCCCACAGAAGGATAGTTCTGGGAGCTGTTCACTCCTAGACGGCACAAGCCAAATATTAAAGGCGAAGGTAAAGAAAGTCAGACAGACAACACTGCAAAAAATGGCATATCTTACTTAGTATTTTTGTCTTGTTTCTAGTCAAAATATCTAAAGATTCTTAAATCAAGATACTTTTACTAGATAAGCCAAGTGACTTAAGATATTTATTCTTGTTTCCAGGGGGAAAAAAACTAAATTAAGTGCATTTTGCTTAAAACAAGTATATAAATAAGATAAGCCATTTTTTGCACTGGAATTCAACCTGTGAACAACTCTACAATGGTTACCTTTTGCCCCAGGTGTAGACGTGTGTCTGCGCTGTGGTGGCCCGCTGGGTTGGACCATCTGCAGATGGCTGATGTCTCTGAAACGACTGAGGAAAGCTTGCTCTTCTTGCTGGGTATGGGCAGATAACACCGCCTTTGTGAGGCCCTTCCCTGTATTACCTCCACCTCTTCTCTCCTTCTCCTTTTCTTTCTCAGGAACAGCAGCAGTGGGGGACACGGCCTGCTGGGGTTTCATGGGCATGGGAGAGGTGACAGAGGTTGGCGGCTCCTCCATCATAACAATGTCTGGATGTAGATCAAATGGAGTAGATTGTTTGCTTTGAGATTGCCAAGTCTGTCATTTAATGGAATATAAGACAAACCATGTATATAGGCCTGTCGCAATAAGTAATATATCGACTTATCGCGCATGTATGTACATGACCTCAATCATTTTTGGTGACGCAATATATCGCCCATTATATTTACTTAATTAATGTCACCATGTTTTGTACATTCCACTGGCGCCTGTGTCTTTTGCAGCTTCTCGTACATAACATGATGCAGTCATGAGGTGCTAGCTCAAGTAAAAAAAATGCTTCTACAAACAAAGTTCTATCTGCAGATATGGTCTTGTTTAGGGATCTGTGCCTTTGTGCATATGAACATCTGACTGCTAAGTAGTGATTGTGTTTTTCAGCAATAGTGTGCACCCTTAGTTTACAGAGAAAAGAAGGTCTGGGAAAGATCTGTAGATGGAAAAATCTCCATAAAAGTGCACTTTTCTTTTTTTTTCTACTTTGCACTTTTTTGTTAGAAAATTTTTATTTACTATTTATTCAGGTTTTTTAAGGCATCTAAAATTTTGATACTTAATTTCCATGATATAAATATTCTTAAAAATTTTAAGTTTGTTGTCATTTGGAAGTGTGTAGGCCAGGGGTGCCCAACCCTGCTCCTGACGATCGACTGTCCTGCAAAGTTTAGCTCCAACCGCTACAATCAACACCTGCCTTTAATTTTTAAAGTTAAAGTGATCCTGAATACCTTAATTAGTTGCTTCAGGTGTGTTTGATTAGGGTTGGAGCTGAACTTTGCAGGACAGTCGATCGCCAGGAGCAGGGTTGGGCACCCCTGGTGTAGGCCTTCTTGCATTATTATGCTTTTATATTCAATAGAATAAAATGGTCTTTAAAATTACAATTATATCGCTTATCGCAATTATTTCTTGGGCAATATATCGCACAACAAAAAGTTGTTATCGTGACAGGCCTTCATGTATATAGGTCAATTACAAGATTAGCCTAGAAAAAGATTTCAGACCTGATTCAGGTGGCTTCTTGTCACCAACGTGAACAATGGTGCTGCTAAAACTACACAGGGAAGTGGCCGAGACAACACTTTCAGCCTTGCAGTGCAGAGCCAGAGGGGTTAGGGGGTGTGCTGGTGCTGTAGGGACAACCTTCGAACCCTCGGTCACCACAAGAGTCTCTGCTATGTCTAAATGGAAGAGTGAACTTTAATTCCATACATTTACACACAGAACATGCACAGTTATTAGCTGATACTGAAAGAATACCAATAGTGGTTGGTTGTATCAGTCTGCTTCTTTGTCTCTGACTTTCTGAATACTTATAAGATGTGCTGGGTGAATATCCCATTTTCCTGTAGCAATCCTTTACTGACCTTCAGCTGCTCCAGCTCCTTCTCTTTGTTTATCATCATCAGAGGTAGAAGACGTGGTACAGGAAGATGAACCACACTTCCTCTTCACTGTGCCAGGGACATTAAAGCTCTCCAGATATCTGAAAAAAAACAGTGAAAGAATGAGACCATATATCCAATACACACACCTTACATACTATACCTATCAATTATTATTCAATCTTCACCTGTCTTTTCTCTTTTAAAATAAGATGGAATTGGAGAAATAAAAATAAAAGCACACAAATCCTTTTAACTAGTACAGGCGGACACACCGACTCACCTTATGATGTTGTCCAAACAGTTGATCTGCTGGTATGAGTAGGGCAGCTCCTTCCTGGGTGGACTGGACAGCGCTAAACTTGCAAGACCTTCTCTAGCAGAGGCCTCTGCTGTATCTGCTGCATTTGCCAGTGCTTCTAATATATGACAGGAATCATGTCACTTCAAATGTGATAACAAGCATGTGACCTCTGGCTAAATAGATAAAGTCAGGTCATTATTATTGACATATCAGCAATGTTTACCTAAGCTACTCTGTTTGAGAGCTGGCGGCCGGTTTCGGGAGTCAATGAAGACCTGCTGTCCATTGGCCTTTACCATGTGCATGTCTTGACAAATCTGCTCAAACGTCATCTAGAAAGAAATGAGGAAATAAAGGTTGACACATTGCACGTTAGTGTAAGTTGGTGTTTATTTCATTATGTAATGTTCAATACTGTTATGTGTACATCTGAACTGAAAAAAGATAAACGCCCTTACTGGTTTCCTGGGCTTGATCTGGTCCTCGGAAGCATGCCCGTTACTCTCAGAGGAGGAAGTGGCGCTTTGCTGATGCTCGTGCGAGCCACTGCTGCCCAGGCTGCCGTACCCCTGTGAGCTGCCGGCATGAACGGGCTGCACCAGGACCCTGTGGATCAGCTCATTGAGCTGTGGTACATCTGGGGACATGGTTCTCACCTCCCCGTCCTCCAGGGCAGTGAACACGTCCTCATTCAGTGGACTCCTACAGAAAGGAAGGGATGGTAGACAGGTTTTGTGGGACCACTTTAGGGGTTGAATGGATCGTAGTTGATCCGTATGGTTCAGCACGCATGTGATCCGTGGATTAATTGCAAAATTTCACCATAATAGAGTGAAACGTGTTTACACACTCAAGCGATTTTAAACCATTCCAGCGCAAGAGAACTTGATTTGCTACTCGCGCGCTGTTTTCTATGCGCACAGCCGCGCACACAGGAAGAGAGGCTGTTAACTTGTCTTTAATCATGTTTGAACTTTCTTAGGCTAGTAGTTTTTGCTGTGATATCGAAGAAGTGCTTAGCTTCAAGTAATAAATGGAAAGCAAAGTACATTGAAATATCTTGTTTTCTTGCCGATCCAACAAAAGATCCGATCCGTGACTCAAAAACCGTAATATGATCTGACCTGTGAGTTTTGTAATCCGTTAAACCACTAGACCACTTAAAAGTAGATATCAGGTTTAGTTAATGAGTATGTCATAAGAGTGGCTGCCAGGGCGTTGCTATGCGGTTGATTAAATTTTGATTTTTTTATTTGTTTTGCTTGTTTGATTGCTATATAAAGTGCAGCCACTTACGTTCGAACTTTGTGGCGTCCCACTATGAAAGCCACCTTCCTGCTCCAGGGGTTGATAAAGGATGACCAGCTGGTGTCGAGGGTCAAGTACTCCCCACTTCGTGCACGCATGCGCACGGGCGAGTGGTCAAACGGCTGCCCTGCAAACTGGAGAACTGATGAAGGGAAACTATATCAATTAATTCTGCTGCACACATATACACCATTGAATCGTGCCTGTATCCAGAATGAGCTACTCACTTTTTTTGTGGATGGCCACCATAAGGAGTCTATCTTCTGGATGCAGGTAAATAAGCACCGGCTTCCCAACTAAGTCCTGAGGCAAGTAACCTAATAATGGCACTGCCCTGCAAATGAGAGCAGAGGTTTATGCAGCTGTTCAGAAGAGACCTAGAGAGTAAACATGTGAGACAGCTCTAGGTAAAAATGCAAACCTTTCATCAATCTCTTGGAACAGACAGTTTGGGGTGGACTGGTGGTAAAAATTCTCTTGTCTGCTGGGATACGAGGTGCTTTTAGGTAAAAATACGGAAACACATTAGAACAGACAAAGAAAACAAGAACCAAGTGCAAAGTATGCTTAATTAAGTGTCATATTACACTTATATACAGTAAGTCTGATTGATTGTTCAATTACATGCACGTTTACTAGTGCTTTCAATAATTGAAGAGACGAATTAAGAAATGTTATTTTTAATTTTTATTCTTATTAGATGAAACAGTGAAAAAGGCCAGTTTTTTTTCAACATGCATATTATTTAAGTGTTAAGATTATACTTTCATAACAGTGAGACAGTTTCAGATTTCTAACACACTAAGTAAACTACCAATCAAAAGTTTGGGGTTGGTAAGATTTTTTTAATGTTTCTGTAAGAAGTCTAATGCTCGCCATGGCTGTATTTATTTGATGCTGCTTAATATTTTTGTGAAAACATCATTTATATAACACGTTTTTACTAGTCCTTGCTGAAAAAACATTAAATCCAAAAAAATTTAAAATCCTACTGACCCCAAACTTTTGAATGGTGAAGTATTTGACATTGACAGTCTTGCTTTACCCTCATAGCCGGAGTGAACTCTCTCAGCGATAAGGAGGCAGCAGGGCTCAGGTTGGGACGTATCGGAGTCCCTCAGGGTCAGCTGATATGGCGTGAGACGGAAGGGGTAATACTTCACTTCTCCATCGCTGTCCCTACCTCTGCTGATCCGACAAAACATCGACTTTTCCTCGGTACAGTCCACCTGTGAGGCTGTACACAAATGAGGCTTTAATAAATACTCATTTTCTCAGCATAAATTTGGGCAACCTTTAAAAAATAACTACAAATTTTAAAAAGGTTTTTTATTTTTACTGTTTTTACCATTATAGCGCATCCTAACTAAGTGAATTTGATGATTGAAGAAGTAATTTTTCAGTTGTCTATAACAGCAAAATGCTGTATGAAGCAACAAAATCAAATTTTTTTATATAACTCCGATTGTATTAGTCTGAAAGAAGAAAAACATATACACCTGGGATGGTGAGTAAATCATGGGCTAATTTTCATTTTTGGGTGAACTATCCCTTTAATACATTATTAAAGTTCTTATTAATATTTTGAATTAAGTTTTATTTTCCATTTTCTTTTTCATTTTAAATTTTAGTAATTATGTTGTGCGTTTTTGTAATTTTTATCCGTTTTTGTGTTTTTTTAAAATATGTCTGTATATCTGTTTTTTTCTGTTTATTTTTAGTTATTTTAGTACTTCACTGTAAATTAAATGGAAATGAGACATGTTGCCTTGCCTTTTTTGTTTGTTTGCTTTTTACTTTTTATTTCATATCAGTTAATGTTCATTTCTTTTTAAGTAACAGGAATACCTTTTTGTCAGAACAATGGAAGATGGTATTTGGGAAACCTGTTATTATTTTCTGTTACCAATTCCATTTGGTACCAGTAGGGATATAAAAATTCCATATTGCACCTTTAATATACACCTTTGTGGGACACTACTTTTGACCAATAAAGTTTCAGTACTATACCCATAAAACAATATGCCTCAGAAATACACCCCCATCAAAATTCCTTGCAGTTTGCCAATATAAACAGCTGAGGACAAAAACATGTGCCTGGCAGCTTTATAACAGTCTATGGCGAATAAAACGATCTGTAACTGATTTACAAAATGTACTGTGATCTCTGCTTTGTTGCTATATTCACACAGTCAATAAACTTCCACATACTAGTGCCTGCGCAGGAGGACCACGGCGGCAGACGACAGGGAGCGGTGCTGCTGTAAAACGTGCTGACATCCTGAGGTGCGAGCAGCTCTGAAAAAACGGCTCCCTGCAGCCTCTCGGGTTTACAGCGCAGCAGAGAGGCCGCCTGGGATGAGATATACACCACTTTACCAGAGAGGAACGACACTGCCACAGAGAACGTGTCCTAAGATAGAACAGAGAAAGAATGAATGCGTTAGATTCTTCTGAAGACTCACAACCGGATGTGTATGATTAGGTAACTTGTCTAGTCATACCATGTTTTGAAGGGTGTACTCTGGGTGTAACTCTTCAATAGTAAACGACGACAGGTCCAAACAACACCCATGACTCTCTTCCACACTCCACTGATGGTAGTATTCTTGATTAGCTACAGATGAACACAACACACCCCTTTATTGGCACACACACGCTGGTACAAGGAAATGCAATTAAAGTTTCAGTTTTCTACTCACCCCGGACTTGTTTGACACAGTTAAGTGCGTACTGCAAGGAGGCTAGGGTGCTTGATCGCCCCTTCCTGCGCCATTCTGCCGGCACGCGAATCTTTAGCTCACGCAGGGCTTTCAGCAGCTCTCTCTGGGTCTCCAGCCGGGCTGGCTGGTCACCGCTGGGTGCTTGGGACGAGCTGCCACTCAAAAGACTGTACGAAACCGAGCTGCTAGGAGGGGAGGGACTGTTTCCGTTTGAGCTGGGGAGAGACATTTTAATGGGCGAAATTAGCCAGTATTTCTAATACAATTTATTTATCTATCAGAAAACAGGATTTCACATTTCCAATTTAAAAATTAAATAATTTCATTTCAGCAATGACAAGTTCTAAAATACATGATTTTGGAGCTGATACTAGTTCTGGCCATTTCCGTCAATTAGCCAATCTGGCACAGATATTGTCCGATAATCTTAAAATGAACATGACCAAATACCAGTCTTGTTCCAAAAAATTACTGCATGTACTATGCAATTTTAATCTGCACCAAGTGAAGCGTCATCATGCCAACGCCTCAACCAGTTCCAAAAGAAAAGGTTTTTCGGGAGCAAACTAAATAACTGAATGTGTGAGATATATATAGGTCAGAGCTCCTCAGGCATACACATTGTTTTTTTATCTCTTTGCTGACTAAAGTGGTTCAAAGACAAGTAACAGGTTTACACTCATACATTTGACTAAGATTTGTATCCATAATGACTCTGCATTGCAATGGCATTCAAGCTATGTTATCTGTATATGTGTACAGCCACAGTTTAAAAGTTTGGGGTTGGCAAGATTTTTGAATGTTTTTTTTTTTTTGTTAAAGCCTCTTATGTTTACCAAGGCTGTGTTTATTTGATCAAAAACTGCAAAATATCATTACACTTTAAAATATACGCTATTCCTGTGATCCAAAGCTGAATTATTACAGGCATTAATCCAGTGTTCAATGTCACATGATCCTTCAGAAATCATTCTAACATGCTGATTGGTGCTCAAGAAACATTTTCTTATCATTATTATTATTGTTGAAAACATTTGTGCTTAATTTTTTTTGTAGAAACCAAGATACATGATTTTCAGGATTCTTTGAGGAATAGAAAGTTCATAAGAACATCATTTATTTGTCTTTGCCGAATAAAAGTATCAATTGCTTGATTCAAACTTTTAAACGGCAATGTATACGTATTCATACATACAGTAAATACAAACAGACACTGGGAAAAACTACTTATAACATTAATTTAACCATCTTCCTACCACATAAAAGTCATGTTAAACAGATCTCAGTTTAAATATCACATACCTCTTGCTTTCCGTAGTCTCTGTGGTTGAACCCTTTCTGTTGTGAGAGCTGCAGGTGGATGTTTCTCGTCCCATGTGTCCTTCGCTCTCCCTCTCGGCCGAGTCATTCTCGCTGGAGTGGGCATCCGTGTCATCAGAGTGTGTCAGCTGGGGTGCTGTTGAAATGTCCAGCCTGGGACAAATAGACTGGCTGTTGATCATTCCGGGAGAAGCATTGCTGTGGGCTTCCCCTTCATCCTTATATGTTGTTCCCTTCCCTCTACGAGCGCCATAGGTCACTGGTGTTTGAAAGCTGTCATTACTCATAATGAAGCAGAATAACTGTATATATTATCTGTCTTGTGCATCTGTAAGGGACCTTCTGACAGAGCAGGGCATGGGAACTCTTTGGTTATCCTAAATATCTGCTGCGCTAAAACATAGGTACGGCCGAGAAACTTTTCTTTGTTTGTCCTAGATGTTTCTGCTTAAACGTCCTTAAAGTTGCAAACCATCTGGTGGGAAATAATAATAAAAACAGGATAAGCAACAATTGCACACCTGAAGATATGAAGAGACATGAAAAATTTCAAGATGCACACAGAGGATAGTGAGTTCTGTCACACATTGTATAAATGTTGAGTGTTGCATTTTAATCCTGGCCTATAATGACATTAAAGAACCACTCTGATGTATTTACATTCACTTGTTTTGATACAGTCATTATGATGCAGTGTCCTTAAAATAATTATATTTGATGTTCAGAGCCATGTACTTAACACATTTTAAAGCTGGAGGGTCAATGAAAAAAAAAAATTATTATACGTGACAATTATATAGAACCACAGCATGCTTTTCTTTTTGCCCCTTTGTGTGTGATATATATATAGATTTATATATATATATATATATATATAGATATATATAAATCATTTCAGCAATGAAAAGTTCTAAAATGTCTAAAAAAAGAATATGATTTTGGCATTAGATATATATAATATATATAATATAATATATATATATATTCTTTTTTATGTTTAAATGGAAAACGCTTATGTGATATTTTAGGAGAAGATTCAAAACTGGATTTCAGAAAGAAAACAGCACACAGAACAAAGGAAATATTGAACTACCTAACTGCTCATTCCTAAAATAATCAATACGTCACTTGTTGTTGTAGTTTTTTTTTTTTACCACTGACCCAGCAACTATGGCAACCTAATTGTAGATAATAATTTTAATCACTAGTCTTGAAGTATCTGAACAATGAAGCTTCTGCATTGCACAAAACAAAAGATAAAAACCTGTTCAGATTAAAAAAAAGTTCACACATGCTTTCATGGGTCACCTAAAAACACTAGATGTGTAGGAAGATGCATATGTCTGAGCTGTTTTCAACGTTTCATGAAACTGAAATATTTGTAGGTTTCCCTCTCCTGATGTATTGTTTTTTTTTCTGTTTTCACCTGTTTTGCTGACCCTGACAAGATTCAGTTTTCAATGCATATACCACCAAGCAAGCTTTTTAGAATAACACTATAAATGTATATAAAAAAAGAAAGTTATAAATCCTTTTATTTTATTGAAATAATCTCATTAGTTTTGAGACTCACTAGTCTAGTCCTTTACCTATGATCTGACTATAATAAACTTAAATACACCTCATACAGGGTTTTAGATGAATGCGAGCCCTCTATCTGTAGAGCCGTGGAATTACTGACAACACACAAACATTGAAAATGAGATGTATTTTGATACAGCCATGCACATTTCATCTTTTAAACAGACAGTCAAGTAATTGTCAAAAATACACTGGTATATAGTACAGCCAAAGGACCATATTTTACTGGTGATCAGACACCCGCAGTGCCATCAGGAAATAACAACAATATAGACTAAAAGCTAAATGTTTAACACATTTTCTTTGACAACTACAGATTCAAATGTCATTCATACAAACGACGTAAGACTATGACAGCAATGATACAACTATTAGAACAAAAAGCAGCTTTTCTTACCTTATAAAAATATTTCAGTTGCTCTGAAGTGAAGTTTAGGCTGCTTTTCAGAGCTTGTACACGGATAGACGCATGTGCAATGTAGCTCAGTACTGCAACTCGGGTCTTGTCTGATGTTAACCCGTGTACGGACACCATTTCACGTGTAACGAGCAACTCCCGAAACCATCTCTCGTTGGCTCCTAACCTGCCATTACCCCGCCTGCAAAGCATAAACCCCGCCCCTCAAAGAGAAATTCGCGCAGCTATTGGACATGTGGGCAGGGCTACGAATGCTCGGCGCTGCTTTGTCACGTTGTAGCGAAGCCTCCATCTGAATTGTGTGGACTTGAGGGAACAACAAGACCTAATTTGCTCTTTTCCAAACCGTACTAACTGCTGTAGAGGCGCATAAGGGCTTTTTTCTTATACTATATAAGACTAATACACTGACATTTTTTAAATAAAAGTCAAATAAATAAGGCTATGATTCTGTGAATAATTACGTATGCGTAGTTGAAACGCTACCGTTTGTAACTGCGCGTCTTCTTTTCGGTGGTTACATCTTCAGCGCACTCTATGGTTGGGAGCCGCATGCTTCGTTCCTCGTGTTGGAGCGTACTGAGCGTACTGAGCGTACTGAGCGTGTCCGTCCACCTGCAGCTGACACATGAGGGCGTGTGAGGGCCATGCCTGCGTTTACTCTGTCTCATGTTGAAGATTGCTGCTCAAAGACGCGGTGGAAGTTGATCACAGCTGGACACATGTGTTAAGTGCTTTGAACACATTGCAACCGTGACAGGATGCTATTATTTAGAGGAGTTAATTATTATTTGCAATTATTAATTTCACATTTGGTCAGTGTTTAGGCTATGACATCATGTATCATATGGTAATAAAATGGCACGGGATATTACAGTCAGCCAGTCATAAACTCTGGCCGAGTGATACGATTTATTTATTTTTTAATCACCCTGAAGATGGTATTTCATGATAATAAACAGCTGTCTGTACATATTCCTGACTGTGCATTATTGGGGGGTGGGGGGATTGTTCTCTTTCTGCAGGTTATATATTTGCGTCAGTAGGTGATGACTGTTTTAAAATTGAGATAAAAATTGAGATTATGAGGTTATTATGACATAGAAATGTATTAAGACATGCTTTTGACTCTGTCATAATCTTTGTCTCATAATTTCAACGTTTTTTGACTTTTGTGTTATTTGTATTATTTGTATATTATCGTAATTATTAAAATTTTTTGGTCATAATTTCAGCTTTTGTGTCAAAATTATGACTTTATGTCAGTTTCAAATATTATACAATTTTATAAAATAATTTAGATTTTGTCTTATTTTTGACTTTCCCATATCATAACTTTGACTTTTAATATCATAATTATGATTTGCCTAGGCATACAAAATTAAGGTAAGTTAATGCTCAATATTAACTTATTGTTTATTGAACTGTTTTATAGAAGCAATTAAAACTGTTCTGAATGCATATACATGTAACTCAATGTACTTCCACCGCAGAACATGACCAGATAACCATGGTATTTCTGTTGTTCCATCTCGGAAACGTTTTCTTAGAATGAATAGTTTATGCAACAGTGACGCAGTAGTGAATAGTTACTTACTTGTATTTTATAAACGTTTTACCTTTTCATTCTGTGATAGTGTAAAAATCCTCTCCAAATGCTGGAGCTGGCCATGTTTAATAGAAGATTACTAAAAAACACAGCTTATATGTTCCTAAATACATAATCATAATACAATAATATCTTTGATACTTTATATAAGAGTTATTAAAAAAACAACAACACAGACCCATTTTTATTATATATTTATTTTTTTTACGTTGTCATTGTTTTCAAACAGACACACACACACACACACACACATTTTACTTTCTAACTTGGAACAATAACACATGTCATCATAACTGTTTTTTTTTGCAATGATAGATAATATATATTTTTTTTTTATTTTTCCCCAAGAAGTTCATCCATATAATAGACATTGACAGATTTACTCTACAATTGATTTCATGTATGTCTGGTTGCCAAAAGGTTCCCTGTTACAATGTACTTCGTTCTGTTTAATATGTAGTCCACTATCACTTATGACACAAATAAATTGAAAAAATAAAATAAAATAACAACAACATAAAATAAAACTGTGAAGACCACATTACCCATAATCCTCCAGCCTAGTCCCTCCAAAGAGGCCAGACAAACAGGGGTAATGCTAATCCTCAACCTCTCTCACGAAAACGAACCTCCGTAAATCAAATAAATAAACAAATGAAACACAAACGGTTATTAATACAGCAACTTGCCTCTTGGTTCGATGCATTTCTAGACCTCCATGAAGCTCTATGGGATCAGCCCCCTTAAATTTCACTTGTTTATACTCTTTATTCAGTCCCAAAAACCTTCAAAGAATCAAACTCGTGTAAAATCCCATACGTTTTCATTCAAAACATCTCTGCACTAATAGCAACCAACTGAAGGTGATATCCCAGTCTATACAAGCTTTCTGGGAAAAAAACAAACAAACTCTTGACACGCTAACCTTTAGTAAGGCAGGGTTCATTTTCCAGTATTATTTAAATTATAGAAAAAAAATCACCCTCTCCTGACTAAGCACAATGAAGCTGTGCCACAGAGCACCACTGTGAAGCCTTAACTAATTTCTGCTTAAACAACTGAAGACTAAACAACTGTATGACGTGAGTAATGGAGAAACCACTGTGGCTTTTAAGCCGGTAAAGTTCTGTGTCTTCATTGGTTCCCTCCCAATAAAGAAGACGCAGTATCTTTAACAGGCTGGCGTGACAAAACTACTGCCACCGTCCCTCTCAACCCACACAGTTTTGAACAAAACATACATTAGTGCCAAGACAAAAGAAAATGTATTCATACACTCACACAAAGAAAAACAGAAAAGCACATACATTATTTGTAGTCCCCTATTAGAATCCTTTTAATTTGTGAAGCGTTTTAAACGCTTTGATTCATTTGTCATGTTTGAGTCCTACCCCAATGTATGTTGTTTATTATAGACCCCTTTAAAATGTTGACAACCCCTGGAAGAAAATTCTCTTATTTGCCTAATATAATATATAGTTAATCTATTTTAATATTATATTATTCTAATTCCAGATTGTTTATGTCTTAAATGTCAAATCTAAAAAAAAGAACCCCCTTCCCCCAGATGAAGCCCACACTACAACACAAAACAATACAGATTTTTTTTTGTTGTTGGTCTTTTTTCTTCTTTAAATAGCTACTAAGAAAGAGTTTCATGTTTTATATTCAGCATTACAGATACAGACCTAAAGTAGAAGTTGTGCTATCATTGATATAGATATCAGGCATGGTCCGTCGGATTGTGGTTTGAAATTCCTTATGCTGTTAGCAATCACCTCCACTTGATTACCAATACTAAATATTCAAGTAAAATAAACAGACCTGAAAAATGCAGAGAAATGGGCTAATTCTTGTTTCCTTTCGCTGGATGAGAGCTTTTAAAAACCAGAGATCAGGGGAAATGTTGGCCCTTAACCTGTTTTTGATGGCAGTTGGCAGTATAAGCAAGATATAATATGGTCTTTGGTCATTTATCATTAAAATAGCTCAACGTGAGTGGGACAAATGAGTGAATGAGCATGCCGGGATAGAAAAAAAATGAACTAAGGCTATCTCCTTTTAAAGAAGAAAAAATGAATGAAATGAAAATTAGTTTGCTTGTCAGAAACCATAAATGCAAAAGATTACAGTTCATTCTGCTCCAAACATAATTCTTTTCCATACGGATGATTAATATGGAATGTAAAAACACACCAGTGGAATAATATCTCTAGCTCCGCCCCTTAACATCCCCGCCTCCTGTCACAATCAATCAGCTAATCTATGCTTTCCCCCCTGTTTATGCAAGCAGGTTGCCACGGGAACAGCCTTTCTTTACCTGCAGAGGTCTAAGCAGCCTAATCTGTCAGGATGAAGCTGAAATACTCTGCACACACACTACGGCGGGCGGCTAGAAACCAAATCATGTGTGAAAGAAGAAATGCTAATGGCGCTAACTTGGAAATGTGAAGGCTAAGGGGGAAGGGGGGAGGGGGGTGGTGTTCACGTGCAGACGCACACTTCACGCCTGGCTCGCTTCTTGTTGGCAGATTGGGCGGATGAGACTGAAGGGTGATGCTGATGGAGACGTATATATGCACGAGAGCAAACCAGGAAGGGCACGGTGGAAAAAAAAACAAAAGATAAAAAGAAAAAAAATGTCCCCTCAGGTGCTTGGCAGTGTGTAAACTACAGCTGAATTTAACAAACAGGCACACAGAGAAGTGGATAATAGTGAGGGACACAAAGGTGCTCGCTGTGCACATGGCAGCAGCGCCAAGTCCTGAACTATATGGTCCCTTTCCCGCCTGCTTCACACACAAAAATATAATATAATCTATACCTAAAATCAAAAGAAAGACTAAATTAAAGGCAGTATCTAAATTTTAGAGAGAGAACCGCAGCTGTCGAAACTACCTCATGTTGAAGTATTAAGATCAACCTGTGTGCTTCAGATGGAGGAATCAGTTTGGCAGTATTTCTGCTGCGAGGGAGTAACACAGCGTGCGGTTCTCTCCCATTCGCACCTGCAGTCTAACCAGTTAAAAGGCGCCATCGAAAACAAGCTTTTTGTGCATGATACTATTCCCAATTTCCGGTCAGTCTCTGGCCTTGAATCTCTCTGGGCTTCAAAATCTTTACCAGCAGAATGAATCGGGGAATTTTGGTCCTGATTTGCCATTCGAGATAGCACTAACACTTTCAAATCTTTCCATGTACTGCGCAATTGACCCATGTGCGATTAATAACTTCGGGATCCCTGTCAAAACCTAGTTTGACTGCGTTACAAGTACTCAAGGTTGTTTAAGACCTATTTTGGAATTCTTTCAGATAAATACGCTTGCTTTGTTTGATAGACAGCATAATTGTACACCGCTATTAAGGAATGTTTAAGAGATAAGACACTAAAGACATTAAATTAAGATAAACATCTACAGTCATTGGTCTGTTGTGGCAGTTCACTAAGAGAGTAAGTACTATTGGTGAGAAAGAAAGAAAGAAAGAAAGAAAGAAAGAAAGAAAAAGAGGGTTGAGGGGTAAATGTGTAGGGTCTGAGATAGAGTGCATGTGACAAAGAACAAACTGGGGATATTGATTCAGTACCTCAGTTAAGGGAGACTATCACTTGTGCAAAAATGCACCAATACTCAGTGAGCAAGAAAGAGTGAAACAGAGCGTGCAAGATACAAACACCCAGATTGAGAGGCAGTAGTTTAAACCTGAAGCAAAATAAGTTTTACAAAACTTAAAAAAATATACAAATGCACACTCACACACAAACTACAAAAACCATTATATCAGAATAAAACTCTACAAAGAACATTTGGAATATATACTGTATAATCGTATCGTATTCTAAGGGCTGTGATTTCTTTTTTTATCGGTTGTCGTTGTCACAAGTAATCAGGAGTTTGGAGTATGAACAGTATTTCAGAAAAGCCGGAGGTATTTACAGAGGAGACATGGCCACACACTCACGGACAGGACGAACGAGGAGTGACAGGGGTCCAGCTGTGAGGCAGTGGAGGCAGGGGGCAAGGGGGCTCAGGAAGGGGCAAATCAATTGATTGTTGTGAGAAGTCGTTTTTCTCATCTTTTTTGGGAGAGATTTTTCTGTGGCTTAGAATTGGTCGTTCATGAGCTCAGAGTGGGGTAGGAGCATCGTGCTTTAGGTGCTGAAGTACACTGTGAAGAGAAGCATATCAGATTTATCGTCAACACTTGAGAAAGAGTATGTAATAAGAAATATAATTATATAGTGAGTCCCTCTAAGTATTTTGTACTTAAGCCACCTTTTCACTATCCAAGACAAAAGACAGACCGGAAGTCATTAATTTCTAATGGAGAGTAGTGGAGTGGAGTTTGATCCTATGCGTATGCTGAATTTTCGGATGTGATTTGAGCTTTGGAAGCACTGAAATATTTGACGTTTTGCAGTTCACCATATGCAACAGCCAGATCATCAGATTAGTGAAGAAGAGAGTGAAATTTACCAATATTTTCCACTAAAACCTGTAAAATGGGCAGTTATAAATAATTAAGTCAGAAATGAACTTATACTTGTTTATTTACATTGATTAGCCCCAGAAACCCTACTTTGCTTTCAAAAATATTTGCTGTCTTGTGTTTGTGTGAATATATTATACAGATATAATATCTGAGTATATATATAGCTAGTGCGTCCACGATAACGATTAATCGCGTCCAAAATAAAGTTTTTGTTTACATAAGATATGTGTGTATACTGTGTATATTTATTATGTATATATTAATACAAACACATGCATGTATATATTCATGAAAAATATGTTATGTTTATATGTTAAATATATTTTTATAAAATATAAAATATAAGAATATAAATATATGCATGTAAATACATGTAAATATTTTCAAAATAATTACTGTATGTGTGTATTTATATATACCAATAGTTACAAAAACTTTTATTTTGGATGCGATTAATCGCGATTAATCATTTGAGAGCACTAATATATACACATGTGTATATATATACACTCATTATTTATTCATTTTATAATGGTGAATAAGAAGTTCCATGTGACTGCCACTAGGGAGGCAAAATGGTGACATCGTTGAGTATTTCAGAGATAGTGGAAAGGCGGTTTTAGTTTTAAAGGGATATTCTGTATACAACATACAATTTGCGCTCAGAATTTTGTACCTCAGTTTGTGAAATCAAACACAAATACCAAGTTGACTGTAAAGAGTGCTTAAAGGACAAGTTCGCTGATTTTCAACCAGCTTTCTATTTTCACAATGTCAGAGGTATGTGCAAATAAACAATGTGTACTCTTTCTTCATGCTACCTGCACTCAGATCTTTACTGGTCAGCCAAAGACCGCCGGATGGCACAAAATGCTAAATCTTTTGACATCTCCAGGGCTTTTGTTAAAACTACAGATTGTATTTATGCATTTTTATATCCCTACCTACAGTCAGATTGAGCCCAGTGCAGTATGGGTGTTGAAGATCCCTACCTTTTTGGCACAAAGTAACACCACAGCCCTCTTTCTATGTTTTCACTACTCATGTAGCACTGATTTTAAAAAATGCCTTTCTACTGCATAGACAGCCAAGTTTTATCTTGCCATTGGTAAATTACCCCTTTAAAATAGAAATATTTTTTCTCAAACAAACTACAAATTTCTGCGTTTGAGATTCAAACATGATTTTCCCAGTTGTATTCAACCCAGAATATTCCTTTGAAAATCACTAAGAATATTGTCATTACTTACCAATGATTATAATGAGGACAATCACGCATATCACCCCCAGGATAATCATCATCTAAAGAAAAGAGGTAAAAAGAAGGATAATAGGTTGAAAAGCAGTAAAGAGTAGACTATAAAAACCCAACATTCAAACATTTGATTAAAAAATGTGTTTTTATGAACTACTTTTTGTTTTGAGGTACGGTTTTTTATATGCTTTTTATATATATATATAGAATTTTAAGCTGTGAATAGAAATAACACAACATACTTATACTGACAGCTAAATATGTTAGAATGATAAAGGACTTTAATTTCAAAGAGGTGTACTGATTTGAGGTTTATTGTTAGCTGTTTGCTTGATTTAGATGTGTTGTTCTGAAAATACATAGCCTTTTTCAGCCTTACTCGAGGCACTTTTTGTGATGTTTACCTTGGCATTCTTCCACCAGTATTTATTCTTGAGCTTGGCAGCACTGGTCTCGAATTGTGAGGCTCCAGCTTGCAGGGCATCAGCCCGATCATCCAGCTCTGACAGCTTCTGGTCCCTCTCCAGAACCTTGTCTACGTTCACACGCATAATGTCCACCACCTGGGAAACGATGAAGGTGACTCTTAGTAAACTGTGTCATCCCTTATATATATGAATGTGTTCTGAAAATGCACTTGTAGATGAAAGAAGCCAAAGAGATGGGGTTCACTCACCTCATCCACCTGAGCCTGTGTCTGCTGTAAGCGACGGTTGCTGGTGAGGTTAGGGGGACCTCCTTCTGAGGCAGGGGCACCGGCTGGGGCAGACCTGCAAACCAACATACAGGCATTCGTCAATACTTCAGTATTACTGGGGTGTATTATTAGAACAATGATTTAGAGGATCTATATATTAGGAATACGAGGAACATTTATTAGTATTGTCCTAAATTACTAAAAATAATGGTTTTGCTTGCATTTCTTAATAGAACAGTATTTGTTTTCAAATTTTAATTGCAATTCAAATTCATTACTAAATTAGTTACAATAAATACCTACTTGATTTGTCATAATCATCATACCAGCAAGATTACATAAAATCACACATTGCTACTGCCATCGCATGCAGACTAGCTGTTGTGTGAAAAGAAACGAAATTATTTAGTTAAATGTACTGTAGCGCTTCACTCGCTATTTTCTTTTGTAAAGACTGGTGTATGTATTTTAATGTAACTGACAGAAATCATAAACTAAACAGGGATTTCTGAAAAAGTCTCCTTGCTAATGCCAATCTCAGCCACCAGAGGAAGACAACACTCTGTATAAAGGTCACCTCTGAAGGATCCCTGGATATAATCCCTGTTTAGTTCCCCAAGTCTTTTTCTTACTGGGATCTTACATATATGAAAGGAGTAAAGGAGCCGGGAGTAAAGCTCACCATATTTGTATTCTTATTTACCAGCTTTTTTTCTCATTCTCAATTGCTTCCGCTCCTTCACATTTACAATAATCTATATTTAGACATTAGTCTTGGCTCCTCTCACCTTCACTGACATGAAAAGATGTAATAGCACTTCACGTTGACTGATGTGTATCAGTGAAGCAGAAACAGGCTTTAAGAGGTAACAGTCTGTGAGCACATGATTTAATACTAAATTACCCAAAGGCAAAATTTGGGTGTAGCTAAAATCTTAGTAGTTTTATTATCATCAAGACTAATGGCTGCGCCAATGCTAAATTTCTAATTTAAAGCTAAATGTGTATCATTTCATCAAAATTCATTTTTGAATGACACACCAAACATTCGTCCAGTGCTCTTATGGCCTGGTTATGCAAGGCTATTTTTCCAATGCTCAGACAAATTCCAAATAAATGAATGAGAAAGCATCGCACATTTACTGTATTTTACACTAATATGAGGTTAAATTGTTTCTGGACTGTTCCTTACACTGGACTGGTAAAGGCAGGGTCATATGAATGAGATGAGCAACATCCCCACCCCCACACAAGGCCTTCATTAAGCCTGTGTGTGAGTCTCTCTCATTGTTTGCGTCACAATTAACATACATTTAGTCAAATAACTGGACCGGATGTTACTGACTGTTACTAAATTTATCTATTTTTATGTATTGAAGGCAAAAGGTAGAACCGTAAAACAGTATGGTCATATCAAAATATCACACTCCAGACCAAGTGATGCCTTAAAAAAAACTATACAATAGGGGAGTTAATATGGGCATATTATTGAAGTTATTTACAGCCTCGATTATTTAAACCAGTTAAACGAGCGTGTCTAGAAAATCCTAGAGTACAAGGCCATCTTTCCTGCAGAGGAACACCTGCGCCCTTTGTGCCAGCCATTTGGCTTCAGTCTAACCAAATATCAATAAATATCAAGGCCTGGTTCCATAGAAACATGTTGAATAGGTTAGAGAATCGTATAATTCGAAAATGTAACAAATCGCATCGTCCCGAGCGTATGACCGTCCGTTCACCAACCCCCACGACTCGCGTGGAATATCACGCCTCTAGTTTACAGCCTGTTTAAGGGTTTTTTTTCTTATGTGTAGCATGTGAGGTATATTTATTTTTATTATCGTTACTTAAATGTCATTTGTTAAAACTGATATCAAGCCAGGTTTGAAATACAGTGGGCCTTGGGCTATTTGGGACAAATCCCAGTGGGCTTTTGACATCGACATCGAAATAATCATCAAGACAGACATTTGGGTGGACAAATATATTAACTGCAATACATGTCGATTCATATATTATTTTCATTCTAAAAGCGCGCGACCAAACCAGCCAAACCAGTCCAATCCGGTGTCGAGGCGTGATTCTATCGCAGACAGCAGAATAACGCGGAAAACGTGCACATTCAAAATAAATGAGTTCCTTGACAGCTATTTACTGTATAGATGCAAATTTAGTATGGCAGCAGCAGCAGCTGAAATGGAAAAACTGGCCATTAGGAGCCTATTTATAGACTATTATATAGCAAGTGCGCTCGTCAAATACCCAATAGATGTGGAATTATGCGTAACGTTATATACAATCAAATATAAACCTACCATAATATGGAATGTGATTATTTTGTGCATACATATTCATATTTATATACAACGTTCTATTAACAAGTGGCAGCATAATAATGACAACCGAGCAAATAAAACCTAATTCAAAAACAGATTACAACCCTTAATTTAAATTCAATCGTACTCACATTGTGAACCGGGTTTTATGTGCGTCTACAAGAAGTGTGTGGATGGACGCGCTGCTTCAGCCGTTTCTCCCCGTCTCCGGGATAAATTATACTCTCCAGGTTATTCCAGTAAAGCGGTATTATTCCTTGTGTTTTGTGAGGGTTTGTATGTATTTATTAGCAGCGGTGTGCCGCGCCTCGCTATTATTCTCTTTATAATAAGGGCGCTCTGCCGCTGCTCTCTCCTGTCACTGTGTACACATCAGAGATAGATGCTCGGATCAGGCGAACAAAGATGGCTCGTTGACGTCACTCGTCATCCGGGAAACCGCAGGTCGCAAGCGGTGACCGTGAGAGAGACTGGAGATGGAGGATGGATGCGTTGCTTGTTGACAGTATGACAAGACACGGGACACGGGACAGGGCACAGGGCACATTTAGGCTATCCGTTTGGAACATTATGTATGAGGTATATGTAAGAGGACGTGGGATTGGGTCCATGGATTGTATTTGCACAACACGCCTTGTGGTTAATTTATTGATAAATATAAGTTAAGGATTGCTGAAACAAACAAAATGGCGGTCTATGAAGGGATCAGTGGGCTTCCCAGGCGGTGTATGCTCACTTGTTAGTTGCCTTAATGGGAAACATGGAAACATTTAGATTTCTGGAGCAGTTTTAGTATTGTAATGCATCCTGACGGCATAGGTGCCGCCAATACTATTTCATAATACTTTTAGCACTAGAATTAGTAGATAGTTGTAAATATTGCGTTTCTACTCTTGTATGGTGACATGAGCTATAAAACATCAAAAGCAACGGTACAAAGGGGGAAAAGTGTTTGGCAGCGGTGGGATTCGAACCCACGCCCCCGAAGAGACTGGAGCCTTAATCCAGCGCCTTAGACCGCTCGGCCACGCTACCGTTAAAAGTACATGATAGCCTAGGAATTACAAAAAGATGCGACTTGTATCTCGGCCGCTTTATGTCTTAAGACGTTTATTATATACGTTTATATTCGGGCCAGTTATGTTTAAATTTAGGTTTATATATCATCTATAAAGAAAGCTTTATTATTTTATTATCTATTAAACTACTGACGTTTTATTAATCACATATTTTATGTTCATGATATAATTCTTATTACCAGAGTGACAAACCCGCTCTTGTCTGACAACAAGAGAAACTTTGTCATAATACAAAATTAATGCGACGAGTAAAAATACGAATTCAGTGACGATGTTCAAACCTCAAAAATATGTTGACGTTAGTAATGGAACAGAACTGTGCTTCATACACTCACTTCAAAACGTTTGTTACTGATCTGTTTTGATAGGAGCTTTTGTAATACAGTAATTTAACATTTGTGTAAATGTGCATTGTTAACAACAATTCGATATGAATATGTGTCATTTACACTTTTTTTGCGAGTAAGAGAGATTCACTCAGCTTCCGCCTTGTGCCGCTTCAATGGCCCCTCCTCCTGACTCATATCAGCCGGCCTTTTTAAAATAAATAAACGGTTTAATTAATTTTTTATAAAATACTTTTGATAAAAACCCGAAATTAGATGTACGTATATGTTAATTTTATGGTTAAACGAAACTAAATGCGAATAAATAGCGAAAAGGCCATCGCTTTCGAAAATCCACCAATGGGATCGCAGGAAGCACCAGCACGTTTATATGAGATATAAAAGAAACTGAATTTAAAATATATAGTTTACCTTTTAAAAAAAAACTTAAAACGCTTCTCTCGCACTAGTCATTAGTACAAATGCACTAGTCATTTGTACTTTAAATTCTTTTGAATGAGTTAGAATCACAACCGTGATTGAAAATACATGCGTGGTTTACAAAAGCTTTCCGAGACCGTCTCATGGTTGCGTCAGTGAGGTATATCCTTACCTGTTACCTTAGAAATAAGGTTTCAGAGCATGATGATTGGATTTGATGAGTACGTGATTATGTTCCGTATTCGTTTAGGACACGCAACATCCTAACGAATCCTGTCTGAATCTCTCTTTATATTGTGGTGTAATCAAAGAAACATTGTGTTGTATTGTTGGTTGTGTATCTTCTGAAGTTAATCTACTGATGAGGTAAAACGACTGAACGGGTCCAGTATTTTTTTAGAGTATGATTGTGAACAGTGTAAAGGTGTTTCGTTTTTGATGTTAGTTAGTTTTTTTTAACTTATATAAAATTAAATTATGTGTCGAGTGTTTCGAGCGGCGCAGGCTTGTTAATCCATTGTGCTCTGCACGCGTGGGTTCGAATCCCATCCTCGTCGTTTCAGGAAGTTGTCACGCTACATGTAAACATTATCAGGTAACAGTGGAAGTGCAGTGGGTGAAGATGTCTTCCAGCTATCTGTTCCGTTCAAGGTTTTTGTCCTACCGCCACAAAATGTACAAAGGATGGAAAATGTCACAAAAATGCTCATGGTCTTCTGATAACTTAGTTGCGTTTGTCATTGATGAAATGACAAATTTAAAACAGCTGAACATTGTGTGTATTCAAAAAATATTCTATGAAAAAAATGCTCGCCGGCGCCGTGGCTTAGTTGGTTAAAGCGCCTGTCTAGTAAACAGGAGATCCTGGGTTCGAATCCCAGCGGTGCCTTTTCAAATTCGCAAATCTTGTTTCTTGTATAAATTTCAATGATTAGAAAATAGAAAGAGAGCTCAATAATGCTTTTTTGTGAAAGGGATGAGCAGTTGCAAGTGACAAATTGGAAGTTATATGTCTGAAGACAAATCTAAAGATAGCGGCAAAGTTGAAGGTCTGTGCTGATTGATACATCCGGAAAAAAAAAATTAGGGTTTCCAAATTTAGGAACAGTTTGAAAATATTTATGGCAGCGGTGGGATTCGAACCCACGCCTCCAGAGAGACTGGAGCCTAAATCCAGCGCCTTAGACCGCTCGGCCACGCTACCCTATGAAGCTAGTGAGCTTATATATATATAAGCGATATATAGTATTATAGATAGTATATATCTTATGAGTTTCAACATATAGATTAACGGGACGAATATAGCTTTCTGAAAAACCGTTTTTTTCTATGACCTGATGTGTCAGTTTGTGCCCACATACTTCATCTGCTGAACTCAGATGAACAGAAGATAAACAAACCAAAGTACTTTTTATGTGTCCATATCCTTTATTCTGGCCTCAACATTTGTTTTAAGAAGACATTATCTAGCTACATATTATAAAAAGGCCATGGGTTAATGATATGTGTACTTTATCTAGACATTTTAATCAAATAGATAAGATAAATATATATAAAATCTAAGTATAAGATATCTAACAGCCACATAACCAAAAATCTCCAACTATGTAGATATTTTAAATGTTTTACAAAATTCTGAGATATATTAACTTTGAGAACTGAAAGTCAAAATCACTCACCTTCTGTCTCATCTTTGGTCTCTCTTCAGATAGGAGAATTTCAAATGGTAAATCATTTAAATACTGGACTCAGTACTAGCAATTGCATCCTTACATTTGATTGGTTGTGAAGATCAAGAAGCTCCCTCCTCCTCCTTGACCTCCCATTCATTTTTACAGACATTTTAAAATTACTTAAACAACATGTCACCTGTTTTGTGGGCCAAATAATAATAAAAGCTTATCTGAAACTAGAGGTCAAAAACTTGTAAAATGTATATGTACACTTATGCATTATGAATGTGTTCCCTAATGACTGACTAGCATTTTTCTTTAGTCTCAGTGACCTATACATAGATTTTACCAGTAAGGTATTATGAAAACCAGTCAGAACAGATACAACTACATTTCATTTGATTGATCTTATGGCATAAATCACACCATTAAGGGATCTATTATGTATATGACATGTTGTAAATCTGATCCCTCAGGAATGTTTTTGGTAAAGGGTCGAAAAGTCATTGCTTCAGCGCTATATAATTTCAACATCTCCGCTGTCTGGTTTGAAAAATGGCTCAGATGTGTGTGTTCAGGTGATGATAACATAAGCACCCCTGTCTTTAGAGGCGCCGCACAAAATTAAACCTTTACTCCAACAGAAACAGCTGGAGCTCTAATTTTGGACTCGAGAACAAAACATACCTCTTGAACCAAATCTTCTGAACTTTTGTTTTGAATTAAAGATTCAAAACAAAAAAAAAGTATATGTAAATTAAGCAAAGGGGCTATATGAGAATTATATTTTTGCATTTTTTTTGTTACATTTTTTAGTTGTATATTATGTTGCACATGTGGTGGCAGGAAGGCAGAAATATCAGAACACTTTAAGGCGGAGAAAACTAGTGAGCAGTTTGTTAAACAGGTGTGATCGAGCAGAGCTGGAATCTGAGATATGCAGGAAAACAGAGGGTAAATAACAGAAGGACTAAACATTAAGGTGTTATTGCACAGGTCCCATCCAGCCTCTGTACACTCTCATTCACAATAAATCATGAAAAATGATCCCGTCATAACTGCACACTACATTGTGAAATCTCTCTCTCCCTCTCTCTCTCACACACACACACACACACCAAACACACACACAACACAACACACCAAACACAGCTAAAAAAGATAAATGACCCAAAAACATAAAATTGTTTTCTAAATGTATAGTTCTGACAACCACTTTAACAACACATATGGTAAAGAAATACCTATACCAGGAACCATAATTTGTCACAAATAGCTTTTTCCACATGCTGATATAAATAGAAGGTTTGTCATACACACAAATACAAACACCATCCTTCATGGCAGTGGTGGACGAAGTACACAAATCAAGTACGTGAGTAAATGTCCAGATACAGATAATAAAATATTACTCAGGTAAAGTAACTCCTTTTTAAAATTTTACTCGAGTGAAGTCAAAAAGTACTCGTTTTTTTTTTTTTTATGTTGAAGTAAAATGTACTGACCAGATAGATTTTATTTGCAAATTTTAATAGGTACTTAATTTCCATTAGATTAGCACATATTTTTTATAATCTTACTGCTCAAAATACCTGGGATTTTCCCAAAATAACCACTATGTGGAGTCAAGATATATTTGTTGTTGTTGATATGGACTACATTGACGAGAGTGATGTAGTAATGTTCACTATAAAGCTTACACTAGAATGTACCTGAGAGAAAACAGATCTGACCATCTGATTTTCACCAGTAAGAAAAAAGTTTTAAAGCTTATTGTTTTGCAGAACATCACAGTTATACATGAATAGAATTAAGGCCTGAAAGGTAGTGTAAAAACACACCTGGCCAAATGCCCCCAGAGGACATCACTTTCCACTTTGATAATTACTGTAGTTACCATGTTCTGAACATCACATCCTTTCTTTTCCCTCAGATGTAATCTATCTAGGTGGTTGAATAAAAATATTTGGACTTTATATCTAAAAATTACCTCAACTTAGCACCAGCAAGCTTGTTAGCTAGACAGTTAGCATCAGCTAACAATATTTACTTATTTTCAGTATGGTTATGAATAAACATTCATATCTGTCTACTCGGCTAGTTAATCCAAACAATATAAAAATGTATTCTGTTGATAAACAATATAAAAACAGACGTCTAAATAGGGCTAAATGCGTAGCATTTTAATAAAAACGTTTACGTTAGGGCAGCGGGGAATACGAACGTGCATGAGTTATTTTATTTAGTCTGTGTTATTTTAATGTTTCGTTTTTTTTAACCTAAAATAGAGACACAGATGTTGATGTGTCTGCATTCAATAATTTCAGTGGGCTTAAATAGATCACCCTTTACAGCAGATTAGTTCACAAACAACTGACAGTTTTGACATAAATATGATTTTCAGTTACAATAATAAATCCTAAAATTCAACATTAGTAACTTACTTTTAGCAGCATCAGTCGCGCACGCGCTCACAAGGCCTCCCGGTTCTTACTTGTGAATTCAGTTCACTGGAGACTCGCACTAAACGGTTCATTTGAATCAGTGAGTTGTCGACTCGAGAACAGCTGCAATCGGTTCATTCTAATTCGTCAATGAATCGTTTGGTGCGATTTGCGAACCGATTTAAAAGGTTCATTGAAAAGAATCAGTTCGTTCTTGAATCAGACACCGCGTCTGCGTCTCGGACCACGTGATATATTATAAGGCGTAACGATATGTTTTATGAAATGTAGTGAAGTAAAAAGTATGACATTATGCTTTGGAATGTCGTGAAGTAAAGTACAAGTTACTCAAAATAAAACTACTTCAGTAAAGTACAGATACTTGAAAAATGTACTTCAGTACAGTAACGAATTAAAACTACTCCATTACTGTCCACCACTTGCTTGCTGGTTAAAAAAGTCCCGATATAATGCAAATAAACCTGAACAATAAACACTAATTTACTATAAGACAAAATAGGAAGGACAGTATTACTTTAATGAAATGTGAGCGGAGTCTGGGAATGCAGTTTACGGTTTAAAATCATACTTTAAATGAGTGTGCTGTCAAACGATAATCCGAGCATCGCATCCAAAAGACCAGTTATGTTAACTAATATATGGTGTGTACTGTGTATATTTATTATGTAGATATATAAATACAAACCCATGCATGTACAAACCCAATTCCAAAAAAGTTGGGACACTGTACAAATTGTGAATAAAAACAGAATGCAATGATGTGGAAGTTTCAAATTTCAATATTTTATTCAGAATACAACAGATGACATATCAAATGTTTAAACTGAGAAAATTTATCATTTTAAGGGAAAAATAAGTTGATTTTAAATTTCATGGCATCAACACATCAAAAAAGTTGGGACAAGGCCATGTATACCACTGTGTGGCATCCCCTCTTCTATTTATAACAGTCTGCAAACGTCTGGGAACTGAGGAGACAAGTTGCTCAAGTTTAGGAATAGGAATGTTGTCCCATTCTTGTCTAATACAGGCTTCTAGTTGCTCAACGGTCTTAGGTCTTCTTTGTCGCATCTTCCTCTTTATGATGCGCCAAATGTTTTCTATGGGTGAAAGATCTGGACTGCAGGCTGGCCATTTCAGTACCCGGATCCTTCTTCTACGCAGCCATGATGTTGTAATTGATGCAGTATGTGGTCTGGCATTGTCATGTTGGAAAATGCAAGGTCTTCCCTGAAAGAGACGACGTCTGGATGGGAGCATATGTTGTTCTAGAACTTGGATATACCTTTCAGCATTGATGGTGCCTTTCCAGATGTGTAAGCTGCCCATGCCACACGCACTCATGCAACCCCATACCATCAGAGATGCAGGCTTCTGAACTGAGCGCTGATAACAACTTGGGTTGTCCTTGTCCTCTTTAGTCCGGATGACATGGATGACACTTTAGTCCCAGTTTTCCAAAAATAACTTCAAATTTTGATTCGACTGACCACATCACAGTTTTCCCACTTTGCCACAGTCCATTTTAAATGAGCCTTGGCCCAGAGAAAACGCCTGCGCTTCTGGATCATGTTTAGATATGGCTTCTTTTTTGACCTATAGAGTTTTAGCCGGCAACGGCGAATGGCACGGTGGATTGTGTTCACCGACAATGTTTTCTGGAAGTATTCCTGAGCCCATGTTGTGATTTCCATTACAGTAGCATTCCTGTATGTGATGCAGTGCCGTCTAAGGGCCCGAAGATCACAGGCATCCAGTATGGTTTTCCGGCCTTGACCCTTACGCACAGAGATTGTTCCAGATTCTCTGAATCTTTGGATGATATTATGCACTGTAGATGATGATAACTTCAAACTCCTTTCTGATATTGCTCCACTATTTTTCGCCGCAGCATTGGGGGAATTGGTGATCCTCTGCCCATCTTGACTTCTGAGAGACACTGCCACTCTGAGAGGCTCTTTTTATACCCAATCATGTTGCCAATTGACCTAATAAGTTGCAAATTGGTCCTCCAGCTGTTCCTTATATGTACATTTAACTTTTCCGGCCTCTTATTGCTACCTGTCCCAACTTTTTTGGAATGTGTAGCTCTCATGAAATCCAAAATGAGCCAATATTTGGCATGACATTTCAAAATGTCTCACTTTCAACATTTGATATGTTATCTATATTCTATTGTGAATAAAATATAAGTTTATGAGATTTGTAAATTATTCCATTCCTTTTTTACTCACAATTTGTACAGTGTCCCAACTTTTTTGGAATCGGGTTTGATTTAAGGAAAATATGTTATGTTTATATATTAAATATATTTAATAATATAATATAAATAAATAATATAAATATCTATAAATGTGTATACATGTAAATATTTTCAAAATATATACTGAATGTGTGTGTATTTATATATACATAATAAATAAACACAGTACACATACATATATTATGTAAACAAAAACTTACATTTTGGATGCAATTAATCGTTTGCCAGCAGTACTTTAAAATCATTTGGTATTAGTGTGCATAATGTTTGGAGAATAGCTTTACTAGGTGTCGTTGCCGAGGAGCAGTTCATATTCCAGCTCAGTAGATGGCAGTAAAGGTTACGGTTAATACGTGAGTGCTCATGAAGAAGAGCAAACCGGCTGTTGTTTACAGTCATGACAGTAGCAGTAATAAAACATTCGAGCAGCTAAACGAGTTTATTTTGTCGTATTGCAGAATACAAATGACGGCGGATAAGGAAGCAGACTGATTTGTAATAACATGAAAAATAATCGTGTGTGCTGAAGAAAATGATCAGTCAAATTTTCATCTTGTCATCAAAGGGAGATCATCTCATTTATAAAGACTGTATCCTTTACAGCTGGCTTACAGATGTTTTAGTGAGATGTTATGTGTTTATTTATGTCTGGTTGGTACAAAGATCACATTATAACGAAGCCCTGCCTTTAGTGCGTTTCAGAGTCATATGACATGATCTTTGTGTTTATGAATTGTTCTTAACTCTGCGTGTCAGTCCGAGGAGAGGCGAGTAAAGACTCCATCAATGTCTTCTATGAGAGGGTCACAGCGCTTAGTGGTGATCAAACTCCGGTTGTCATGGTACATTTATGTGTTTGGGTGATCTGATGTCGGACTAGTTGTTTAATAATTTTGCAGGGCATTATTTTGACTATGTTAACCTTTGTTGATCTTGTTACAGGCACACAAAGATCTTCATTTCATCCACGTAAAGCAGGGTGGGCTTTACTGGGTGGCGTCCACCAAAACAAACCCATCCCCTTTCACCATAATTGAGTTCCTCAACAGGTTAAAAAAATCTTAATTTTATCAGTATTGTCGTATTTTATCATTACTCCTACAGCAGTTTATTACCTGTGTAGATGTCGTGATGATAAGCATAAGTTTTATGTTTCACAGATTAGCAGCTCTTACGAAGGACTACTGTGGCAGTTTGTCAGAGAAATCAGTGCGGATGAATTTCGCTCTAATTTATGAGCTGCTGGATGAGATGGTGGTAAATGTTCTTTCTTATTATTTTTATTGTCACACCAAATAAGTCTTAAAAGCACACCGACTCTATATATTCTTCCTCTGATCACCAGGACTTTGGCTACATACAGACAACCTCAACTGACATCCTGAAAAACTTCATCCAGACAGAAGCTGTTTCATCCAAACCCTTCAGTCTTTTTGACCTAAGTAATGTTGGTTTGGTAAGTTATTGTTTTTTTCATCTTCCTACTAAAATAAATCTTTTATTCTTTCCCCACATGGTTTATTTCTAAATATATTGGTGTTTTTGTTTAACAAATAGACAGCTGTGGTCTGCATTATAATAGCTGATTTTACTTTAAAGCAGCGGTACTCAAACTTTTTGACTCCAAGCAAGGCTCACCACTGCCAAATAAATTTGAATATTTAAATATTTGAAAATCTCCTGAGATATTTATGATAATTTTGCTATAATGACAAAGCTGCTAATTTTTCAAATATTTGTATTTACAGAAACTAGGATTGGCAATATATTAAAATAATTAATAAAATAATGATAAGTAATAAATAAGTCAGTTCCAAATTCCATAGCAGTTCGTCATGATTTCACTTTGACTTTTAATTATCAATTTATTATTATTATTATTATTGCACAGAAATAGTATATTTGTATATAGGTATATAATTGTCTAATTATCACGGATTTTCCTAGCCTAGAAATCACATTTAAAATCTGTCATGTATATCAAGGTTTTCCGAGATCATGAGAAATCTTGTTCTTAAATCAAAATAATAGTTGTTAACAAATTAAAATAAGAACTATAATATCAGGTCAAATCAGAAGAAATTGCTGTTGTAACTTACAACAATCTTGTATTGTCTTATATGAAATCATTTTAAGCCATTTTGCAGCCCCCTTGGAAGTGTGCTGAGGCCCCCCTAGTGAGTCCTGGTCCCCTGGTTGAGAATCACCCAAATTAACCATATAACTCATTTTAAATCTTAATGATAAGTATAAACATTTTAATTTTCATATTTTGTAGTTTGGGGCTGAGACACAGCAGAGTAAAGTAGCACCTAGTGTTGCAGCCAGTCGTCCTATAATGTCCAGTCGAGGAGAGCAGGTGGGTTTACTTAGATTCTAATACAGATTCTTCTATGATGATCTTAGAAATGGTTATGAATTATTTTGAATTGTCTTTCTCTCTCTGGCTGCAGGGTGGAAAGAATGAGATCTTTGTGGATGTGATAGAAAGGCTGTCTGTGGTTATTGGCTCCAAGGTGAGTGCAACTCAAAGAACCATGTTTTGAAATAAAACTGCTAATTGCTAATCTTTTACATGTTATTCTTCTTTTAAGGGAGTTTTAATGAAATCAGATATTCAGGGAGAGATAAGAATAAAATGTTTTCTCCCGACCAGTTCAGGTGAGTTGGTTACATCTTGCATCCCAAGTTAACGCAGACTGTATAGGTATATTCTATGGTTGTGTATTTCTTTTGTTCATCCTGTAGAGATGCGGATTGGACTGAATGAAGAGCTCAGTATTGGAAAGTCCCAGCTGAAAGGTTGAGTATGCAACACTGATCAATACACATATCTCTAGAGGCTGTATATCTTTAATTACAGCTGTGATTAAGTCTGTTTCCTTCTGTTCTTCAGGCTATAGTTCAGCTGTTCGTGTAGATGAATGTAGATTCCACCAGGCTGTTAAATTGGATGAATTTGATACTTTCAGAATATTGAAAGTTTGTCCGAGCCAAGGAGAGGTAAACTGCTGCCACACTCACAGAAATGCACTTTATAATAATTTCTGCATGGATAACTGATGTTGTTGTTTTTTTCTTCAGCAAACAGTGATGCAATATCAGTTGTGTGATGAGCTGCCGTGTGCGCCACCATTTCAGTTATTCCCCTCTGTACAGAAGGATTATGTCAACAGGTTTGTAAACATATTTATGCATAACTTTGTCTTTTTATGTATAATGTATAAATTTGTTAGATTGTGCCGACATATGCTGACTATGCCAAAAATGTTAGGTTGAGCAATGTCAGGAATATTATTGTAGATCCAACCCCTGGACACTGGATACTGTCAGAAAATATATTTTTTGTCTGTTACCCAAAACCTGTTAAACACCAAGCCTTGTCTGGCACCCAAAATTAGTGTTTTACTGCGTTTTGTCTAGTACCCAAAACTGTATTAACTGTCCTCTATCAGCCTAAGAGACAGACTGAGAAAACCAGGAAAGAGCAGAAAGCAGGAGATGAAGTAATGAATTTTTTGGTGCAGTATGTTTGAAGAAGAAAAAAATGAGTTTATTGAATAATCTTAGTTGTGTATGTGGCATGTGTGATTAATATATATATATATATATCTATATATATATATATATAATGTGACTATATATAACGGGAATCAATGAAAAAACAAAAATGGTTTAAATGATATTATAAATGATTATTTGTTTAAATGGAATGATTAAATGATATACATGAATGAATATAAAAGAAAGAAATAAACAATGCAAAAGTATGGTGTGCTCTCTTGAAGAACCACACAAAGGTGCTACGAAGATTCATTACATCCCTCAAATTTAAACTTAATTTTAAATTAATTTAATGTTAAATAAAATTTCATTTCAATTTAATATAAATTTTATTTAAATTCAGTCATTAATTTTTTTATTGAGAGTTGGACATTGAAGACAACATGAGCAACACCGATTGAACTTCAGACTAATGAATTATGTTACTTTGTGGAATAATTGTTTATGTTTATCATTAATAATAAATTGCCCTATTTGGTCCATATTAGTAGCTTTATAAAATTGCATGCACACCTCTTGATCGTGATAAAATCACTGTAATGCTCATCCTCTCCTGGATTATTGCTTTAATAAATTTGCCTTTGCAGGGTGTTGATTTTTCTTAAGCTTAGATGTGATCTTCCACCTAAAAAAGCGTAAGTGGGCGCTGTGGTTTGGGGTGTTGGCGGGAGGGTAGGACGGAGGTAGTTTGAGTGAGTGGGATGTTGTGTTGGAGAGGGTCTCCGGAGTTGATTGAGAGCCCACTGAGTGAGACGGGATTGCGGAAGTGTGAATTTGAGTGGAGTGAGGAGAGAGGATGAGGTAGTGGGGGAGGATATGCGTGAGACGGGGAATTATGGAGTGTGGAGCGGAGTGAGTAGTGACGTTTGAGTGGTTGTGATTTGAGGGGAGGTGTCTGAGGGCTGAGTATGAGGTGAGAAGGATAAGGTGGTGAGTGGATAGGGAAATTTGCGGAGCTTGTAGGGGATGAGTTGAGAGAGGTTGCGAGGGAGTTCGAGTCGACTTGGCCGAGGTAGACGGAGGCACTGAGGTGTGAGTGGGAGAGCTGTGATTCATCAGGATGAGACATTGTGGGGGAGATGTGGAGGAAGTTGTGATTGAGGGGCTAAGGTCGAGGTTGTTAGAGTGTGATTTTGGAGTGCGAGGTTGTGCGAGTGGTGAGTTGTTTGTTGTGGTTGAAAGTTCTTTGTGACAGACGATTTGTGAGGAGTGAGTCTGCAGTGTCAGGGTTGAGTACGTTTGGATAGAAGTTTGTTTGGTTGGAAGTGAGAGGTTTCGCGATGAGGAGTCTGTGTATGGAGTAGTGCTTGAGCGGGAGACTGTCAGGCTTTGGTGGAGTAGGAGAGAGACTGGAGGGTGGGATTGTGTACATACTGCACAGTATTAAAGGGGTCATATGGATTTCAATTTTTCCTTTCTCTTTGAGTGATACCTGTGCATTAAAGAAGATCAGTAAAGTGCACAAAGACTAAAGTCTCAAAACCAAAAAAATATTCTTTATCAAAGTTAAGACTCATCCACGCCCTCCTAAAACAGCTCGTTCTAACACACCCCCACATGTCTACGTCACGATGTGGGAAGATTTGCATAATGCAGCCCAAATGTTCACGCAAATAAAGAAGGCGTAACTTTTATTCTCGCTCTAGTATTGTTACTGCTGCCATGTCGTGAAGACGATGTGTGTTTCGTTGTGAAAGCGAAATACTTTGTTTGGCCTTTCAAAAGAGGACGATATCCGCTCGTCATGCCTGGAGCTGATCTGTGCTGATCACTGAGGAAATACAACAACTTTGCACTGTGGATCGCCGGATCGCTTTCTCAGTCATGGTTTTATGTTTACGCGGCGCGACGCAACGCAACGCGTAAAAAGATAAGTCATTATAATCCATAATTATATCCACCACTGGATGCAACAAATGCCTCGTTTGTAATGGCTTTTAATGTTTTTGTCTCGTCGCTCCGGCCGGACAGGGCATCATCAACAGTAGGGTGAGGGGCGTAACATTTCCGTCACACGCTGAGGTATTCGGCCAATCACAACGCAATGGATAGCTGGCCAATCAGTGCACACCTCGCTTTCAGACCGATGAGCTTGTAAAAATCAACGCGGTTTCAGAAAGGCGGGGCATAGAGGAGAAACAATATTGTACAGTATGTGGAAATAATGTGTTTTTTGAACCTTTTAAACACGCAAAACACATTTCATACACCAAATACACAAAATAATGTTAATTTTAGCAACATCATATGACCCCTTAAAATGACAATCAAAAATGGTGTTCAATAGAAGTACATCGTTACATCACAACTTTGTCTTACTTTTTCCTGAAGTACGGCTCTTAATGTTTCCATCACTGTTCCTGTGCCAAAAGGCTCCGTAAGGTCAGATTTTATGCAACAGCATGATTATTAGTGTTATTTAGTCTTACGGACCATCTATAACCCGTTTCCCTCTCTATTCTGTACAGTATGTCTCAGGAGCTCAGTAGTCCTGACCAGACCGCTGAACTGCAGCCGAAGAACAAAGCCCTGCTCTGGGAGATCCCACGATTCCCAGGAGGAGCGCAGTTGTCAGCACTATTCAAGGTGATGTTATTATATGGTCATTTGCTTGACGCAAATTGTCATCAGTCACTGATGATGTATATTCTGATCCCACAGGTGGATGTTCCTGGTCTAAGCTCCGCCTCTTTGCTGGAGGTCGGCCCTGTCAGTATGTCATTCGAACTGGCCAAACAAACCTGCTCCGGCCTTCAGATCCGCTTCCTCCGGCTCGCTCCATCTCAGACAGGACTGTCACAACGTTGGGTTCGATATGTCACTCATTCTGACTCCTACACCATACGGATCTGACCTAACCAGATAGAAAGAACAGTGAACAAACTGCTGGTGCCTCTTCCGCCACATCATTTTTATTTATTTATTTTTTAAATTTTGTTGGGAAGTAATAATCTATGCATGTGAACACATTTGCAGTTTTGCTCCTTTCATTTTTCATTCCTCTCTTTTTGAGAGAGACTGAATCTAGAGATTTCTTGGAGATATAAAAATGTTGTGTCCAGTATGCCTGTCAAAATAGTTTTCCTTTATTTAAAACAGAATAAGCCCAGTGGTGTATAAATATTGAATATGTATAAATGAACAAACATTTAATTATTTTGTCATATTTTCAATAAAACCTGATGTAAAAGCAGTCAAGCAGTTATAAGAGTGTATGATTTAGATTTATAGAAGCTAAAAACAAGTTTAAATTATGACATAAAAAGTCATGACAAAATGTTACATTATGAAATAAAAAGTCAAAAGTATCATATTATATGTCCATTCCTGCCCTCGATTAAAATAAAATAAGCCAAGTGGTGTATAAACATACATGAATTGACTTTTTTTAATTCATTTAAACTTGATGAAAAAGCAGGTGTAAGAGTGTATTCATGATTGAGATGTTTAGAAGACATAAAAAGTTGAAATTAGCTTGTAAGTCAGCAATTACTTTTTCACATCTTTTGGACTTCTCATCTTATAATTATGACTTAGCATCACATAATTTTCACTTTATCTTATAATTTAAACTTTTGTCTTAAGTATGTGTTTTCTGTCATAATTTCTCATAACTTTGTCAATTTTGTCTTTTTATGCAGTTTATACAACTTTTTTGTATGTCATAATTATGACAGTATGTGATCATTTCTACTTTTTATCTTATGATTATGGCATTTTTGTTTTAATTTAAACTTTGATGTCATTTTTGACTGTCAATCGTATCTTTTTATGCCATAATTATGACTTAGTATGTCACAATTTCAACTTTATATTGTACTTATGACTTACAATCTCATAATGTAGACTTTTTCATCTCATAATTATGATTTACCAAAGCATGGATTTCATAGTTTATGGTGAAAGAGTGGATGGTTTGTTTCTCTCTTCAGTTCAGTCATCCCATGTAGGCACAAAATGCAGCTGAGTCTTGACAACAAGAGCAAAAAGAAATCCCCTCATTAGTTCAAACCAGTGTGTGTTGTGACGCCTTCACCGTGTTCTGTGAAGCATCTCCCTTCAAACTACAATTATAAAGAAAAAAAACAACAACCATCTATCACATAAACGGCCCACCCAAACAATGACTGTGGAGATATTACACTGACGGATATAGGGAAAACCTCTCAGAGAAAATATCTCTCCTTTGATGTCATCCCACACTGCCACTGGATAGAAGCACATCAAAAGATGTCAAGCTTGACCCCCTGTGCTATCAAAGCACGGATGAGCTCTAGTACCTCACTATTCTCACATGAACTATGCTGTATGTTTTAGTTTGGGAAAAAAAATACTGTGTGACTTATATAAATAATATATATTAATTATACTATAATTATATTGTACTATATAAAATTCAGTGCAGTACATCTAATTAATAATTTAATATAATTATCCATATATAAAACACTTATATTCTAAAAAAATAAAATATACTGCGATCATTCAGTGTTATTATTAAAAATATATATTAACCTCCTGAGACCCAGAAAAAAAATGTTTTGTGAATTTAGTATTTTTTTCACATCATTACATCGTTTAGAGCATAAGAACATTTTTATTTTATTCATATGTTATGCTATGTCCTCTGTAGAGGACACCAGGACTCAATTAAAAAAATAATAATAATAAAAAGACATGAATGAACATGAATAGGCAAAAACAATTAATCAATACATTTTTTGGTTTTAAGATTTTCTTTATACCAAACTTTGTATAAAGATGATTCTCAACTACAGTGGGTACGGAAGTTTTCAGACCCCCTTAAATTTTTCCCTCTTTGTTATATTGCAGCCATTTGCTAAATCATTTAAGTTAATTTTTTTTTCTCATTAATGTACACACAGCACCCCATATGGACAGAAAAACACAGAATTGTTGACATTTTTTTGCAGATTTATTAAAAAAGAAAAACTGAAATGGTCCTAAGTATTCAGACCCTTTTGCTCATTATTTAGTAGAAGCACCCTTTTGATCTTATACAGCCATGAGTCTTTTTGGGAAATATGTAACAAGTTTTTCACACCTGGATTTGGATCTCTGCCATTCCTCCTTGCAGATCCTCTCCATTTCTGTCAGGTTGGATGGTAAACGTTGGTGGACAGGACAGTCATTTTTAGGTCTCTCCAGAGATGCTTAATTTGGTTTAAGTCAGGGCTCTGGCTGGGCCATTCAAGAACAGTCACAGAGTTGTTGTGAAGCCACTCCTTCATCATTTTAGCTGTGTGCTTAGGGTCATTGTCTTGTTGGAAGGTAACCTTCGGCCCAGTCTGAGGTCCTGAGCCCTCTGGAGAAGGTTTTCATCCAGGATATCCCTGTACTTGCCCGCATTCATCTTTCCCTCGATTGCAACAGTCGTCCTGTCCCTGCAGCTGAAAAACACCCCCTCTGCATGATGCTGCCACCACCATGCTTCTGTTGGGACTGTATTGGACAGGTGAATAGCAGTGCTTGGTTTTCTCCACACATACTGCTTAGAGTTAAGGCCAAAAAGTTCTGTCTTGGTTTCATCAGACCAGAGAATCTTATTTCTTACCATTTTGGAGTCCTTCAGGTGTTTTTTTAGCACACTCCATGATGTCCGTTTTCAATCATGGGTCTTGCACTGAGGAGAGGCTTCCGTCGGGCACTCTGCCATAAAGCCCCGACTGGTGAGGGCTGCAGTGATGGTTGACTTTCTACAACTTTCTCCCATCACCCGACTGCATCTCTGGAGCTCAGCCACAGTGATCTTTTGGTTCTTCTTTACCTCTCTCACCAAGGCTCTTCTCCCCCGATAGCTCAGTTTGGCCTTACGGCCAGCTCTAGGAAGGGTTCTGGGCGTCCCAAACGTCTTCCATTTAAGGATTATGAGGCCACTGTGCTCTTAGGAACCTTAAGTTCAGCAGAATTTTTTTTTGTAACCTTGCCCAGATCTGTGCCTTGCCACAATTCTGTCTCTGAGCTCCTCATGCAGTTCCTTTGACCTCATGATTCTCATTTTGCTCTGACATGCACTGTGAGCTGTTAGGTCTTATATAGACAGGTGTGTGGCCTAATAAAGTCCAGTCAGTATAATCAAACACAGCTTGACTCAAATTAAGGTGTAGAACCATCTCAGGGATGATCAGAAGAAATGGACAGCACCTGAGTTTAATATATGAGTGTCACAGCAAAGGGTTTGAATACTTAGGATCATGTGATATTTCGGTTTTTCTTTTTTAATAAATCTGTAAAAATTTCAACAATTCTGTGTTTTTTCTGTCAATATGGTGTGCTGTGTGTACATTGAGGAAAAAAAATTAACTTGATTGTTTTAGCAAATGGCTGCAATATAACGAGTGAAAAATTTAAGGGGGTCTGAATACTTTTTTTTTTTTTTTTTTTTTTTTTTTTTGTCCGTAACCCACGGTATGTATGAATATATACAATGGTGATCTATATAACCATTTTGCTTTATACAACATGTGTGTAAAATGGCCATAAGAGGGTTTACCGATTATATACAATGTATCTATATATTGTATCTAATTTGCATATTAATGTGTTCTTGGGGCAACATGAAAAAAGAAGTTTTATAATGAGAGTAATAATTGGGAGTAATAATATCTAATATTTCATAGGAATATTGAAATATCATTTATTTACCTATTCATTTGTTGTGTCTCATATTTTGATTTGAAACCCCATAACATTTTTCTAAGATGTTGATTTATGACATACAGTTTAAAAATTAGTCAGATTTAAATGATAAATTACTAAATATTATAATATTTCCATAAGAATGTTCAATTTGATCACTAAATTAATGTCAGCCATTTTTAAAGAACAAGGAGAGGGAGCGGTCATGGTGAAACTTCCAAACATTTGGTATCTCTGAAAAGCCCTGAATGTGCTCTGTACAGGACATCCAGACTTAAAACTGTGACATGTAAGTTCTCAGAGAAATTCACAAAAATAGAATGTCCTCTACTGCGGACAGAAGGTCTCAGGAGGAAAAAAGTTAAATAAATGATGTATTTCTTTGCTTACTTGTACATTCTCTCAACCGCAACTTGGTTTGTTGAATCACTCTACTTGGCTTTTGTGGGTGGCAGATCACGTGACCCAGTAGCTCCGCCCACCGCCAGCTACCAGGGAACGATTGAACACCAACAGGAGCTGCTGTTTACACTCTGTGTGCCGTAGCTGTGTGTTTTCCTCCACAAATTCCCACGGCCAAATTCTCCCTCATTATGGGGGACAAGGCAGGCACCCGGTAAGTATTTGTTTTTAAAGCTTTAGACCTCAAATGAATTTTGTTTGGCATCATTATTTTTGAAATTATAATGCGAACAGTAGGAAAGCTAATACTAGCTGAATTTTAAATGGACGTGGATGTATAACCTGACTGAGCATGATGGAGAAACAGCACTTAATGTGCAAGTTTATTATATTGAATATGTTTTGTCTATATAAATTTGTTAGAAATATGTATTAAACGTTTCCAAAGGCTTCATTAGAAGTCCGTTCATCCTTTAGCATTCATGTCGCATAGCCTGGCAGCTAACAACAGCTGCCCACATCCTCATACTGCTCTTACTGCTTATTTAACGAAACTTAGCATTATTAATATTGTCAGCATGATTGTAGTAATACTGGGCTTTGCAAACAAACTAGTTCTCCCTGCATGCCATTTGCTGCTCTCCACCGTTTGTTTGCTCTTGCCATCTGCTGCTTCACTTTAAAATGTTCCCACCTACATTTACAAACGATCAGCTTTGATAATGCCTGTGATTATTCATGCACTCATTTCTCTTATTCGAAAGGGTATTCAAGAAGACCAGTCCAAATTGCAAGGTACGATTGTTATATATCATCACAGTTTTGGTTTCCACAAGTTGTAGTTACAACCCTGTCTGTTTTCACAGCTTACAGTATATTTGGGGAAAAGAGATTTCGTGGACCATCTAGATCATGTGGACCCTGTTGGTCAGTGGTTTCAGATAAACAGTTCAATTGAGTTTTAATGGAGAAGTGAAAGTCTACTAGTTAAATTCACTGACATGTATCATATTCTACTTCTGCTACAGATGGTGTGATTCTGGTCGAACCTGAATATCTCAAAGATAGAAAAGGTGAGCTTGAAAGCATCTTTGTTATTTGGTATGAATGCATTAGAAATGACAATTCTGGACAATACAGATAAGTCAGTAATTATTTTCATATAATGGCTGGTAACCAGTAAACTGCAGATACTATAATTGCATATTATTTTGTCTAAATAATAAAATAATAAACAAAAACACTAAAAATGAAAATCAATAAATTAGATGCTAGAATTTCTACATTATAAAGTACAACATGAAAAATGGATATTTATTTTGGTATTTGTTGTCTAAAAATTACAACAGTGTTATTAAATTATTACTTTTTCAAGAGAGCATTAGATGATTGCAAAGGCAATCTAAATGTAAATACAAGGAAATGAGCATGCACAATTAAATTATATGATACCAATATATCCCTACTGTTTGGTTTTCCAGTTGATGAATTTGGAAAGCTTATCACATATAGAAAGTTTTTTCATACTTTATGACAACCTATTTAACATCATATGCAAATGATCTCTCACTTCTGGTGTAAACTTTATTTGTTTTTCCTCTAGTATTTGTGACCTTAACCTGTGCATTCCGGTATGGCCGTGAGGACCTTGACGTTCTAGGACTTTCCTTCCGAAAAGATCTTTACATCTACACTTTTCAGGCCTGTCCTCCCATTCCAGAGGAATCTAAGCCCCACAGTCGTCTGCAGGAGAGGCTTTTGAAGAAAATGGGCCAGAATGCTTATCCTTTTAATTTCACTGTGAGTTTTTTTTTTTAAATCTTTTAAATTATTGCGTTGTGATGCTTAAATCCACTTGTAGCATTTAAATTGCATTTAAATTATTATTTTTTTAGTATTTGTTTTTAATTCTTATTTTAAGAATGTATTATTTTTTTATTATTATTATTGTTATTTATTAAGACAAAATAGTATGAATTTATAATATTGGCCATTTATCAGTTATAACATGAAAATAATTATTGGTTTGGTATCAGACGTTAACTTTAATGTACCTTTTTAAAAAAAAAAAAAAAGAGGGAAGTACTTGATCAGAATCTTAAGTTGAAATATTCTATTGTTTTTCAGATACCACAAAACTTGCCATGCTCTGTTACTCTGCAGCCCGGGCCTGAGGACACAGGAAAGGTAACATCACTCATACGTGGCTCATTTTAACACAACAAACCCCATCTAACACCCCTTTAGATTTGTCACCCTGTTTTGCACACACCCTGTTTGTAAAGCTTGGGCGAACTTGTCCTTTGTTCATCTCCATCTTTCTCACTCCAGGCCTGTGGTGTGGATTTTGAGATCAGGGCTTTCTGTGCCAAAACGATGGAAGAGAAGAACCACAAAAGGTTTGATTATTTACAATTTCCTGCCCATAATCGTTTATTTTCATTGTTAAAGAGAGTTTAGATCTTATTTGAAGCTTATTTCTTCCTCCACAGGAATTCAGTGCGACTAGTGATACGTAAAGTCCAGTATGCTCCTGAGAAACCCGGCCCACAGCCAATGGTGGAGATGACGAGGAGTTTCCTCATGTCAGACCGATCTTTACCCTGGAGGCTTCACTAGATAAAGAGGTATCATACTGTTTAACCCTCATAATGCATTCAGGTGTGTATTGACCTGGAACGGATCAATAGAGAGAGATATAAACATTTCTAAAAAACGTTTTTATTAAGGGAATGAAACTTTGCAAGCACTTCAAGACTCTCAAAATACACATAACTTATTTATTTTTTACGATTTTTTATAATTACTTTTTATAAGATATAACCATTAAAATGTTACATGTTTGGAGAAACATTAGGTGTCAAAAATACATTTTGATAAATTATCTATGAAGTTATATTAGTGTCAAAAAACTTTTATAAAATATATAAATATAAAATACAGCCTTTTTCCTATCTATCTAACTATCTATCTATCTATAGTCTATCTTTCAGGCATTCAGAATTTCATTCACTCATGAAAGAGAAGTTGCTGATCAGATACAATACAGTTTATGACTGTTCAACGATTCTTCGGGTCCAAATGGACATGCAATGCGAAAATATATACAGATTTTAATGCATCACGAGAGTTAACACAGATCAGTGCTAGTAATAAATAATTAACCTATAATTAACCTTGATTTTCTTACCCAGCTCTATTACCATGGGGAGCCCATCAGTGTTAATGTCCATGTCACCAATAACTCAACCAAGACTGTGAAAAGGGTTAAAATATCAGGTGAATTACAACCAACAGTTCTCCTATTGCTGTTTGACATTATTTTCATATCGCTCTCATCATCTATGATCTGGTATTACCACTGACTGTACTGTTTACATTTGTGTCTTTGCAGTACGACAGTATGCTGATATCTGTCTCTTCAGTACAGCACAGTACAAATGTCCAGTGGCTCAGATAGAGGCAGAGTAAGTGTTTTATTTAGACTGTATAGAAATCATTCTTTATCTGAACTTTTAGTTGTCTTTTATTCAAGATTTATCATTGAGACATCATTGAGAAAACAAACCTGCCCAAAAATGACAAAAAAAAACTGTCGTCTTCTTTGGTCTGTTTTGCTGAATTGTAATAAATGCTTTTACATGGTTAAAGGGGTCATATGATGCGTTTCAAGTTTTCCTTTCTCTTTGGAGTGTTACAAGCTGATAGATAAGATTCCTGAAGTTGCAAAGACTAAAGTCTCAAAACCAAAGAGATATTCTTTATCAAAATTAATACTCTGCCACGCCCCTCTAAAATGGCTCGTTCTAACACGCCCCCACATATCTACCTCACTATGTGGAAATATTTGCATAATGCCACCCAAATGTGCACGCAAAGAAAGAAGGCGTGGTTCAGTAATCGCAGTTAGTGTTGAAGCAGCATGTCAGTGTGTTTCTAGGTGAAAGCAAAGCACTTTATTTGGCCTTCCTGAAGTAGATGCATTTAGGAATCTTTAGGATTACTTACAACAGAACAGCAATGCATTTTATGACGACCGTTTCATGACTCTAGGAGAGGAGGTCATTCTGACTTTGCCATGACAATCTGGCGCTTCTGAATCAGCTACTGTTTTGTTATTAGTTTAAGTATTTGCTATTGACTGTTCAAATGCGGAGTTTTTGCCATCGGTGTTGTGTGTGTTGTGTGTGTTGTGTGTGTTGTGTGTGAGTGCGCGCGCGCGCGAGAGAGAGAGGGGTGGGGGGGGGGGGGTCCATCACAGTGGAGTAAACTGCCTCTTAACCCGGGCTGTGTTACTCAAACACATACCAGCTTCATCACTGTGTCTGTCAGGCGACTCTGTTCCCCTTTCGGGCTCTGTCTTTACATTTATTTTGAAAGATGAAGCTCGCGATTATGGTAAGGGGCGTTACATTTGCGACGAGTGCTTGTGGTGTTCAGCCAATCACATGCACTGGGTCAGCTGGCCAATCAGAGCAGACTGCGCTTGTCGGAAGGAGGGACTTTGTATAAAACAACGTGTTTGAGAGAGGCGGGGCATATAGGACCTACAATAATGTAAAGTATTTGAAAAATAATGTTTTTTTTAACATTGAAGCATGTCAACATATTCTGTTACACCAAATACACAAAATAATGATCTTTAAAAAAGCATCATATGACCCCTTTAAAGATGTGTATCCGTTCCATATCTGTGTCCTGCAGCGATCAGGTGGCATCCAGCTCTACTTTTTGTAAAGTGTACACACTCACACCCACTCTCAACAACAATCGAGAGAAGAGAGGACTGGCGCTGGATGGAAAACTCAAACATGAGGACACCAACCTGGCGTCCAGTACTATGTTAGTAATGCCGTACGTTTAGCATATTATACCCATATGCTCAGTGGTTACCATGAAAAAACACCTATTTATTTCCTTATAAAATAGTAATATTGTAGAAATACAAATTAGCTTCATTAACACATACAGGCATATTTGCAAAAATCTAGTTAAGAAAACAAAATGGAAGTTTCCTACTTGAAATTCTACTCTGCCATGAAAAATGTTGGGGTTGGTAAGATTTTTTTAATGTCTTTGAAAAAAAGCCTCTTATTCTCACCAAGGCTCCATTTATTTGATCAAAAAAATACAGTAAAAATATTTTATTTTTTATAATAGTATTTTAAAATGTAATGTATTCCTGTGATACAAAGCTGAATTTTCAGCAGCTATTACTCCAGTCTTCAGTGTCACATGATCCTTCAGTAATCAATGTAATATTATCCATGTTCAATATTATTATCCATGTTAAAAACAGTTGAGCTGCTTAATGTTTTTTGGTGGAAGTTCAAAAGAACAGCATTTATTTTAAATGCATTTGTAACATTATTAATGTCTTTACTGTCACTTTTGATTAATTTAATGCATCTTTGCTGAATGCTGAATAGGAAAAGGAAAAAACCTTACTAACTCCAAACTTTTGAGTGGTTGTGTACAATCAAAAATGGTCTTCTTGCACATGATTCATCAGTCCGTGGTTTACCATTGGTGCCAAAAGCAGTTGATTTCCCTGTTTCACAGTGTGACACATTGCACAAGTTTTGTGTTGACCTTAATTTTTTGAAGATAAAGAGAGAATTTAAGGATTCTGTTTGTGTGTTTGACTGCAGCGTGAAGGATGTGAGTAATAAGGAAGTTCTGGGTGTCCTGGTGTCATATCGGGTTAAAGTCAAACTGGTGGTCTCCCGTGGAGGGTGAGTCATGTGTTCTGTCCCACCTGCTTCCTCTCTACAGTCACACACTGGGGAACAGTTTTGATTGTTTCGTAACAGTCCACAAATATTAAGGACCACTAGATGTTGGCGTTGGTTTAGAAATAATTAATGAGATTTAATGTCACAAGTGATTTATTGTGTGTGTATGCACAAGATTGATGGTATGATTCTATTCTCTGTGGATATTAACAATAGTGAACTAGTCCGTTTTTGAGGTTGACCTTATTTGATCTTTTTTTCGGTTTGATATTTTCAGTGGTGGTGCTTTAGTTAGCGTGCTGTGCTTTAGCTGTTAAAACTTTTGCAGGATGCTGTGAGCCTTGTGTTTTATATTCCCTCCCTGAACCCTCGCCTCTCTGTGCTGCTTCGTTCTGGTTATCAGAACATTTTGTCATTCTCCCATTGTTTTATGTCTCTCTTTCTGTCTGTTTCCTTCCCCTCCATCTGTCTGTTGCGTCAGGCTTTTAAGCAGCTTGCTGGAGAGGTAAATACATTCATTGTGCATGGTGTTTTGCTGTAGTGTCTCTAGGTCTGCCATGAAAAGGAGATCTGCATGCTGTTCAAAGCTCTGCTCAACTTTACCCTGATGTTTATCTGATGTCTGATATTCATAGTGTTAGAGCACTAACCTTAACACACATGAAGCCGCATGTATGGATGACGCTCACTAAGAAATGTCTAGTTCATATTTGTATCTCTAAATCCAAAGAAAGACATTTTATAATGTAAATAATGCCTATGTTTTGGGCCTCTTTATTACACTGGGGAAAAATCATCCTGTATAGATTTTTTAATATATATTATATAATATATATATTATATATAGTATTAAAACTAATGTAAGTAAACAAATACTACTAGAATGATGTAGACGTTACTTTTTCGTTGTACTTTTACAAATTATTACATATGAATATAATATATTATATTATATCTATATATATAGATATATATAATCATAAACCTTTTTCACATGATGCACCTTTGTAATATATAAAAAACCTGTAAAAAATGAATCAAAATGTTACAGTGAGATGCTTAATGGAAGTGAATGGGGCTTAATTGTGATGAACATGTCAGAATCACAAAAAATTGTAATAGTTCTACAGTAGTTTTTCTGGTAACACTACAATAAGGTTATATTAGTTAATGTATTAACTAACATGAACAATACATTTATTACAGTATTTATTAATCTTTGATAATGTTAATGAAATTACAGTCGTTCATTGTTAGTTCATGTTAATTCACAGTGCATTAACTAATGTAAGTAAAAACATATATTGTGAAATATTACTGAAATACAATTTAAAATAACTGTTTTCTATTTTTATATATTTTGCAGAATTTTCAGCAGCCATTACTTCAGTGTCACATGATCCTTCAGAAATCATTTTTATATGCTGATTTGCTTATTCTGTGATAAATAGAAAGTTCAAAAGAAGTACAAATGATTTTGAAATATGGGCTAATCAGTTCGTGAGAGATTCATCCTCTTATAAGCTCTTGCACACCTCAAGTATTTCAAATGATGGCAGTGCTGGTTTTGTGCTGTTTTTCTCTTTCATTCAGGGACGTCTCAGTAGAACTGCCTTTTGTCTTAATGCATCCAAAACCCACAGATTCCACCCTTTCACATTCAACATCAGGTTTGTGCCGAGACATGACTAAACACAAAACACCTCATTAATTGCACTAAATAGGCTGCATGGAACTGTGGCAGGACCTCCTTTATTAAGTTACTGTTACTTTTTTGTTCAACAGCTGCTCCAGTGTTGGATCCACCAATAGACACCAACTTGATAGAGTTTGACACAAAGTAAGCAAGATAATTTAAAAAAAATAAAATAAACATTAAGCATAATGATCATGTATCTCTCTTGTTTTAAGCTTTGTTTTTTCTATGTTACTCTTTCTAACAGCAGTTTCACCCCAGATGACGACATTGTATTCGAGGACTTTGCTCGCTTGCGGTTAAAAGGAATAATCGACAAGGAAGAGGACTGCTGAATTTATCATCTCATTCATCAAGAACAAAGCGCTTCTCATTAAATTGTGCATCTCATCTCCTCAAGGGTGTAACAATGAAACAATTCTCATCTCATTACGAAAGAAGCAGTATTGGGATATTTTACTGAAAACTGGAGAAACTTAAAAGACTAATTAATATGCATATGAAAAGGTAATGAAGGAGGGGATTCCAGGGAATTTCATATGTTTTTGCATAGGCATGTAAAATTATATCTCTGAAACTGTGCTAGCTCTTATGCTATGAACAGCAAAATGGTGAGATTTGCTCCATATTTATTCCTTTACATGGCCATGAATTTTCATGTGATCTATATACAGTATGGACAGATGGATGGTTTCATTGACATGGACTGTGCATGTTTCTCAGTGCTGCTGTGAGGATCATGTGTGATTGAGCACAGGATGTTAATATATGAAAGTGCTGCTTTTAATTTGTTGGACTGCTGCATTGGTTAAAAAAAAGAAAAGTAAATGTATAGAGATTGAACATCCTTCAAGAGAAAGGAAATTTGTTGTGTTATTACAATTTTCATAAATACAGCATACACTGTTTGCCATTTTACTTTTTATTTTAAAACGGAATTTATTTAATTTTTTTAAATAAAACTAATAGAAAAACAACATGGCTGTTACTGTTATTAAATATGAATATTAAGAATAAGCTTTATTACTAACCTCTGAGTTTTTTTTTAATATAATCTCCAAAAGCATAGAAAAATGGCCAACAACATCAAATTCACATTCATAGATAAGCAAGTCTTAAGAAGGAGCGCGTTGAGTTTTAGACTCTTGTCGGGTTGATTTCTGAGCTGCTGTTGGCTGCACGAGATCTGACACGAGACCGCTTCTTCAGTCGACCTGCCAAACATTGCCACCTAGTGGACGATAAATGAATTGCAAATCATTGATGTGCAAAGTCACTGAAGAAACCGTAATAAAATATTAATAGAATTACATTCACCTTTCTTGTATTGCATTGTACTTATAAATCCTCTCCGCCTCCTCTTTCTTCTCCTCTAACCAGCGGTCGAGGAGCTGCTCGTTCTGGAGGTTTGCGGCAGTCAGCTCCTCTCTGAGTGAGCAGTGCTCCAGTCCCAGTGCTGTCAGTTCCTTAGATTGACACTCAAGCTGATACTCGTATTCCTCCAGATTGGCCTTCAGACAGAAAGCCCCCTGGACCAATACAACCGCTTCGGTCCTGTAGCGGGCAACTCAATGGCAGGAAGACATAGAGGCCTATTAGGACTGCTTGTCTTGATGATTTTGTCATCTTTTTCAAGATGTAACTGGCTGTCCGACCTACTGTGAGTGACAGTACTGTAACTCTGCTTCCTTCAGGCATATATTGCTGGTCAGATCTGAGATTTTCTGCCTGAGCTAGAAAAAACAGAAGAGGAAGGATATTCCATCGTTAGTAGTAGTGATAGATTATGGAAACCGATACATTGTTTCAGGGTTCTTTGATGAATAATGTTCAAAAGAACAGAATTTATTTGAAAATAGAAGTATTTTGTCACCTTATAAATGTCTTTACTGTCAGTTTTGATCAATTTAATGCATCCTTGTTGAATAAAAGTATTATTTTTAAACCTTTTTTTTCCAAACATTGAATTTTGTCCGAAAATATTAGGCAAACCAACTATTTTCAACATTGATAATACTAAGAAAATAAATTTTTACAGAGCAGCAAATCATTAGAATGAATTCTGAAAGATCATGTGACACCGAAGACTGGAGTAAAATATATTCAAATATAAAACAGTCATTTTAACTGTAATATTTCACAGTATTACTGTACTTTACTGTATTTTTGACCAAATTAATGCAAACTTGATAAGCATTAGAGACTTCTTTCAAAAACATTAAAAAAAAAACTTAAGTAAAAACTAATTTCATATAAATTAAGCATAACCGAAACCTTAATTAAACGTACAAATGACAAAGTTATGCACAAAATCCCAAGATCTGGTGGGAAATAAAATATTAGTTATTGCAATAAGGCAGTTTATTACTAATGTTTATTGTTCTGAATATTACTCTCACCTGTTGATTAAGAAATTCCAGCTCATTGACTCTCAAAGAAAGGGTGCCGCCTTCATCTGGGCATCTAGAGCTTCTATTTTCTTTGGAACTGGGTAAAATATGACAGCAAGCAAAACACAATAAATTGAAATGTATGGTAAGTGCATATACCAGGTTATATGCATAATCTATTCTAATCCATTCCATGAAGTCAAGAAATCAAATCAGTACTAGAATAGATGTCAGGGACTGTTTGTCTTACCTGCATGTGTCCATGTCTTGCCAGAGTTTCATGTGAAAGGCCAGCATCTCCTCTAGCCTGGACACTGTCAGAGCATCCAGCCATTACTGAAGCAATACTGATAGCTTGTGTCTGTACATTTGTAATGAAACTCACCTTTGTCAAAAAGGCCAGAGAAAGGATCTCTCTGCCTACAGTCTCTGAGAAACAGCACTGCCCGCACGTGACTCTTCCAGCACTCCATGGTCTGTGGTGGAGCTCAGTTAGACAGTTCGCCTATTTTACACTCTCTTATCCAATGTATTATTACAGCGTTTTCACATTAAATATTACGGGCGGTCCCAGATAACTCATTTCTATTGCTCCGTTGCAGATTTTCTCCAGACGTGGCGCGAATGGCTTTAATTACTAGTCAAACATAACCCATGTTTTTGTTTTGTTTTCCACCAATGCAGTCTAGTCAACAGGGTTCGCGTTCTATTAATTTGTTCCGCTGCGGCTTCCGTAGTTCGCTACACACTGAGAGCGCTTTGTGTACTAGGCTACTGAGTATCTCGTCAAGTTTAGCCTACAGTGAATGAATGTAAGTCGCCTTAAAATTACCTATTAAACATGGATTCACGAGGTTCTGTTTTAATATTTAAGTAAATAGACACTCGTTGTGTAGCTAACGTGTGTGTGTGTTTGTTTTTTTCTGCTGTTGCTCATTTTGTATGTCTGAGTTGAGCGCTCGTCTTCTGTTTTCTCTTTTTCTGTAGGCTGTGTTCGCAATGGCGAATGACAGGCTGAGAGCGTTAGAAGATGTGGAGAAGGAGATTGCTTTAGTGCTGCAGAGCGCAGGTTTGTCACTTCATTAATAAATGCATGGGTTTAATTTCAGTAATGCTTAATATTAATTCAGACACTCGTATTCTGGGATTTGGATTCTGATTGCATTACCTTATAAATCCTGACATAATCGTATAAAATATGATAAAACGTCCAGAACTGACGTCCCTGCCGACAAAAAGAAGCTTAAATCAACAAAATCATAGTTTGTTGATTATGTCCTAGAATAGCCAAGCTTGTATTAGCTGGTTGTACAAGGAAAAGCCTGTACATCAGGGGTCACCAGACTCGATCCTGGAGGGATCCTGCAGAGTTTAGCTCCAACTCTAATAAACAGGCCTGAATCAGCTAATCAAGCTCTTACTAGGGATACTTGAAGCTTCCAGGCAGGTGTGTTGAGGCTAAATGCACCAGTCAGTTAGGTTGCCAACCGCCAATAAACACCAAAAAAGAAGTGTTGAGACAAGTTAGAGTGAAACTCTGCAGGACACCGGCCCTCCAGGACCAAGTTTGGTGGCCCCTGCAGTAAACAGGGCCATCTGGGCCAGACCGGGAGACCAGCAAGCCAGCTTATTGATGTTGTTTTATTTTAAATTAAGGGTTTTGTAATTGACATTAGAAAATATACATATTTAAACCTCATCTACAGTGATAATATTTCGCATTTTTTATGTTTATTCAAGTAGACAAATTGAATAGTAACAATCTGTCTTTCAGGAACGATCGTTCTGGAGCTTTCTAAAGAGAAGGCCAATGCCAGTTTATTAGACCGACAGCTGAATCAGTTCCAGACCTCCATCAACAGAGTTGAGAGTGAACTGAGTGCACAGATCCGATATCTGACACAGGTGTGTATGTGTGTTCACATCTATCTATTGCTATGTCATTCAATCTGTCGATCATTTTATCAATCTATCTATGCTGTATATATGTATAAAACATATCGAATTGGAGGAAACCTTTGACTATACCTCTGTGATGTGATGGACCAACTTCCTCCTTTTTTCTTTCTCTCATCCTTTGTTTTGAGTAAAGGTGGCAACAGGTCAGCCTCATGAGGGATCGACATACTCGGCCAGAAAGGACTGTCAGATGGCCCTAAACCGTTCAGAGTATGCCCGCGTCAAACTGGGAGAGCTGGGACGCACCTGTGAGATAATGCTTGACCCGCAGACGTAAAGACATATTAAATGGACTGTTGCTTTGTAATATCTGCCAGCTGACTTCATAAGTATCCACGTGCATCAAAACCTTTTTGAATACCGTCTACAAGCCAACAACACTTTTTATTCTTCATATTCTAAGGAAATCTTATTTGACAAACCCAGTGATTTGCTTACAATATCACCAAAGCTTTCTGAGAAGTCTTATTGAGAATTGTTACATGTTTTCTGATTTTTTGTTATCATTTTTTTTAATAGGTTTGACAAAAGAACAATAAAATATATTTTTTTCACTAGTATTTTATTGAAGGGAACATAAGACTCTCCATTCATATTTCTTGTGTTGTTCATCACAGTTGCGTTAATATCAAGTATACAGCACAAGGGTTGCCGGGTGTACTTCAATAAAATAACAGACATTTATATTACCACACAAACATTTAAACATTGAAATAAAAAAAGTCAAACATTCACACATTCTACATCAGTGTTTCTCAACCCTGGTCCTGGGTGCCCCCCAGCACTGAACATTTTGTGTGTCTCCCTAATCAAACACACCTGATTCAACTCATTAGCTCATTAAAAGAAACTCCAGGACCTGAAATGGGTGTCAGATAAGGGAGACATACAAAATGTGCAGTGTTGGGGGGCGCTCAGGACCAGGGTTGAGAAACCCTGTTCTACATGAACACCAGCTACTATCATATGGACTCAGTGTCTTTTAGGTTCATCAGAAGACAACTGTTAAAGTAAAGACTTTCTGCTTGTTTTGTTTATTTATATCATAGGAAATGTGGAGCCAAAGATCTGCATATTTCTGGAAAATATAATACATAGCATGCATATATATGCACACCTCATGTATCTGTGCATATGTACCGTTTTTCATGATTATTTCACTTCGTATTCATTACACTATCAATATATCTTGTGTTTTGATTTTGACCCAAAGATGAACTGCCAAATATATCCAATTCAGACAATGTAACAGAACAAACTGTCCTCCTAGATCATTGAGACGTTTTTTAAAAATAAATAATTACGAATAATTGCTGTTGAATTTGAAATTGTTTGGGTTTATGTGACCATGTACTCCTGGCGCTTGTTAAGGCGAACCTGACAGAGAGACAATGCACCGACGCCTACATAGATGGCAGCAGCAATGAAGCAGTTGATGCCAACTTGGTTGTAGAGTCCGTAAATGGTCTGCGGTGGATTCTTGCTGTTGAAGAAAAGAAAATTAACCAGTAAACATTTGCACGTAGAAATGTCATATCCGCCCATTCTCATTCAATGCATGTAGTCTATTCAAAACATGAGCCCTCATTATACTTCAATTAATACAAAAATATTCACTATCATTCAAAAGTTGGGTTTGGTAAAATGGTTTAAATGTTTTTGAAATAAGTTTCTTAGGCTCACAAAGGCTGCATTTATAGCAAAAATACGGTAAAACAGTAATATTTTGAAATATTACAATTGTACTGTTTTCTATTTGAATATATTTCAAATGTAATGCATTCCTGTGATACAAAGCTGAATTTTCAGCATCATTACTCCAGTCTTCAGTGTCACATTCTAATATGCTGATTTGCTGCTCCAGAAACATATTATTTTATCAATGTTGAAAACAGTTGTGCTGTTAAACATTTTTGTGGAAACCATGACATTTTAGCATGATGTTTGATCCAAAGAAAGTCCAAAAGAACAGCATTTACTTCAAACTATTTTTGTAAACATTATAAATGCCTTTACAGTCCCTTTTGATTAATTGAGTGTGTCCTTACTGAGAAAAGAGAGAGAGAAAAAACTTACTGACCCCAAAAAGGTAAATTCTCTTAAAATATTTGATCAGATTAACTCACTCATCGCGGATGTCTTCCTCAGTAAATGGAACATCTTCGATCAGCACAGCAGATTTTGCACTGAAGAAAATTCCCAACATTGACTGAAAAAAAATAATAATATCGTTGTTAATATTAAGACATTAGGTGGAATTAAATATGGATGGGAACCCAATACATATCTATGAACACACACACACAAAGAAAAGAAAAGTACTTAAAAATGGTCATGTCAAAGCGGTAAAGAATAGCTATGAGGCCTTTAACGTTACATCCCATTACCGTTACCCCGACACCTGCTGTTTTATTCCTCATTTCAAGTTCCTGGTAATATCCTGCTGATAAATAGGTGACTGAACAGATCTATTTATTCACATTTATTATAAATGCATGCATTTTCTATCAGTGAAGATCAAAATACAGCAATATTTACTATTACTATATCGGTAAAATATTCCTGTCGTTTGGGGTGAATGCCATTAGCTACAGCTAGCAAGCAATGTCACGAAGACTATAATCCTTACCAGCATAATGACACCCCAGATGCTTAACACGATTCCACATGCGGCCAACTTGGGCCCACAGAATAAAAGCGACGGCATTTTATCCGCTTCTTCCTCTCAAAACTGGGAAAATGATTCTACGTCCAGTCGGGATGACAATGTATATCGGCAGCACTCGGGTTTGTTCGACTAGCTCCGTAAGCCCATTCGACAGCGCTCGGCTATTTTCGCAGGTCGATGTTGCGCAGATCGTGTGCTATCATTTGATTGGCTATGCACTGACCAATCACACGCCTCATTTTCGAAGCGCATTGTACTCTGGGAATTTTTAGTTCGAACTATTATGTTCCGTTCGTGCTGATTATAGAGACTTTTTAATTAGATAAATAATAAAGATAAAGATATTTTCATACGAAAGGTCACTGAATGACTGCAACAGTAATTTTAAACCGGTTTGAGCGATTTAACTATTCAGCGCAGCTGACAGAGACTCGACTGGGTTGTTTTTGTATTCGAGTCAGGTCTGTTTATTTCAGCTCATCACTCCAGCATGACTTCAGCTTCCACGAAGGTAAACATTTGCATTTTGTTTTTGCATCATAAATAATCTTAAGTAATTGGTAAATAAAAAGCACATATACATGTCAATCAGGTGGGCGAGATCTTCTCGGCTGCAGGGGCTGCATTCTCCAAACTGGGTGAACTGACCATGCAGCTGCATCCAGTGGCGGACTCTTCTCCTGCAGGGTGAGCCCGCGAGACGTGCTTTATGACCTCCTTTCTGCTCAGACTGCATCTCCTGCAGTATTTCACATGTACTGTTGTTGTTGAAGTGCAGTGGATATTTTATAACGGAATCTTTCTCTTGGCACACTGCTTCTGTCAGAGCCAAATGGACGGATACGGAGATCGAGATGCTGCGTTCTGCGGTTCGCCGCTTCGGTGAAGATTTGAACAGCATCAGCTCAGTCATAAAGGAGCGAACGGTGTAAGTGTTTATGAAGCTGTAGGTGTGATAGTTATTACAGCTGTATAATTGTCCGCTTTTTCTTTTCTTTTCAAAATTTAAATATTAAAATGCTCTAATATTAGATGTAATATAGTCTAATTTAGTGGAATATAAATGCTGTTTTATATGTATTTTTTGTGACAGGATCAGTTTAAAAATTGGTATTTTATATTTTCATTCATTGTAACAATAGCTTATATACCCAAAAGATCTTGTCAGCATATTTAGAATAAGAATCATAAGATGACATTAAAAGACCTGTATTTAAGAATCACAGTGCGAGAAATAATTCATTGTCATTTTAAATCTTTACCAATCCTTGCTGCCACTGTCCTTCAAACCACTAGGTTTGAACCATTTGCCAGCAAGAAGCTTTTAATAATTTAATATATAATACAATTTCATATACGTTATAATAAGTACAGTTTAGAATAAGTATGTTTCATTTTTACATAAATATATATGTTACGCTGAATGGCGATGGAACATTATTTCACACATATTTTGATTTCTTATTTTCAGTTACTTAAAATGTTGAAGTAGACACTTTATTTGCATTTAATATGCTTTCTATGTATATAAAATCACTTTTGACTTATTGTGTAGCGACCCATACTCGGAATTAGTGCTCTGCATTTACCCATCCAAAGTGCACACACACAGCAGTGAACACACACACCCGGAGCAGTGGGCAGCCATTTATGCTGCAGCGGGGAGCAGTTGGGGGTTCAGTGCCTTGCTCAAGGGAACCTCAGTCGTGGTATTGAAGGTGGGAGAGAGCGCTGTACATTCACTCTCCCCACCTACAATCCCTGCCGGATCTGAGGCTCGAACTCGCAACCTTTGCGTTACGTGTCTGTCTCTCTAACCATTAGGCCACGACTTTTGTAAATTTGTAATTTGATGCAGACACCAAAATAGTCCTTTGCAGACGTTGTGTCTTTGACCCATATATAAAATCAATAAAAATTATATCAGAAGTCATTTATACATTCTGTAAAAGTTGGGGCTTCTTTCCCCAGGTATGGGGCCAACTTACCACAGTGGTGGGGTAAGTTGGCCTCTTTGAATAATTTTACATTTTGTGCTCTAATAACTATATTAGCAAATGTTTCTGTTTATTTTCTATAATAACACATGGGCTGACGCACCATCACATGCTAAACTATCTAAATATGTTACAAATTAAAAGCAAATGCACATTGTTATTAAGGAGTGCATCTTCTCCTGTCTAACCCTAATGCACCACACATCTCTCTGTCTCTCTTTTTCCTCATCATCTTGTAGCGCCCAGATTAAGACCACCGTGAAAAGGAAGCTGTATGAGGACAGCAGGGTTCCTCTCACTGCAGAGTCGCCTAAAAAAACGATGAAGAAAACCACAGTGACGCTACAGCCCCCTCCTGCATCAGTCGCCCCCACAGTTATCACTTTGCCGACCTCACAGGTTGGCATGACAACTGGATTGCAGAGTTCTTCGTCTTTACAACCAGCAATAAAGAACCCTAAACCAGCAGGTGACTCAGTTTTAATGGAAAAAGGATAACATTTTTTACAAAATAGCAATTAGTAATATTAGTATACAAGTGGTGTGGTTATGTCTGTCAGCACACTTACACAGTTTGGCTGTCTATTATTAGATGTGACTCTGAGTGCTCTGAATGACTCTGATGTGAACAGTGATTTGGTGGATATTGAAGGGCTTGGAGAGGGTTCCACTAAAACACCAAACTTTGACCAAGGTGAGTCACATTTTAAATTCAATGAGACATAATTGACCCAAAATTGAGAATTCTGTCATCATTTACCCTCGTGTCATTCAAAACCCTTTTATGGTTCATTTGTATTTATTATGAAGCTACAAAACAGGGTTTCTGCGGGTCTTAAAAAGTATCAATTCACCCTTCCACAAATTTAGGCCTTAAAAGTTGTTTTTGCGCAGAAAGTCTTAAATTCAGAAAGTAATGGCATTAAATCGTGCATGCGCTGCAAAAATTTAATATCTTCTTCTGTATTTTTGTCTTGTTTTCCAATATGAATTTATGCTGAAAACAAGAAAAACATGTCATGGTCCAAAAAAAAAATAAAAAAAAAACCTGTTTCCCTTTAATTACGTTTTTTGTCTTGAGCCCATTGGCAAGTATTTGTTATTGTTTTAATCATAAGCTCAATTCACTTTGACCAATTTCACAGAAAACAAGACTTCTTATCTTATTTGATATTGCTTTTCAGTGTATGTTGATTTAAGAATCATTATATATTTGCTCTGGAAAAAAAGACAAACATACTGAGGAATTACATGACTTTTTTGCAGTGTGATCAGAAGGTACAATAAAAGTTATTTCCATATTCTAGTAGTATTAATCTAATATATAAAATATATATCAATTAAAGTAATGGAAATCTGTTGGATCGTTATATTTTCAAAGAGTTGCTGATACATACTCATTGTCTGCTCCTAGACATTAACTTTAAGAGAACATTTTGTGTTCTCTTCAATTTATTCCTTGAATTTTCTTCAATTGGTCTTTAAAATGTCTTACATTTTTCTTCATAGAACTTGCAGAAACCCTGGAAAACTTTCAATCTATTCTTTGAAACTGCATGTAAAAGAGTGACTGTATTATTTAAAAATTGTCCTGTATTTGTAGTGTATTATTCAGAATTGTTCCACAGACAGTGATATCACAAATGACATGACAGAATTTTCATTTTGGGTAGATTAATCCATATAGAAAATGTGTTGAAGTGGGTCCAATTTTCTTGTCCTTTTTTCTCGCAGAGAGCTTGAATCTGGACTCCAGTCTTATAATGAACTCCAGTGATCTGCCTCTGCTGTCCCGCTAATCTTCACTTGTCAGTCGAAGTGATATTCAGGTGCAACGGGGGTTTAGCAAAGATGACCAAGCTTGACCATTGCTGTACACCTCTACCACCTTTTCTGCTGTGGCTTCAAACAGCACCAGAACTGTACTACATCGCCAAGCATTTTCTACCCACGTCAGTGAAGATGAAGTATTACTCCATGAAAAATAACTGCGTCCTTGGCTCTTAAAATGCAGCAAAAATAAATAATGGAATAATGTTTTTAGTGGTTCATGATGTGTGATCTGATTTGCCCACAGCTGAAAAGGGGTTTGCAGGGTGCAGGGGTCAAACTACCTGTAAATACTTCTTTTTTAATATTAGGCCCTTTTGGCTGAAGTAAAGCTTTGTGAAGTGAGATGCTGCTTGTAATGAAAATGTGGCAGCACAATATCAAATTTTTTTTTACCATTTTCTTTCACTGCCACTGTATGTTAGGTGCAGCTTCTATTCTATGTATATATATAATTTTTTACCATTACAGAATAATTAAACTCACTTCAAGGTCACTTCAACAGCAAACATGAGACATGCCTGCTTACATTTTTTATGAACAAAATGTCTCGTCATACAATTTCTTGGCTCAGCATAAAAAGACAGCATACAAATCAATAAAATGAGTTTTTAATTATGATCTTTTTCATAAGAATATATGGTATACATTTTATGGTAAATGAAATTTTTTCTCTGATAATTTGACATTCATCTTGAGCAACTGAGAGGGAATAAATGTACTTTTGCTACCAATGTCAAAACGATATCCATCTTTCCCTTAATTTTTCTGGAACTTGAACAACTGATAGGCAAAACCTATCGGCTTTGGCATTTCTTTACAATGTTTCTCGTGTGCTCACAATCCATTTAGTTTCTTCACAACACCACTCAGTCATTTAAGGAGAACAGGACAAATCCTGATTCTATCTCTGACACACAGATACAACAGATCCTGTCATAGTAAGTGTATGGCAAATCTGAAAAATAAATGACATGGTACTTATTCTAGATCAGTGTTTCCCAACCCTGGTCCTGGAGGCACCCCAACACTGCACAATTTGCATGTCTCCTTTCTCTGACACACCAATTTCAGGTCTTGAAGTCTCTACTAATGAGCTGATGGTCTGAATCAGGTGTTTGATTAAGGAAACATGCAAAACGTGCAGTGTTGGGGTGCCTCAAGGACCAGGGTTGGGAACCACTGTTTTAGATTATACAAACAATTCAGAACAAACAGCTGTCAAGTCTTCCGTTCAGCTTCTTGATAAATACCTGGTATCCCAATGAACTTAACTGATTATCCAGATGAACGTGACATACTAATTCCAGCAACTTTAATGCATATTGCACATTTGTAATCACTTTTAAAAACCCATAAACATTGGTATCAAACTTTGAAAATTCAAAGGACCCCAATAACTGGAAATTGCAAATGACAGTGCAAGTAACTTTGGAATTAAAACTTCAAGACCTGTAAGGCATTATCATTGAATTTAAAACGAAATGAGTAAAAATAAAAGGCAATCGAAGAATGAACTGTATTCCTCCTGATACATGAATATGAATATGGAAACGGAACGGAATATGGAAGGAACGGCTTCAAATGTCTGTTGTGCAACTTTAGAGACCGACAAGCTGCCGGTGGCGATTCAATAAAGACTTTGGGAATCAAGAATTGTGATATATTTTTACATTGACACTGAAGTACATACTGCAACCAGAGCCTTTACACATTCATTAATAATGTAACATGCGCCACAATCTAACAATTTGCATAATGCTGTGATGTATCAGGATTAATTTGCTTTAGAAGGGCTTCCAGTTCAATCAACTGCAGCATGTCACTTTTTGGATAATACATTTTCAATGAGCTTAATAAAATCCATCCAGCTCAAACGCCACAATCCAGAACTGCTGCTTTTACACAAAAAGCAGATCAACTTAAAAGAGCTGAAAATATTTCCCAGGTGAAAGGATTCAAACAATTAAAACATACAAAACAAGACCCATTACAATTAAAAGTAAATATGATCCCACTCATGTAACAGCAACATTGACATCTAACACTGTGCAAATAGTACAAGAGGAAGAGTATGATATCCGCTGAAACTATGATTGTAGAAACGGTTTATTTTGCTTTGTAATGCAACAGCTCATCCCTTGCTAGTATCTTAACTCCTCAATTTCTGTACATAATTCACAATATAAAAGTCTTGTGTAGGGTTTCATTAGGAGGGAAAAACAGTTTGACTAATGATTTTCACACTGCGGCGGTACGGAAAAGCATCTCGCCTCAGACGGGATACATTCTAAGGCTCTAGGTCAGTTATTGATATGGACTTTTCACTGAAAGTGCTTTGCGTATACTCCAACGTTGGATTGTAGATGCGAGGTGAGACATCTAGTCTTTACAGTACTTGTTTAAAAGGAATAGTTCACCCAAAAATAAATATTTTACTCAATCTCAGGCCATCCAAGATGTAGATGAGTTTGTTTCTTCATCAGAACAGATTTGGAGAAATTTACATCACTTGTTCACCAATGGATCCTCTGCAGTGAATGGGTGCCGTCAGAATGGGAGTCCAAACAGCATCACAATAATGCACAAGTAATCCACATGACTCCAGCCCATCAATAAACATCTTTTGAAGCAAAAAGCTGCTTGTTTATAAGAAGCAAATCCATCATTTAAGGCATTTTAACTTTATACCATCACTTCTGAATTATTGTGAAGTTTTTAATCAGTTGTTTGGTCTCTCATTCTGACGGCACCCATTCACTGCAGAGGATTCACTGGTGAGCAAGTGATGTAATGCTAAATTTCTCCAAATCTATTCTGATGAAGAAACAAACTCATCTACATCTTGGATGGCCTGAGGGTAGATAAATTGACAGCAGATTGACATTTTTGGGTGAAATATTTCTTCAAGTAAGCGATAAGCTAATCAAAATGTGGGAGTTGCCTGAATTCGTTGGTATTTCCAATGATTTAAGGAATATTTTTTCAAACTCAAAAAGTTCAGTCCAAGCTAAAAGCCATATGGAAAAATAAACATATTTACATATATCAGAACCCTCAGATAAAAGCAAGAGAAGAACATAGGATTAATACCTACCAAAATAATATTCGATTATTCACATATTTATACACATTTATACAAAAAGTTGACATCTATGGCCAACTGATTTTAATACTCTCTATCCTTAGTCCTTTTTCTATGCATTCAGGATGTTTTACCAGACCGTTGGACCCTGCTAATGGAAGCTGAAGATGTGCCAAAATACAAGAGTTGAGGAAAACAAAGAGCAAAACTGGTCTTTCTCTTGAGTCTGTACACTGAGGAAAGGGTCTTTGTGTCAATATTCGCCAAGTTTCAATTACCTGAACACTTTCATTGCAATGTGTTATTGCAGATACTATTTTATATAAATAACACACTATTCCATAGGCACAGAAGATCCATAATTATTCACAAATTACATGATAGCCTGCATGTTGTCATGTCAGATACATCCAGAAGATTTTGTCGTCTTCTACTGCATCTTGATTTCCTTTGAAATCAAAGTCACAACTAGGCCAAATTTCCTTCAGAAGGGATTGAGCTGAAATCCTCTATTCAAAGCACCAAATTAAAAGCAGGAAAACAAAACGGGACAGAACCGAGTTTAGGTCGAAGTTTGGTCTTCATTTTACAAAACCTTGAGTCCAAAGCTCTACAAGGTGATGATGTGATAAATACTGGGGTTTAGATGCTGGGATGGTGAGAGGTGAAGGGGGGCGGAGGGGAGAGGGACAGGGGGGTGGCCTGGGTGTTTGAACCGACAGGAGCAGTCCCAGAGGAAGAGTCCACTGACTGGGAAACACTGCATGTATGAAGAGATTTATTAAGTGCTGAACTAGATCCTAATGCAGCATGAGATTCTGTTCAGTTTATTATTTAAGCATCATTATAAGACTCACCTGACTGTGTAACTGGTTATGTGAGCAGGGTCTGTGACTCCAGCAACAAAGAGCTTTTTGGGCGGACCGTCCGATTCCACTCCACCTTAGTGGAGAAGATGGGGAAAAAAGACAAAGTACCATGACAACAGAGTCCTGAAAAACTGATTAACAGATGAACATTTTAATACTGGAACTGAATGATGCTGCGCGCAACAAACAAACAGCGTCAACAATGTAGCTCGATTCACAAACTTATGTGACTTATGTACTTATGAAATGTTAATAGCATAAATAGTACTTAAAATGCCTAAATAAATAAATAAATAAAAATATATATAGAAAACTAAATATCATTAGAATTACATACACTACCATTCAAAAGTTTGAGGTAAGATTTATTTTAAATAATTTAATACTTTTATTCAGCAAGAATGCATTAAATTGATCAAAAATGACAGTAAATACTTCTACATTTTTACAAAAGATTTCTATTTTAAATAATTGCTGGTCTTTCCAGCTTTCTATTCATGAAAGAGTCCTGAGAAAACCATTTGTCACAGTTTCCACAAAAACATTAGTTTTTAACATTGATGATAATAACAAATGTTTCTTCTGCATCAAATTACAATGCATTTTATCATATTCGAATGGTTTCTGGGGAACCATGCGACACTGAAGACTAGTTAATTCAGCTTTGCCATCACATGAATCCTTACATTATTTTAATAATATTTCATAATGTTACTGTTTTACTGTATTTTTGATCAAATAAATACAGCCTTGATAAGCATGTTTTTTCCCCAATGCTGTTTAAAAATCTTACCAGCCCCAAATGTTTGAATGGTAGTGTAGTTTTACTACATACAAAAAAAGATACTACCAATAAAATATTAAAAAGTGCTAGTAATAACAATTCTTTCATTGTATTCATTAGGATTCCTATCCTTTCTGATAATTTTCTAATATTCTTTTGCAAATGCATTTAGAAGAAAGAACCAGAGTATCATTACCTTTCCTTTTCAAAGGTGCAACTGATGGCCATCTCACTCCAGAGCTCACAGATCCTCTGTTCAGTCAAAACCACATCAAATGTTTTGTTCAGAAAAAGATATTTGTATCTCTTGTATTCTGAAACAACTAAATATTAGACCAAATTCCTGCTGCTATCGACATTTGAAGGATATACATTCTTATACTGTAGTTTTATTCATGAACTTACCCTCGAAACCTTCGAATTGGACTGGGTGAGGAATTAGGTGTGACACCGCTGTCCTGGGAATGGAATCCCTGCATGGGACGTACAGAGTGAGGTGAATAACAAGAACGCAAAATGGATTGAAACTGATGACCTGGAACTCGAACAGAGAGAAATACTCACTGGAGACAGATGGTCATGCCAATGACTCACAGGAGGGAAAGGAACAGCAGGCGAGGCACTTAGATGAAAGTGAAAAAACACCCCAGAAATTAAGTTAAAATAAGTTCATAGTTTGATAACATAAACCTTTCATTTATGCACAGTTTTGTATCTGGTTACCTTAGTCTCTGTAAACTCCCTCTCAAAGTGAGCTCCATATTCTCAATCTGGAAGACAAACATTGTACAATAAAGCATCACTTGACTGAATTAATGTTTCTGAAATACAAATGTGACCCTGGACCACAAAACCAGTCTTAAGTCGCTGGGGTATATTTGTAGCAATAGCCAAAAATACACTGTATGGGTCAAAATTATAGATTTTTCTTTTATGCCAAAAATCATTAGGACATTAAGTAAAGATCATGTTTCATGAAGACATTTAGTAAATTTCCAACTGTAAATATATCAAAACTTAATTTTTGATTAGTAATATGCATTGCTAATAACTTCATTTGGACAACTTTAAAGGCGATTTTCTCAATATTTAGATTTTTTTTGCACCCTCAGATTCCAGATTTTCAAATAGTTGTATCTCGGCCAAACATTGTCCTATCATAACAAACCATAAATCAATGGAAAGCTTATTTATTCAGCGTTCAGATTATGTATAAATCTAAATTTCGAAAAATTGACCCTTATGACTGGTTTTGTGGTCCAGGGTCACAAATATAAATTGTGCCTACTAATAAATCTCTTGCCAAAACTACAATGGATTCCCTATCTCTTCTAATTTTGAAGTAAAAGCAGGCCACAAGTGCTCAACATAATTAAGAACTCCTTCGCTGCTGTTTAAAAGCCTCACAGAATCGATTCTTTAGTTCTCACCTGTCTCTTGTGTTCGGATCTCTCACATGACAGGGAGAATGGGGACAGAGGAAGGGTCTGTAACACAAACGAATTGCTGAAGGTTCTTCGAAGTTTTTGGAAAACTAAATGCCCAAAACGGATATTCACAGACCACCTGAACACTCACCCGGGAGGGACAGCTCGGGTTTACAGAAACGCTGCTCCGACGATACCGAGCCGAACTATTAGAGCTGAATACTGTCGTCCCGTCGCTGCAGTGCCAGCAATCAACAGTTGGGAGTTAAAAAAAATTCTGGTATTAAATTATTCATCTACTTGATTTTGTAGTGTATATCACTGTTTTAAATGAATTCACAATGTAGTATTCCGTTCCAGTCACTCAGAAGAGAGTGCAGTTCTCTCACCTGACGTTCGTGATCATGGGGGCGCTGTTCGACCTTCGGAGGGCTCCTCCTGCGCCTGCGCACTGGTCCACCTCCATCCTCTCCATAGCTCGTCCTCTGGCGCCGGGACTGCGCGTCACTCACGGCCGGGCTGAACGCGACCTGACGCGGCCTAACCCCCAAATCTCACCCGGCAAAAGCCCGACCAGCAGGCCTCACGCCAAAATACCCGATCCAATTTAACCGAATTAACTGCTTTCCCGTGTCTATCGCATTTTGTTTTATTTTCCAAACGAAATAGTGTCAGCTTGATACACTAATTTACTGAACAGCTGTGAGCTCGAGCTGCAGCTGGTTTATCGGATCGCACACAAACTTAGTATAAACTCCTCAGGTTGCTTTCGTCGGCGTAAACAGGAAGCAAATACAGTTATTTCTTAGCATTAAAGAGATTTTTCGTATTCAGACCACAAGTTATGTATAGTCGGCACTAACGTTATTTCCGAAGCAAAGCCACAAACAAGGTCCTTTGGCTTTTTAATCCAATCCAACTTATCCAAACAGAGCAAATATAACATCGAAAAGCAAAAACAGAACATAAGCGAATAAATACGGATAAAAGTGGTCAGAAAATACGCTTTCGGGTCTTTTCGGTCAAATGTCGTTATAAAGGTGAAGCTTTCTGCCACGGCTTGTTTTTTTTTCAAGTTTACCTGCTAGTTTGTAAAGCAGTCGGAGAAATGACATAACACCATCCCGATCAAACATATGATCGTCGGCTCTGTCGGCGAAAGCATCCTCATCTAAAAGTGTCTGCTGATACAGTCTGAAACACGGAATACATTAAAAGTTTTCGGTCATTTCTTAATTTAGAAAATAAAACATATTTCCCGCAACCAAATAGAGATTGTGCATCCCCTTGTACAACAGCGCCTCGCTCTGGTCAACAAGAGAATTGCACGCAGAGATAAAGCACTGCTCGAGACAAGTGAATATGTGGCGTACAGCTACAGTATTTACTGCAATTATTCTGGCCTTATTGCAAGATATATAGAGTTTGCTTTTCAGATTAATCTGATTAAAAGAACACGTAATACGATTAATGAAAGAAAAAGGGTAAATATTACAGATTAGGGTTGTTTTCATTGAGGATTAGTTCAAAAGAGTCACCTTGGGATGCATGACAGTCTTACTAACCCATCACACATCAGCAATACACTACTCATGTATTAGATGTTAAATGCTGTAAAAGTATTGTTCATTTTTCGTTTGTGATTCCTAATGCATTAACTACTTTTAACAAATCAAACCTCATTGTAAAATGCTGCCAAATCAATTCTGTCAATGTAAATTACATTCATATAACAAATATGGATTTTGCTTTAATTGTGAATTTGTATATATTTTACACTATTACATATTCAAGATTAACCATTTACCACAATGGTATCTGAAAGTGTGTATATATTTAAGGTAAACATATTTAACAAAATAAAATAAAAAAGTTCATTTGATCATAACATTCATGGAACAAATATCTACAGCTGTTTATGAATTGTTCATTTCTTATGAGTTTTAATCTCTTACATATCCAAGCATGACCGCAATGGTAGTCTGAAAGTGTGTGTGTATTTCTTTTAAAACCATGTCTAACAAGGTAAACATCAATTTAAACAAAATGAAATTATGTTATTTATAAAGTTTATTCTACCAGTGTGAACAATATTTCATAAAAACAAATGTCTGGTGTTGCTTCTGAATTAGCGAATGCTTAGGAATTACAATTCAAGCATAAATGAAGCATGATCATTTACAATGAGCTGAAAGTGTGTGTGTTTTTGAGTTTAAGCTTTAGTTTGAGCTTTCATTTTTGACATATATTAAAAATGAGTTTTTATTCACTACAAGATCTTTATGAAATTGTAAAAGTATGCAGAGTTCCAAAGTTTCAGGATCTTGACAGCATGCAGGTCATATTAGCCTTGCTAATAGTGTGAACAAATCGTTTTAATTGTCACAAGATGTAAATGAGTAACTTTTTGTTTCCTGTTTCTTTTGTATATTATTTTGGCCTGTACTTTACTTCTAGTCAGTTAGCAATTAATAAATTACTTTGTGCTTAAGAAATGCCAGCTTTAAACTTTCATGAATTATTATTTCAATAATATTTACTGATTCTGAATTTTTTGCTCAGCAAATATCCATCACAAACACAAAAACATTATGTTTGAAAGAGGTGGGAGGATAACTGTTCTGTCACATACTAGCATAAAACACTGCAATACTCAAGATTGTGTGAAATTGCTCAGTAATATGAATGAATAATAAATCATATGAAAGCTATAGCATTTAAAGTAGGTCTGTCCCTTAGATATCGTGCATTCCTGACCTCATCTATGTTATTCCTGAAGATTTCGAGTCACTTTCATGAGCTTCCTCTGCTTTATGTGAATTGCCTTGCTCTTGATCCTCAGCCTCTTTCTGTCCTCCAAGAATCTGTAAAGGCCAGAGCAGGTGGGTGTTATGACCGGCGTTGGTCCGTCCACAGCAGGCTAAGCTTTTTTCTCCTGTTATGAAATAAAGGAGAGCATTGAGCCAGGAATTGCAGGAAGCCAGCGGCCGAGTGATTTTGTAGCAAATGGAAACCATCCGCATGGTTTGGCACTCAACGGCCTTCGTTTCCTTGAGGACGAGGAAGAGTGCGTGTGATGTGGAAGGGCAGGAAGCACAGCGCGAACAGGATGGTGATGGTGATGATGGTTTTGATGGACTTGCGCCGCCTGTTGAGGTACGGTGCATGTTGAGAGCCGGAGATGGACACGGATGTCCTCTCTTTGACCCCTTCGATCCCGCCGCACATTCCCCCTTCCTCTTGCATCTGTGGCTGGGAGTGAAGCGTCTGAAAGATTGTCCACACCACCTGCAAGTAACACCATGCAATGACGATAAAAGGGAAGAAGAAGCCCAGAAGGTGTAGAATGATTCCATAAGGCACGTATTCAGAAAACTCACTATCTATTGCGTCATCCCAGCAGTTCCTGTATACCTCCACCTCGACTTTTCCAGCATCGCTGCTACTTTCCAACCAAGAATTGGCTCTTTTTTTTGTCAAACCGGACGATTGGGCATGTAAGTATGAACACTATGACCCAAACAGTTGCGCAAATGCCCCTAACCTCTCCAAGGCGATGGTCCTGATCGGATGGCAGATGCCCATGTAGCGATGGACGGATATACAGGTGAGGAAGAAAATGCTGCAGTACAGGTTGAAGTAAAACAAAAAACACACCAGCCTGCACATGAAGTCTCCAAAAACCCAATGGTCACGCATCACGTAGCTGGCCACGAGGAACGGCAGCGAGAAGATGTATATCAGATCCGGGGAGGCCAGATTGACCATGTAGATCAGCGAAGTGTTCCACTGAGGGCCGCTCCTGCACTGGTAGGACCACAGGAGGACGGTGGAGTTCAGGACGAGGCTGAGCAAGAAGGTCAAGGAGTAGCATAGAGGCAAGATGATATACTTGTAGGACTCGTCCATGTTGCAGCTGTGCAGTGCGCTGTGGTTATGAACATCTGACTGCAGTGATACGTTGGAGATTGAAGTCGTGGTCTTCATGATCAGCTGTCCTTGTAACTTCAGAGCCACATCACTGTCTTCTTGAGACCTCTTCAATTCAATCTAGAAGCTCCACATTCTTCAACTTTCAGGATATCCTGTGAGGACATCGCTCCAAGATGGAGAAAACAGAGGAACGTTACATATTTTTACCGTGATTGCATTGTAAAACTGAACTTTCTGGCAGTCTGTCCTATATTTTATTTCCAAGCAAACTGCAGGTTGGCCAATGACTCAGCCCTTCATCTTTATCTGTCTATAATGCTGAATCGGCCTCTTCTGGTCTATTACCCCATCAATCAGTAACAAACCATTCTGTAAACCCTTCATTCATCTTTCCATCCCCCATTTTTTGAGTCCCATGAATTGGACGAGTTCATTCGCATGGCAGTTTTTCTTCACATAAATGAAGAACGCGTCACCTGACTCAACTGACCCAGTTTTAATAAAAAACTGCGAAGCGTGTACATTAAGATGCCTAATTTATGGCTAGACATGGCTGATGCATTCATCTATATTCATGGTATACCTACATAACATGGAGCAGTAATAACAATGTCTCCATGTTTGGTTCATGAAATACTTGAGTTTGTTTCTTAATGAATAAGCTTGTGTACTACAGAGGCAGTTTTGGTATTACAATATCATGTGTCCTTTGATAACAATGGACGTGTCCACCATGATTTGATTATTAAAAGTTAGAAAATGTAAATTAGAAAAAGTGTGATAGTATTATTGAGATCAGAAAAGACTGTATAGGTCATCCTTATTCATTTAAAGCAAATAGCTTTTTTATAGTATTAAAGCAAAGTTTGTTCTGATAAATGTAGACCACTGAAAGTAGATCTAAATGAAATATCTTACCTGCTTAAAGGTCAAGAAAAAAGGTAAGTTCAATAAGCAGCCACAATGCATTCATTTCTTCACACATTTGATAAAAGGTCAGGTTGAAAAGTTCAGTGCCGGGTACTTTTTGCTGCACTTCTTGAACTACAGTCCCTTTTTACGAATTACTTTCTCAGTTTGGTATCCAGATCTGCTAGGTTTTACTAATCAGTTCTCAATCAGTGATTCTGTGTGCTTTCTTCTTTTCTCTCTGGTCTCTGTGCCCTCTCTCACTCCCTCACCGTTCACTGTGCATGAATGGTCAGTCAAGTCAGCTGAGCCGCATGCAGTTGAGTACATTTATGTACAGCAACCGGTTCACTATATGTAAAACATGGTATTTAAAACATACCAGGGCTAAACAAATTTTGTCTTAAGTCATAACCCTCACCAGTAATACTCAGTCATTTCTGTTTTCAGACCAAATATGTGTTCTTATTAACTCATATTATACTGTATATAAATTTGCATTTTCATTAATGGAACAGTTGAAGATTTGAAGATTTACTGAAAATGTACTCACATGTTTCTTCATAAGAACATATTTGGAGAAATTTAGCATTGCAGCCCTTGCTCATGTAATTAAATGAATTAAAACTGCTGATAAAAACATCACAATAATCCACAATATTACTCCAGTCCATTATTAACATTTTGTGAAGTGAAACAAAATACAAGTCCAAAATCCATAATGACACTTCTCCCAATGTTAAAGTTCATCCTCTGTTGTCCTCTCACATCAAAATTCATCAACATATTTGTTTAGAACTATTTTGGCTGTTTTGATTTGTAAACAGTGCTTGATCTGTGCATTTTTCTCTTCTGATGAGACTATTTTTTTTCATTGAAGAAAGCAATATTATGGTTAGAGGACTCGTATTTTAGCCGGAAGCAAAAACGTGTGAATTTGGGGGAGTATTGTGATGTTTTTATCAGCTGTTTGGACTCTCATTCTGACGGCACCCATTCACTGCAGAGGATCTATTAGTGAGTAAGTGATGTATTGCTAAATTTCTCCAAGTGTGTTCAGATGAAGAAACAAACTCATCTACATCTTTAATGGTGAGTAAATTTTCAGTAAATTTTAATTTTTGGGTGACCTATTCCTGTAATATAATGAAAGTCACTTCAAATCAATACTGTGGGAAATACTGTGTTGAAGAAAGTCAGCAAATTACACATTTATTCTGCTACAAGTGTCATTCATACAAATGCATAATATATAATATATACAATACACATAATATACAACGTGCATTTTATTTATTATTTCATTAAAAAGAAATACCACAACATTATTTATGACTTTAATCTATAATTCCTTTCTGGGATATTTGAGGCACCTTCAAGAGGGTGTCTAGCAATCCGAGGAAACACAAAAGGACCTTAAGTATCTTTTAATGCAGAGTATGTATGCCATAACTGCCTTTCCAGTTCCACAAAAATGGCTAATGACTGTGTATAAAATATAAAATAAATGATTTATTAAATTATTGTGAATATTTAGCACTGAGATATACTTCAGCCTCATGTATAAGTTTGATACACAGGAAAGTTTTAAGGCACATTCATAAGACAGCAAAATGCACACGTTTATATTTTCATGACATATCATGTATTTCAATGCAATGCTTAAAGTAGCCTAACTGATGATTAATACATCACAGTTATAGCACATATGGCTTTGACAGAAGCTTAATATATTCTCTATTTACGAAAGCAAAATTAAACCGTAAGTGACATATGAATCAGAGCCATTAGTTTTCGTTATAAGGCACTTTTTTCCCACAATAAAACTTGTGACTATAATCAATGTGACTCACATTTTAACAAAAGTTTCTGAGAGGGCTACATTTCTTCAAGAATAAACAGGATATTCTGGCCTTTGTTAGTCCATATGATGAGTAACAGTAAGTTACGCAGTGTTCAAAACAAAAATCGTTCATAATGATGTCATATCCTGTACATCCAGGAGCAAAGCATCTTGCTTAGTCTGAAGATGGTCCCGTACTACAAGATGTTTCACCAGTTCTGAGCTCAAATCTAAAAGCACGAATCAAATTAGTGCATGAGTAAAAAATCAATGTCATTTTAAAGTGCAAAAACATTTTTGGAAAAGAGTTTAAAGAAGCATGAAAATGGTAAGACATTAGTGAGTTGTATTACTGATTGAAAATGTGGTTGCTGCAGTTCAGTGACTGCAAATTGTATCACTAAGGAAAAAGGTACCTGGAATGTCCTCATTCAGCGATGCCCTGAGCGCTTTCAGCTGCAGTGAAGAGCATATCTGCAGATCACTAAGGCTAAGGATCTTTCTCCTTATGCTCATGTTACTGTGGGTGGCTTGCTGAAAATAAAACAAAAATATGCAAAAAATAATTACCAGAGAAATGACCACCACGAGAGTCACACACACACACACACACACACATAAGGGATTACATTCAGATAACGCTGAAATCTTACACTCCATTGCCTTAAAGGCACAGAGTACACCAGTGACATTCCAGAATAAAAACCCCCTTTGAAATTGTAATAATATTTCACAATATTACTGTTTTTATTGTAATTTTGATTACAAGTAACAGTAACAAGTAACTCAGCCTTGATGAGCATAAGATAATTCTTCTACATATTATAGCTATGTAATTTTATGCTTCAAATGAAAGTTTGTAATGTTGTGAATCATCCCAGAGTTGGCTGAACTTTTTATTGAAGAATTTTTTGAAATCCATGTGGGGAAAATGAAAGGGAAAAATACCGGGAACAAGTCCGCTTTTCTGTCATCATTTACTCACCCTTATGTGATCTTTTGTCTAACTTTATTCTGTGGAACACAAAAGTAGATATCTTGAATGACACTTTTATGGTGTTTTATAATCCATTTTGAAACTTGAAAGCTTCAGTCCCCATTACAAGCTCCATTTTGTTTCGTTTTTCTCGTTTTTTTGTAATCGCATATATAAACCACCCAACGCATTCTCCTTTTGTGTTCCATGGAAGAAAGACAGCCATGCAAGACTGCTGAGTGAACTATGCCTTTGAAACCTCTCACCTCTTTCTCCTTCTGTTCGGCCCATAGCTCGTCTCGGAGAGCCCTGAGTGCTGCTTTTACTTCTTGTTTTAGCCCCCGAGAGCAATTTCCTCGTACCTCTGCCTCACACGAGCTCTGAGGATGACAAAAACTTAATGCCTTTTGCAACCTCATAAATCATGACCTGAGATACAACTCAGGGAAACTACTATCACCACTCTCTGCACCCACCTCTTTGCTAAATAATCCTTCGTCATCCTCCTCCTCACTCTCACTGTTGTTGATGAAACACAGCTGAAGATTTTTAGGACTAGTAAACCTAAAGGGTGGAAACACGCAGCACACATAAAACAGAACATCAGAACAAAGTAGTTAAAGATTATGAACCTGCACATGCAGAATACCGTGACGTTATGACAGGGACACGGCAGGGACTGTAGTCGTTCTCATCCGCCCATGGCACCAGGTGAAGTGAATGGTGTTTTGACTCTGTCCAGCATCCAAGTATTCTGTCTCGCTCTGATAAACCCAGACTCTGAAACATAAGGAGGTCTTTACTGTATTTTGAATATTTAAAATTAATATTTTAATAAATGAATGTATATAAAGTCCTGATAAAATGTTACCTCTGCTTTTTTCCTTCTTTCCTCTTCCTGCCTTTCTAACTCTGCAATTCGCAAACTTAAATCTTCCCATTGCATGATGGGTAGGTCGTGATCCCCCAGGGGGGACTCCTCACTCTGCTGTTTGGTCCCCTGGCCAGAGGGTGAGGGGTCATCAGTGGTCCTCTCATAATGCCTGTCGCTGTCTGGATTCTCCTCCATCCGTTGGAGAGTGATGCTTGTCCAGCATAGACAGGCCACAAGCACATGCATTTAAAGTCAATGAATTCTACGTATTATAAAATATATAAAGACTTAAAACATTTTTCAAAACCTTTCATGAAGCTAAACAAAAAATGATAATAAAAAAAAAATCCAGGGCGACTCAAGAAAATTTGCGTTTTCTAGTCTGAAAGGTGATTTTCTTTCAGCACATTTCTTAAAGATTCTATCAGAATGTCTTTAAGTGATATTAAGTGTTTTGTGGCAATCAAGACTTTGAAATGTAATGGACATCATTCAAAATTTTGGGGTTGGTAAGATTTTTTAATGTTTTTGAAAGAAATCTCTTAGGCTCACCAAGGCTGCATTTATTTGATCAAAATGCAGTAAACAGTAATATGGTGAAATATTATTACAATTTCAAACGTTTTTTTTTTTTTTTTTTACATATTTTAATATACATTTATATATGTGATGCAAAAAAAAGGCTTTGAAGTCAGGAATCATTAGTCCAGTCTTCAGTGTCATGTGATCCTTCAAATATCATTCTAATATGCTGCTCAAGAAATATTTCTGATTCCAATCAATGTTGAAAACAGCTTAATATTTTTGTGGAAAGACCTTTTGTTTCAGGATTCTTCGATGAATAGAAAGGCCAAAATAGCAGCATTTATTCGAAATAGAAATATTTAGTTATAAATGACTTAACATTATAAATGACTTGAGAGTCGCTTTTGATCATTTTAATGCATTCTTTTTGAATAAAAATAAAAGTATTAATTTCTTTAAATGACCCAGTGGACCCCAAACTTTTAAATGGTAGAGTATGTTGGGAGGTATGCCTTGAAAAAGCAACAGTGGACAGTTTTACAGCAAATTTTGCAATCATAATATGCATATTTCGTAATACACTTTTTAAGTGTATTTACAGAATTGAGAAACATGGCTGAGAACAGACCAAAAGACATTCTCATGGACAAAAAAATTCATTGACCACATTTTTGTTTTGTATACAGATACACATATAGGCTAGTCTGGCTACATAAGAAAATGCCTGCAGAAAGAGTAAAAGTTGGTATCTGTTTTTCGCTGTTCATGTCATTGTTTACATGTTCACGAGGGACCAAATTAAATGAAATTACCCTTCAAATAATACACTAGGGCATTTAATTTCATCCCAGACCTTTAAAGAAAGCCATGCTACATTAAAATTTCTGTTTTCAGAGAAAACAAGTCCAGCACACTCTGTCGCATTAAAACGAAGGAGCGTTTCTGTTTGCTTCACGACGCACGACTAATACGCGAGTCTTTAAAAAGAAACCACCAAAATGTTTTTTTTCTTTCTTTCTATTATTCATAAACTTTATACTCAATTTTAGTATTGTCAAAGCTGAATCGTATCGTCACTGAGCCCCTCCGGTTCCTGTTTTCTTTTCTAGAAGAGACATGAATTTACTCACCTTTTATCGGAAAACTGATGTCGACATCGCGACTGTCATCTAAAAGTCAATGTATTTAGACATTTCACGCTGTTTAATTAATTATTTCGGACTACTTTAATCCTTCCTCTCCTGGAGAGGAAACGCCCCTCTGGCTTTCCCTTTCCTTCTTATGTTTTCTTAAACGGCGACTTTTTTCGATGTCAAACTTTTGAGTTTTTGGAGTCAGTTGCTGCTGTTAAAGTCTGAATCGCGCGTGAATGTTTTGTATAGTGTTATAGTGACAGCTGGAAGTGCAGATAAGACTGTTTTGGGACGGGTTGAGAAAGAAGGTGTCCGATTTCACATGTTGGGAAATGAAGACTGCGAGCAGATGGGAACGTCTGCGGGACTGTGGCGTGTTGTTCACACTGCTGATGGAAGCTGTGGTGCAATGCTTGAATAATGTAGAAAATCACATCCCCTTCAACCCTAACATAAACTTCACATCGCATCTCTGTGTAAATATTTGAATATTTCTGGATGAGCTCGAGGTTGCTTAGTTGCCTTGAGTTAAGATGAAGTTTAAAAAATGGTTATCAACAAAATTAGTCACTAAAATGAAGACGGAAAAGAAGAAATTGTTTTATTTTGCAGGATCATACAGTAAAAATGGAATATGGACTATTAAAACATCTTTAAAATGAGGTTTAATGACTATAAAGTGTCAAGTTGTGTATCCATTAAAAATAGCATTATATTCTAAAGTGTTATTGCATGACAACAACATTATTTTAAGTGCATAATATATATATATATATACCAACATTATTTTTTCCTAGGAATGGTTTGCATTTTAATGAGACATATTTCTTTTTTTTTTAGACAGAAAATAAGGAGTGTTATGTTACTGGACACTTAAAAAATAAAAAAAAAATAAAAAAATAAAATTACCATTTAGTACAATACTGTATGTAGGCTATATGGGTCATTGATAGAATTTTTTTTTAGGGCTCGTATGTTGCTGTCATTCAAGCGAAATAAGAACATAACTAATAGTAAAATATTTTGTAAATCATCTTCAATTCTAACATTACATTTCAGGCATTTTTAAATTAACTAACTCTCAATTGTAATATTTTATTTTTGTTATGCGAATAAATGAAAAAATGAAAACTCAAAATGCAAATCTTGACATGTAGGCAACAATAAAGGTTCACATGCACCTATGAAAAAAAATAAAATAAAACATAAAACTTTGATCTCTAAAAACAAGTGATAAGTGATTTGTCTTCCTTCAGCACATATATCCCGTGGCTGGAAATGGCCAAGATTATACTGGGGGGACCTGCTAATATTGGAACGGGTAGGGGGAACAGGAGCTAATAATGTAAAGCTTTATATTAAGCCTCCTTTGATGTATTAATAAAACCGTGGAGAATTATTCACAAACACCATTTAAAAATTTTGGAGCACCTTCTGATCAATGACAAAAAATTTACCTTTACATTATGAGGTGATATTTGACTCCTTAGAGTGATTTGCAGGGGCATCTTTGTAATGTAATTTTTTCTAACCTTATTGAATGTGTCATCTATTATTTCAAATCCATACATTTATTATTTACATATTTTTAAAACGGAAAACAATAGATTGAATTGAACATTAAAAAGAGGCTCAGAAGTGGCATGAATGCATTTCAATTCAGCAGTATTATGAGATTAATGCTTTACATTTACATTTATTTCCATTTATTCATTTATCAGATGCTTTTATCCAAAGAGACTTACAAATGAGGACAATGGAAGCAATCAATATCAACAAGAGAGCAATGATATGCAAGTGCTATAACAAGTCTCAGTTAGCTTAACGCAGTACACATAGCAAGGTAAAGAAAAACAAGCAGTTAGTAAATGAACAGAGTGCAAGTCTAAAAGGGGGCAAGTTTTTTTAAGAATAGAATTAGCATAGAGCGCTAGAGTTAAATATAAACTTTAAATATAAAGTTTGAAAATAGAAAAAAAGACATTTGAATATAGAAATATTACCGTAAATGATTTTAAGTACTGAAATGATACTTTAAAATGAAAATAAAAGGGCCAGTAGGTGGTGACAAGTCACTGTCTTTGTCACTGAATCATTAATTCAATCAATTTGTTCAAACGGCTGATTCATTCAGGAACGAAGCAAGTGACTACTGTCCTTGTGAACGGGTGATTGAACCATTGACTAGATTCGTTCAAAAATGCTGATTAATTCATAAACGAAACACCGCTATGTTTGCTTGGTAGATGCGGCAAGTTTTAAATGCAACTTTGTTTGGAACTAATTTCGTTGACGAAATAGATCAAAATCAGACAACAGTATTCCTAAAATGTACTAAAAATATGGAGATATTAAAATAATTAATTAACATAATTCTAACTTCTTGTTTTTGAACTGCTGTATAAAATCAACATCACAACTGTCTTTATAATCATTAAAAGCTCACTCATCTCAGTTCATGCAAGCTCTTTTCGGCTCCACGACATTATTTTTAGACAGAGTTTACATAAAAATCTGGATAATTTCAGGTATGTTAAACACCGCTTTATCCATATCAAATTTTCACATCTGTTAAAGTAAGATGTTCAGATTTTCGGCGAAAATCACGGTTCATCCTAGATAATTCACCTGAAACAATCTGCTTTCACGATCTGTGCTGTTGAGGAGAAGCCTTTCCATTGGCTGCAGCCTGCAGGTATTATGGCCAATCACAAAAGACAAAACCATAGACAAAATATCCCGCTATGTTTTACTACATTTATGTGCGAAACTCGGATCGCTTTCGTAGGCTATTGAATGGATAAAATACAGAAATCTCTTTCATTTTTTTTTTTTAAATCTAACCAGCTGGAAGTGGAACGCCATTCATTTTCCCCCAGACTGTAGCTAAATTTAATCAGTCTGTTCTGGTGGAGTTTCCAAAACCTCCCACTGTGTGGCATCAATGAGCCTATAGTTGATTTGTCTGTATTTCTGTGGGTCTTTCTGCCTCTGTTTGCACACCTCTTCATAGAGACTCTCAAACACTGACGGAGGAGGTGTGAATCGGCCCACCCTGGCCAGATCCAGGTAGTACTCCCACTGATCTTTGTCCAAATTGAGCAGGTGCTTCACCTGCACACCAGTGTCTTGTTTTCGTTGCATCTCTCTCTGCACCTCCTTCTCCATCTCTTCCTGGGTGGGCAGCTCTACTGAGCCCTCCAGGACAGCAAGAGCGAACCTAACCTATGGATAAAAACAAGAACATTAGAGTGAGAATCAATCACATTCAGTATTCAAGCTGTATTCAAATCTTACTGTGTTTCATCTCTGCTCACCAGACAGTCAAAATGTATGAAAGGGCAAATAATTTTGCAAATGTCAATAAAGAAAATTGAAGGGAAGCCAGGGGGCAGCAAGTACTTGTACAGTGGAGTCACAAAAAGATCCTGTACATCCAGTCTCAGGTCTGATGGACAAAGGAAAGGGAAGTTAAAATTGTATCCTGTACAGAACAGAAGAATATCAGCTTGGGCCACTGATCCGTCCTGGAACTGTAAAGCTCCATCCTCCAAAACCACAAACGACAGCGCTAGCCTGCTGGATACCCAGAGGTGGAGGCAAGGGCATGGTTGGTGTGTTATGACTTAGAATCACCTAGAATGAGAAAAACATTTGTGGATGAGAAATAGAGAAAACATTCACTCAATCTCAGTCACTTATCAGTAAGGCAAAGCGTCACTTTTCACTCCATACAGATACTAGAGACTAATTGGAAGCGTTTAAGAATTTAAATATTAACCACTGAGATGGATAGAATGAAGAACGCAAAGTTTGATTTATTTATTCACCCTCAGTTTGTTCCAAACCCATATGACGTTCTTTTGCGAAACCCAAAAGGAGAATATTCATATAACTTTTCGATACAATAAAAAAGGATTGGTGGGAAGGTTTAAAGTCACAATGAAACGGAAGTAGTGACGGATCTTTTCTTCCATATTGTTCATCTGAGTGTAACAAAATATTGAAAAAAATAAAGTAGGGTGAAAACTTGGTTTTGTCCATTGGTTGTTTTAGAGATATGTGTTGCACTCAAAAGTGGTAAGCTTGCAGGCGTGGTATTTAAGCAGATTAAATTATTGGATCTATAATTATTAAAATAGAATAGGGTGAATTTTCACTTCATGTCAACTTAAATATGGGTCTGTTATACTTTTACGACTTCAGAAGTCCTTGAATCAGTGTTATTATCGTTAACTAAAATTAAAACCATAAAATACATTTTGTATACTTGACTTGAGGTTAGGCCTGTCACAATAACAACTTTTTGTTGTGCGATATATTGCCCCAGAAATAATTGCGATAAGCGATATTATTGTCATTTTAAAGACCATTTTATGCCACTGAATATATAATCATAATGTAACAGCATAATAATGCAAGAAGGCCTACACACTTCCAAAGGACAACAAACTTTTCATTTTTAAGAATATTTAGATCATGGAAATTAAGTATCAAAATATTAGATACCTTAAAAAAACTGAATAAATACTAAAACATTTTCTAACAAAAAGTGCAAAGTAACAAGTAGAAAAAAAGAAAAATGCACAAAGAATTTGTCTGGAGATTTTTCCATCTACAGATTTTTCCCTGACCTTCTTTTCTCTGTAAATTAATGGTGCACACTATTGCTGAAAAACACAATCACTACTTAGCAGTCAGATGTCCGTATGCACAAAGGCACAGATCCCTAAACAAGGCCATATCTGCAGATTAAACTTTGTTTGTAGAAGCATTTTTTAAATTTGAGCTAGCACCTCATGACTACACCACATTGTAGAAAAAAAACATGGTGACATTAATTTTTAAGTAAATATAATGGGCGATATATTGCATCACCAAAAATTATTGAGGTCATGTACATATATTATATACAAGTCGATATATTGATTATTGCGACAGGCCTACTTGAGATTAAAAAAACGTTAACTTAAATAAAATACAAAAGAAACTTAAACTTGTTTTATTTCAGCTAGTTGCCAAGGCAACATTTCAAATGTTTATTTAGCTTAACTTAAAGTAATAAGTAATAAAATAACCACAACTGGAAAGTTAATAAAAACTAGCTATATAAAATCTAAAAAAAAATTACTAAAACTTTAACTCAAATAAAAATGGGAAATATAAAAATCTAACCAAATTAATAAAATATGAATACAACCTATAATAGCATATCAAGGATACTAAAACTTCACTGTTTTGAATATTGCACAATGCACATCACTTAAATGGACTGCTTTTATGGTGCGTTTGGTCATTTTTTTGGAGCTCGACAGCGTCCGTCACCTTTCTGAACAGCATGAACTAACATCTTTTGTGTTCCACAGAGGAATGGAAGTCATTTGGCTCTGGAACAACATGAAGGGTGTGTAAATAATGATAGATTTTCGTTTTCAGGTGACCAACCCTTTAATTTACAACCAAACAAAGCTGTGGCACTTAAAATGGTATGTGACATTGTAAAAAAGGAAGCTAAGATACAAACCTGAGCCTTAACTTGGGCTAACTCAATCGAAATATCCACACCGGATGCTCTGGCCCCCAAGACCACAACGGACTTGTTGGTGAAGGGCTCTGGCTGTGTAAGACTTTCCCTGCAAAACAGCAGTGGAAGAAGGCACAGATAAGTGTAAGAAGATGACAGACAGAGAGATAAAAGGTGAGATGCAGGGGTGTAAATGAGACTAATGGTTGGGGCTTTCAGGGTTATGTATTTGTAGTGATCAGTGATCATTTGTTGTACCTTTAAAATGCTCTATTCCAGGAATGTAGGGCAGGTGGGGGTTGGAGTAATGCCTGCAGAAAGAGGAAGGAAAAATGAGTCAGCGCTGAGATGCTAAAGGGCTCCTGTGGTCTTCTGAATTCCCTCAAAGAAATGCCACATGAATGCATAACATAATACCCATTCACATCACCTCAGCGAGAATTCAGCCAGATAAAAGCCTCTGGGTATATTATGGGGTAAATGAACATGCCACTATTTGAATAATGCTATGCATTTAGAACATCACCGCAAAGCTGCAATCGGAGATTAGATGCAGTTGTGTCCATTTGAGCATGTCTGGGAGATAAAAGGACTCTTTAAGATGGCATCCCTCACCCGTTGCAGACGAAAACCGAGTCGAATATCTGCGTGTTCCGGTCTCCACATGTGCTGCGCGAAATTACCTCCCACGTCACAGCTCCCCCCATCTCCGTCTCCATGGAGACGGGCTTCACCTTTTCCACCACGGTGTTGAACTGTGAGGGACAAAGCAGTCTGTCATAAGCAATATGCTTGCTTCCGTTGGTAAGAAAAATACTTAGTAACACTGAGAATGTTTCTACTGTGGTCTCGAAACACACTTGATGTGTCCTTCGATTTTGTGCTGATGTTGATGCCTTTGACAAGCAGGGGTCAGTGACCCCTACATACCTGATCAAAGAGACAATCTATAATGATCTCAACTTTCTGGCCACAAGCGGTTCTACAACAATATTACCCTAATAGCCGTTTTTATTTGACTAATACAGTTTATTTAGTCTTATGTAGGTGGACTACGAGACGTCAGTAAATTACAGATTTACTGAGTGATGCATTGCTTTCTCAGATTTAAAATAAATGGATGGATGCCAAATAGTATTAGTCACATGATGATTTATCCACAATGTCAGTGAAATGCCTCAATGTGTGAAGACACGTCAATTTTAATTTTGATACTACCTCTCATACGTGCACAATTTCCAATACCATCAGTTTCCCTCATTATTATGGATTTTTTATTCTGTTCCAATCCTCAAATATCTAGAAACATTATGTATAGGTTTTGCAAAATATACAGTCACAGAGATAGTGATGGACTGGTTTTTAACAAGTTTACTCTGTATGGTTTATTTGTGTCCTGCTTTAGGCTTTAATAAACTTAAAGATAAAAACCTGCAAAGCCAATCTACGTTTCTTGCACTAAAAGAGTAATTTACTAGGGGATTGATTAAAGAAATAGTTTAGCCAAAAAAAAAATATTATTTTTAAATTTTAAATCTACTCACCCTCAAGCCATCCAATATTGTTTCTTCATAAATGGATCCTCTGCAGTGAATGGGTGCTGTCAGAATGAGAGTCCAAACAGCTGATAAAAACATCACAATAATCCACATGACTGCAATCCATCGATTAATGTCTAGTCAATTAATGTCAAAGCGAAAAGCTGAGTGTTTGTAAGAAACAAAGCATTTTAACTTTAAAATGTCACTTCTGGCCAAAATACACATCCATAATCTATAAACACTAGTGCTGTCAAATGATTAATTGTGATTAATTGTTTGCATAATATATGTGTGTGTTCTGTGTATATTTATTATGTATTTATAAATACACACACATACAGCATATGTTTTTAAAATATTTACATGTATATGTTTATATTAATATAATTTATATTATAAATAGATTTAATAAATAAACACAACATATTTTCTGAGATATATACATGCATATGTGTGTATTTATATATACATGATAAATATACATAGTACACACACATATATTATGTAAACAAAACTTTTATTTTTGGATGCGATTAATCGCAATTAATAGTTTGACAGCACTAATAAAAACGCTTCCTCCAGTGAAAAAGTCCATTCCCTGTTGTCTTCTCACATCATAATCCACCCACATGTGTGTTTAGAATTGTTTATGCTTGCTGAGCTTGATCTGTGCATGATTCAGACAGGCAACTTTTTCACTGCAATATTATGGATTCATGGATTGATAGAGGATTCATATTTTAGCCAGAAGCAACTGTTTGAAGTTAAAAACGTAATAATGATGAACTTGTTTTTTACAAAAAATGCACATTTGCACTTCATAAAATGTTAATCGATGAACTGGAGTCGTGTGGATTACTTTTGTGATGCTTTTATCAGCTGTTTGAACTTTAATTCTGATGGCCCCATCTCCTGGCAGATGATCCATTGATGAGCTAGTGATGTAATGCTACATTCTTCCAAATCTGTTCAGCAAATTTTCATTTTTCTATTCTTCAATTTTTTTATTCCTTTAAGCTTATTACAAACACAGAATTTAGAATTAAGACAAACATATACCTTGATATGACAAGCAATGTCATGTCTCTCACAGTACTTTTGAGATGGTCCTGGAGAACACAAGATCCAGGGGGCGTGTTGGATCCAGATTCAACTCCTCCCACCTTACATATACCTAAACCTACCCGTCTCCACCCCCTGATCCCTAAACCCACCCATATCCACCCCTAAACCTACCATCTCCACCCCCTAGATGTGGATCCAACCCTAGGGGGTTGAGATGGTGGGCTTAGGGATCAGGGGGTGGAGATCGCCCCCTGGATCTTTGTTCTGCAGTGAGGGGCTACTGGTATATTTTCAAATACTGCTGAACCGACGTATGGTGCAAAAAAGATGGCAGGTGGTCATCAAAGGGAAAATCAGGGTACATCATAATCTCCTTAGGCAAATTGGTTCTTAAAACAGATATGAGATTTTATAGTACATAAAATTATAAAATGTACAAAAAATAAAAATAAAAAAATTCCCTGCTCAAAAAAAAAAAACCTTCTTAAAGCTAGACTTGTTTGCTGCTCTGTTCTTAGGTTGGTGAGGTCTAGGCCTATTTGCTGGTTTTAATGGGGTTTGGGGTTAAATTTGGTTTGTTAGTTTGGAAGATCAGACCAGCTTGACCAGTCTAAACCAGCTTGAAAGCCACGAAAACATCTTAGGCCGGTTTAAGAAGTTTTTTTATTCTCAGCAGGGATAGGAACAACATTTGGCTCTCTACCTGAGATCTCTATACATACTGCTGTGGATGGGATATCCATTATCATATGTGCCCACTTGTTCCTCATAGAACCACGTCCCACCCAAAAACACCACGGGTGGATCAAAGGCCTCGGGCCTAGACAGGATGTGTCGAGCAGCGCAAAGCCCCGCCGGCCCGCCTCCTATCACCTCTACACGAGCTTATGCTGCGTTCAAGTCATCTTCTTCTTTTGTTTTTATTGGCGGTTGGCAAACAGCTTTCACAGTTTTTTGCAGTAGACTCCAACACTTATCATCTGCAGATTTTTTAAGAATATTACTAATATTTTGATCTCCGTTCTCTCTTAGTGCATTCTTTAAAATTTCTCTCTCTGAATCATACTTCTGGCAATGCAATAAAACATGGTGTACTGTTTCTTCCTCTCCACAATATTCACACTTTCCATTATTATGCTTTCCAGTCGTGTATAAAGAACTGTTTAGACCAGTGTGACCATTCCTTATTCTTGTTATAACCTTCCCCTCTTTCCTATTTCGTCCTCCAGTTCCTATCTTTCCAACTAATGGAATATTTTTAAACAGATATCTCTTTTTGCTTTCTTTGTTCCATTGATTTTGCCACATCTTTTTGATCTGTCCCTTTATCTTCACCTTAGCTTCTGACTTGCTAATATTTATATTTATGTGCTTATTTCCACTCTTCAAAGCACATTTTGCTGCTTTATCTGCCTTTTCATTCCCATCAATTCCAACATGTGCAGGGACCCACACAAACCTAACAGACAAATTTATTTGATGAATTCAGAATAATGATTGTAGTATTTCAATCCTCTCTACTCCTGGAGTTGCAAAATTTTAAACTCATTAATGCTGCACATGAATCTGATGCAATTACCACTCTCTCTGGCCTGACCTCCTCTACCCATTGCAAAGCAATAATCACGGCCATCATTTCACATGTATATACAGATATATCATCGGTAATTCTCAACATTAAACTCAGGGATTACTACTGCTGCTGCTGCTGCTCTACCTGTTTTAGGATCTTTAGAACCATCGGTATAAATCTGTAAATAACCATAATAATTTCCTCTGATGTATGAATTAAAGATCTTATAATTTCCCCCATATTCATCTCATCAGTTCAAGGAGGCTAAAATCTATCTCTGGCTGTGGTAAAAACCAAGGAGGTATAGTTGGNATACCTAAAAAAAGATTTTAGTTTGTCATCCCTTGTTGGTCCCTTGAAAATGTTTGTGAATGTATTTTAGAAGGGGTAATAACTTCTTATTACACAATGCCAGATTTTTGATGGAAAATCAGTTTTCAGTTAATGATGATAAAAAGCTATTAATTTTCCTGCCACTTATTCGGGACCGGGTCACAGTGGCAGCAGGATAAGGAGGGCAGCCAACACATCCTTTTACCCAGCAATTGTCTCCAGTTCCTTCAGAGGGATCACAAGGTGTTTCCAGGCCAGGTGAAAGATGTAATCCCTCTAGTGCATCAAGCTTGGCTTCCTCTTCATGACAAAGATCCAATACAATGGCCACATGCTTCAACCTACCCTCCCTTGTAAACCAGACCCTGAGATACTTGAACTTCTACATTTGGGGGAAGCAACTCACCCTCTACCCAAAGAGGACTATCCACCTTTTCTGGCTGCGAACCATGGCCTCAGATATTGGGGTGCTGACCCTCATCCCCACTGCTTCACACTTCCAAAACTGCCCAAGTGAGTGAGCATGAAGGCGGGGTAGGCAAGTTCGGTCCTAGAGAGTCGCTGTCCTGCAGAGTTCAGCTCCAACCATGAAAAAAAACCTCACATGCTTATAGCCTTAGTAATCCTGAAGACATGGATTAGCTTGTTCAGGTGTGTTTGATTAGGGTTGGAGCTTAACTATGCAGGACTGCGGCTCTCTAGGACCGAAATTGCCTACCCCTGAACTTGCGGTCACACCATCCCACGGCCTTCAAGAGCGACAATTCGGACAACCCGGCCCCTCAAGGACGCCGCCACCCCGTGATGGTGTGGGGAGAACACTCACACCAACCGACCCTCAGCCCTTCCGCCTAAGATCCCTGGCAGAGACATAGGCTCTCGTTCAAAAACAATATAACCCCCCCCTGTTTTTCTCACTGGGGAACAGGCTTTGCTTATTGTCAAGAATGCAGACTCACCTCTTGTACCACAGGTTTTGCACTTGCATAAACAGCCCCAGTACCCCATACTCCTATAGTGCCTCCCTGCCACAAGATACCCCAGGGAACACATTCGTAAACCTTCTCCAAGTCCACAAAACACATACTGTAGACTGTATAAGAAAACTCCCACATCCCCTTTAGGATCCTTTTTAGAGTGAAAAGCTAGTCCACATCTGGAGCAGAACCTTTCCTCCAGAATGTTTCCTCCTTCATATGAGGGTCGACAATTGGCCAGATTCTTCTTTCCAGACACCCTTGTAAGACATTCTCCGATCCCCTTTTTTCAAAATGATTTCCACACAGTGTTGAACAGGCATGTTAGCTATGACAGCCCAACAATATCCAGAGCCTTCAATCTCTTCTGAACTTTTCAAGTACCTCAGTGACCTCCAATTCCAAAACACCTTCTCCTTCTGCCTGACAACCTCTTACCATTGGTTTCTAGCAATGTGTTCTCTGGTTGCTGTCACGACAGCTACTATAAGGTAGTTGTTTCTCCATTGGTAGTATTAAAAGATCATCTGGACAAATGTTCCTTGTTTGGTTTTCCCGGGTCTGTCCGGTAGCCTCTTAATCTTATCAGTTGACAACTGTGCTCCTCTCTTTACCCATGTTGTATGTCAGATGGTATGACAGCAAAGACAATCATTGTTCATTGGCCTAAGGTGCATTGGTACCAAATACATTACACCACCTTGAACATGGTGTACATTATGGCCAATCCATGATGTGCAGAGAAGTCCAAGGACAGAACACCACTCAAATTCAAAGCAGACAGGTCATTCCTCACAGTCACTCCCCCCCAGGTTTTTCCATTTCCGTCCCACAGTACAACTAGGGAGTACCCAGGTGGTACCCCTTTATATGGCCACACCTAGGACCTCCAAGAAGCCCGGATACTCTGAACTGTAGTTTATTCAAGTTAATTCTTGGGCCAGAGATAAAAAACAGTTCTATTCATAAAACCATTACACCAGCAGAAAGGGCATCTATCCTCTATGCACTTCACATAGCGCTGGTACTGTACCATGCGTGTAGAGAGCTTGCACAGGTCGTGCTTGTCTCCCATGGCCACTAGCATTTTTTATTAAACCTGATAGTTTAAGCCTTTCCACCGGAGGGCAAGGCCCCATAGTACAAAACACATATGTACCAAAATACAGTATTCCCCCACCGGACCAAAGAAAAATTGATTAACTTTATAGTTCAACATCTTCGTCAAATGACGCACTATGCCCTATACCCCTGTAATTCGGCCTCTGTACTCAACCATGTAGTGTATGAGTTATATGTTTATTTTGTCATTCAGCATTGGACTCTGGTAGCCACTCCCCCTTCGCTACGTAATTAAAGCTGCAGGCGTGGGGCATGAAGGCACACTATTCCACTCATTTTTGACGGTTGATTAAGTGCATGCTTGGTCTTTAAGGCACTTTTTCTTTTGGCTTTCCCGTGTGAATGCTCGTCCTCACATTAATTAAACTACCACAGTCATGAATAGATGCCATCAAGTCCGCGCTTTGGGATGCACTCATGTTAGCTTTCCGGCCAACATGTCCTCCCGTCCCATTCAGGTCGAGGTTCCTCCTCCCTCCGCCCACTTTGCTTGCACTTCCCACCCCAATCCTTAGTATTTTTCTGGGTCTATGTTCTGTGCCCCGCGTTTTAACAGTCCTCTATCCCAAGGTTTTTCCCAGCCCCGGCAGTACTGGTGAGTGGATTCTCCCGTAACTGTTCCAGCAAATTAAACTGCTGACGATCTTCCCACTTCAGCGCAATCTTTACCCACCCCTGTCCACGCCTTACACAGTGTTGTGGCATGGCGGACCTTTTCGGGTTTCTGAACCTCCCAGGTGGCACGGGACGTGCGGAATGTTCCTCTATGTATGGCAACTGAGGTAGAGGCATGTGTACAGCTTGCCCTGCACAGGCTTCACGATGATCACATCATGGCTGCAGCCGAGGGCGAGAACATTTCGACCACTGATAGAATGGCAACTGTAGCCTGGATGAACCAATGCTGTCTGTGGAGGCCGAAGGAAGAAACACAATGGCAGCTATGTTTTATTCCATAACACAGGGGAAGTGTTTCCCATACAGCTATCTCCGATATCTCCCTGTCTTCTACTATATCTCTCTGTCTGTCTTCGTCCTCCTCTCCAGATTATCTCTCTACCGCCTTTCTCCCTTTCTGTGGACTCAATTTAGTCATTGGCCTCTATCCTTCCCTTTTTGGGGTGACCTATGATCACGTCTCTCTCCTGAGTCTCCCGATCACCAAACGAGAGGTGAAAGGCCACTGTTGATCTGGGAGAATGAGGACATGCGGCCAGGTAGGGAGTCACAGGATGGTTTGCCCCAGGTACCTCCATCAGCCTGCGCCACTTCCGGTAGCAACAGTGTTCATCCCCCTCTGTGCTTTTTGGGCCCCTCGCAGTCTGTATCGGCCAAGGGGTCGTGCTTCATGTTCCACCATAATTGCATTTTATCTTGTGTTGTTAGCCTTTCCTTTTCGCAGGATCGGTACTCTTCTTCCTACCCCCGACGGTCCCTACTTTAGTTATTTGGTGTGCCGATCACTTAAGAAAAGATGGTGACCCTGGCAATCGTGCTTTTATTTTGTCTATTTATTTCGATATCCCCCTTATTCCACTCCAGCCCACGTACTGCTTTTCCAGGGTCTCAGTTCCCACCCAAAACGAAAATTTACCCCTGATTTAATTCATGCTCCCGAACTAGGTGTATATAGCCTGTTTTTCAGAACGAATACAAATATGTCTTCACTCTTTCTTATAGAAAGACAATGTCCTGCTTTCCACGCTTATACTTGGCAGGGGTAGTGGTCCGATATTGAAGCAAAATAAAGGGGCGTCCCATCCTCATGAACAGTGTACCACACGGCTCCCGGGGTTACTAAAGGCATCTCCTGACCCTAAGTGCTGCGTTTGGTCAAGAAAAACACTCTCCTATTTACAACTTATAAACCTTCATCTCTAGCTTCTGCAACTATGGCGGATTTGCTGATCAATCTGGGCAAACCCATGCATCAGGACGTCCCAGGCGTTGAAAATTAGATGAGTGAGGTCGAGGGGGGACGGATAGGTATGGAGGGGATGATGGGGGTGGTGTCAAGCATTGATGTTCTCCTAACCCGACAAATACAACTCCTTAATGCATCTAAACATTTACAGGAGACAGACGGTAGATGTTGTGAAACGAGTTTCTCTGTTTGGGCATGTATTGATTCATTTAAATCATACCCATTTATTGCATCACATTTGTTAATACTTACAAATTTAAGGTGGATAATTTTCGCCACAGGGTTTTGCTTTATTTTTATATCCAATATTTAATTACATAATACGGTGTGCGTGCGCTTATGACAGGGGTCGCATGATTGTGAAACATTTAACTATACGAATGAATGGCATGAGGCATAGGACTATGGCTAGTTTTGTGTATTTCATTTCATTCTGTAATCTTGTTCTATAGATCTGTGTGTACTAGTGTTAAATACTACTGTTTTCGACAGCGTTGATAACGTTTATGATAATATTTTTTTTTTCCCCTTGATCATTTTTGCGTTTCCTTTACCGAGTGTTGTATCCTGTCAGCAAAAACCTGTCCATGGGCTTTTTTGATTGCTTTCAGTTTAAGTGACGGCGATGCAGTGTTGCCAGATATTGATACTAAAACAAACAAAACTAAAAATAAACTGAAATTATTTCCAATCTTTTGCAAAAAAGATAAGATAAAGATATCGCTGACTCTAAACTGCAACTTCCTACTTTATTAACTTTCTAAGTGTTAAATTCAGCGGCCAAGAACCGCCCCCCAAAAACACTGATAATACTGTGGATCTGGGATCTTGCGCCAGACCCGCTCATCACAACACATTCACATGCCGTTCCTCCATCATTTTCAATTAACAGGGCGGCTCAAGACATTCTGCAAATGTCTAAATGGAATTATACCTGTAAGCGGCATTCATATGAGGAGTTTAACCGCACAAGTTGTATATCACCGAACACAATTTATTTTTGTCCCCATGCCCCCCCCACCACATTTGTCCTAAGGTCCGGAGCCCCACTCCGGTGGCATTTAGCTGGTCGGGCCTGCTGCATTATACGCTTGGCCCGAATCCCGGCTCTTTTTACAGGGGTCTATGCTGCCATTTCCTTTTCCTTTCTCTTGGCTGTTACCAGACTCTTTGAGTGCATAAGAAGCTCTGTAAAGTTGCAACGCCTCAAGTTACAACGTCAAAGAAATATCTTTATAAAAGGTTATAGTTCAACCCACTACTCTAAAACAGCTAACACGCCCCCACATGTCTACGTCCAATGTGATCTCATGATAATTCGTATGTATTTTACGTCAAATGTGGTGCTCACTAAATGACAGTTACTTGAGCTATTTCAGCCTTAAGGTTACAATTACTTAGTATTTTCAGATTTAAACGTACAAAAATGAGGTATTGATGAACCTAAAAAGGAATGTATGGAAATTGAAAAAAATGCGGCATTTAGTTTTATTAGTTTTAGTGGCATATTCGAATTACCTTGTTTCAGTGCATTATAATGTTATATTTATATGAAATGATAAACATTTGCTTTTGTGGGTTTCTCTGCCAGCTCCCCGTTCACGAATGCCTAAATAATGTTAAACACGACTTCACTTTAAACTTTAAAATAAATAGCATTTCTGCAATGTTTAACCTTTACTTCTCTTGTAATGTTTACTTTGATTGCCATAGGCCACAAAAGGCGTTTTCTCCGACATGCTGTGACTGACAATAGAACTATATAATACACCAAAAACGCAACATAATTGCGCAATGAAACAATTTTATTAGTGCGCTGCAATCCAAATCTTCCAAATCCATACGACTGCGAGACACAGACCCCAGCATTGCTTTTCGGCGATCTTCTTCTCCATCCGAGCAGCGGTCCAGTGACTGTGGCAGCAAAAGCCCGCGTGACTTCGTCTTCTTTTCTTCTTTGTTTTTTTATTGGCGGTTGGAAAGCTTCGGCGTGCATTACCGCACACACGCAGCTGATCTGGAGGGTGATAAGCCGCACCGAACCAGCATATCCACCTACCCCCCCACCCAAACATAATACTAATACCAAGAATTATCTGAGCACTTACGCCACATCACTATATCTCAATATCGCTATTCTTAGATTGTTGATCCTAAATACGATAGAAGTAGATCCAAACCCCTTATCCTCTGCAGGTTTTTTAAGAAATTACTACTATTTGCTCTCCACTCTCTCTTAGGTGTTCATTTAGAATTTGCCCTCTCCTGACTAGTACTCTGGCAATGCCCTAATAAACCATGGTCTACGGTGCTTCCTCTCCGAGAATATTGCCACAGTTCATTATTATGCTTTCAATCCTGCCTAGAGACTCTTTAGACCAGTGTGCCCATTCTTATTCTGTTCTAACCTTCCCTCTCTTCCTAATTTCGTCAGGACCGTTCTATTCTCAAACTAAGGAATATTTTTAAACAGATATCTTCCCTTTGGTTTCTTTGTTCCAGTGCTTTTGCCACCTTCCTTTTTGAATCTGTCCCTTTCCACCCTTAGCTTCTGATTTTTGCTAATATTTATATTTATTGATTTTCCCTTTCCGCCAGACATTTGCTGCTTTCTCTGCTTTTATTCACTCATATCCAACATTGGGCAGGAACCACACCCCCGAACAGGACCCACATGTATTTTGATGAATCTGCCTAGAGGTTGAGTATTTTGTCCACATAAGTCTCTGATCTATCCTGGCGTTGCCCACCTTTAAAAATCTCATTAATGACAGTGCACAGAATCGATTATGCCCTTACACTTCTCTGGCCTGACTCCTCTACCCGATTTGCAAAGCATACTCCATGGCCATCATTTACATGCATATACAGACTATACATCGGTATTCCTTTCACCCACACTCAAGCCTAAACTCAGGGATATCACTACTGCATGCTGGCTCTCAGATTTAGGCGCTTTAAGCGTGATCAGGTTCTACATCTGTCCTAACTATATTTCCTCTGCGGTAGGACTTCCCTCTTCTCTCTTTCCCACTATTCGTCTGTCTCACGTTCACGGAGGCTCCCCTCTCTTCTGGCTTTGTGGTAACCACCAAGGGTAGGTAGGCCGCCTCTGTTGGAGAGTCATTCCTCTCTTAATACCATTTCATTGCCCTTTTCCTACACCACCCCCACGCTCTTTATTTGCTTTTTCATGTTCGCAGCATGTGCCATACCCCTTGATTGCAGGTCTGGTCTTCTGTCTTGTCCCTTCCCCCGGGGTTGCTCCTGCTTTGCTGTCTTTATGACACTCCCCTGGCATTCCCCCCTTTTACCCCGGTCCGCTGGACGTGGTGTTTTCCACGCCCACACATCTCCCTTACGCTGTGCTTGTAGTCCATCCACTCTTTCCCCAAGGTTTTAGTGTGGCCCCATTTCCCCCCCCCTCTCTTCCATACTGTGTAGTCAAACCCGATTCTCCGTTCTCACAACCACCCTGTCCGCTACCTTGCTCCCCCCACCCCCCTCTACTCCCTTTCCGTCTTTTACCAATTGTTGATGACCTTCTCACTCTGTACTTCATGGGCGCCTAGCTCGAAACCACCCCCCACTTTGCCTGATTCTCTCCTTTCCAGCTCCCCTGGCATCTCCCTCCCAGTTTGCCCTCTGCTCCCCTTTTTTTCCCTTGTACAGACCGTGTTTATGTTTTTTCCCACCGCCCCTTACTCCCCTTCCACGCCCCTGTCCCCTCTTTGATGTTTCTGCAACGGTTTCACAACATCTTCAACATTTTACCTCTTTTCTCACAGTGCCATACATCGCAAAACCCAGATTTCCCTAATACCCATGCCCCATAGGTATTATCGACCCCTCATATTCTGTGCAACCACCGAGGACTTATAACGCTTCCTTGTGGCGTTCCATTATCCACCAAAAAACTTGCTGAAAAAGTTTTTCCCACCCTCACCTCTATCGAACGTCCATTCAAAAATTCTTTCACCCATCTGAACATTTTCCCTGATATTCCTAATCTCTTCATTTTAATTAATAATCCCTCTTTCCACAGTAAATCATAGGCTTTTTCCACATCAAAATATACTGCTACCACTACCTCTATTCACTTGTGCCTTCCTCACCTCTGACTCCAAGCATACAATAGGATCCATTGTTCCCCTACCTCTTCTAAATCCACTTTGATAATTTGATCTGAGTTTCCTTGTTTCCAAATAATATGATAATCTTTCTGTGATCATACATTTCATTATTTTACACATGTGAGATGTCAATGCTATTGGTCTATAGTTATATGGATTGGTGGGATCTTTTCCTGTTTTCCTAATGGGTACTATAACTGCTTTTTTCCAAATTCCTGGTAATTTCCCTTCCTGCCAAATCTTGTTATATAAATGTAAAATAACCTCTAACGCTATATCTGACATATGGTCCAACATGGTATAGCAGATTTGATCTTTTCCTGGTGCAGTAAGTCCTGATTTACTAATGGCCCTTTTCAGCTCCCCTAACACGAAGGGAGAGTTAATAACATCATCCCTCTCTTCTTCTCTTTCCAACAATTCTTTATTTGCGTCACTTGTTTTTTGTCTTCCCGTGTTCCCTGACTATCTAATGAATCCCGCAGTGCCACCCTCCCCAATGCTTTAGCTAACATGTCTGCTTTCTCTATATCATTGCTAGCCACCACCCCTCCATTTTCCAATACTGGGTATCCCCCCTCTCGTCTTATTCAACTCATTTTCTTTATCATTCCCCAAATTTGATTAATTGTTGTGCTTCTTCCTATTGAGTCACAAAATGTTTTCCAATATTTTCTTTTAGTTTGTTTAATAGTCTTTCGAACCACTGCTTGCATTTTTATATTCTATGAAATGCTGGAAATTGAGAGTGTTTTTTTTAATACCTTAAAAGCCTTATTGCGTTTTCTTATTACGTCACTACACTCATCATTTCACCACGGAACTAACTTCCGTCTTTTCTTACCACCTTTTCTTATAATTGTCTGATTGGCAGCCCCAATTATTGCCTCATTTTCATTAAATTTCTATATCCTGCTCTCTTTTTATATATTTTTTTAATTTTCTTCACTTACCTCTGCAAATTTATCCCACTGTGCCTTTCCAAATACCAACCTTTCTGATATATCTTCCAATTCCACCCTGCTTCCACTACCTACTTTACAAACAATAGGGTAATGATCACTTCCAACAGTTGTTTGATTCATGACTTCCCACAAACAAATACCTGCCAATTACTGTGACACTAATGTCAAGTCTAAACCTGTATAATGATTTATCCTCATAAAACTCCCATCATTTAAACACACAAGTCCCACAGCATCCATCAAATCTTCCACTACCAAACCATTCCTATCAGTCCTTTCCCCTCCCCAAAGAGTACTATGAGCATTAAAGTCACCACACCAAATAAACCTTCTATTATCTAATCCCTTTATTGCCTCCAATTTTTCCAATTCCAACCTCTAACATGGATTATAAAAATTCACAATGACCATCCTACCATCCCCTAACAAAACTTCCACAACTACATACTCCGGCTCTTTCCCTTTTTCTATTTCTCTATATGAAATACCTTGCCTAACAAAAGTAGCACATCCTCCCCCATTACCCTTTTCTCTATCCCTTCTTATACATACATATCCTTGAATCACAAAATCTAAATTAGGTTTAAGCCATGTCTCTTCAACACATATTATATCAGGTTTATTTTCTAACCCCTCAATAAATCCTTTAAACTCTTGTCCATTCGACAATAAACTCCTTGCATTCCTGGAGAACTAACATGATTAGAATTAATCTTGTGACCATGATTCTTTGCTTATGTGTTCCTGTTTTTAAAGCTCTTCTTGTATGGGATGATATTAGACTCAAAATAATTAATAGATGCACACACAATTATTCATGTACTGCATAACCCGTTGTGTACGTACATGTAGAAGCTTACTAACCACAAAAAATGCCCTTTCAATTTGAGTCCCCTGGTGGAATTCAGATTATGAATTGGTGCGCAGGGATTGTACAAATACAGACCTGTGTTTTTTTTTGGGGAATAAAAATGTTGCTGTTCTGCATTATCATCAATAAATTGCTCAGGCAAAAAAGAGTCCTGTTCAATATTTATACATCAGGTTGACACGCGTGCAATTACTTCTGAAAATCTAGCTCGCGTCGATCTTGGTTCGGATTCATTTGGATGTTTGATGACTTCATTTTTCGCAGTTTTTACACAGCATTCATGACGCTCACCCACCAACTACAAACGGAACAAAGGGCCCCAGTGCAAATTCTTAACGTTTTACTCGATTGAAAAATTTTGCAAATGTTGGGCGTCACTACACTGAACAAATGCTTTGTTCAAAAAAACCGGTGGTCCCGTGCAGAGTGTAGAAATTACCTCTTTGCCGCCATTCTTCCAAGTAGAGACATATTTGTAAATACAAATGTTATAGTTTGTATTAATGTATCATCATTTGTGCATGTAGCGATTGAAATGTGCATTTGTGCATCAGGCGACACGCGTGCATTTATTCACGTCTCTTCTGAGTCGATTCTTTTTGATTCATTTGAATTTTGAGACTTTTGTTCCGCCCTTTTAGCCTTGCCCAATACACACACACACACAGCCTCTCGCGATCCACGCCGCAGGGCAACACAGAAACTCAGCACCACTAATGGCCGTAGCCCCTCCCATCAACTGGTTCGATTCTCCAAGTAACTGTTTTTTTCTGGCAATGTTTCATTGGTGTTTCTCCTTTGTTTTTCTTTTGGTTAGGAGCTATCGTTTTCTCCTACCCGTAGAAATATCCTATAAATAAAGATGTTTTTTTTTTTTATATTGAAACTTGTTCAATTGAGCTTGTCCTTGAGACACATAATCGCTATATTAAGTTGGCCACACACGCAACTCATGACGGTTCCCCCCTTGTTTTTTTTTTATTCTTTCTTTCTGTATTTCACAGCAACGTTGTCAGTTATTCCTTCCCTTTTTATTATTTAGATTATTATTATTATTAAAAGGGCTATTAGTCGCTAATTTAAGCCATTAGTAATTGCACGTTTATATTTAATTAAACTATTAATTTAACTTAAACTAAACTATACTAAACGAGCGTTTTATAGGCTATGGCCTATTCCGCGCTCAAGCAAATCGCATATGATAGAACATATTTTATTTAGGCTACTTATTACTAAACTGTTTTCTGAGTCAGTGTCGTCTGCAAAGATGAAGTTGATGATGCTGATGAACGACTTTATTCTCCAAATTTAATTATTTTTATTCTTTAATATTTTATTCCTACATTTTTCTGGATATTTAATGAGTTCAATCTCGCATTATAGGCTAATGACTTTATTCTGGAGATGTTTTTTTTTAACCCTCTCATTTTCCAATCCAGAATCGCAAAAAATTGTTTCCATTCCATATTCACAGTGTTGGCTGTTTGAATTTGAATGCAACAGACTATTATTTATTGTAAACCAGGCTTTGTACTTAACCCACTTTCCAAAAAAAAAAAAAAATCATGGTCGTCTTCACATGAAAAATCATCCTCTTCACATGAGCAAATGTGTTTGGCCCGATCTCAGGCTGAACAGCACGGATTGTACTACAGGTTGTTTTAATTAACCAGTGTATCTAGATTCTATAGTGTATCTACTGTATTTGTTTGGTTGACTGTATTTTATTCTGATAAAAGGCTGCAGCGTATGCAATGCTGTAGGCCTATATTGGCGCTTTTCTTCTAGCGTACTGGCAGATATGGCTATCAGCATCGCCAGCTTCATCTTTTTGCATAATAATAATAATAATATTAATAATACAAGGAAGGAATAACTGACATCGTGCTGTTGAATTACAGAAAGAAAAGAAAAAAACCAAGGTACTGTCATAAAGTTCTTGTTTGGCAAAATTAATACAAGCTATTCTGTGTCTTAAGACAAGTTAAGTTGAAAACCAAAACCAAAAACCAGTAAAACCGTTAAAACTACAAATAAACGGTGCATGTAACATTCAACCGAAACGTACTGATTGGAATGTCTTTCTGTCACATCGTGGACTGGGGGCTATGTGTGCTCCTGACTAGTGGTCGCTGGAATTTTCTGTGCTCTCCCCTCCCCCCCCCCCCCCCCCCCCCCCCCCCCCCCCCCCCCCCCCCCATTCATCCTGCGCGTTGGGATCGCGAGCTGTGTGGGTGTTTATTGGCAAGGCAAAAGGCGAACGAAAAGGTCTCAAAATTTCAAAATGAACAATAGAACGACCTCCGAAGAGACGTGAAATTACTGTCACGCGCTTCGCCCTGATACACAAATCACAGTTTACTCCGCTACATGCACAACTGAATAATTTTAATACAAACTAAACATTTGTATTACAAATATGTCTCTACTTTGAGAAAATGCTTCTGCACATGACTGTAATTCGTACTCTGCAGACACCGGTTGAAGCATTTGTTTTTCAGTGGTAGTGACGCACATTTGCAAAATTTCTTTCAAATCGGGATAACCGTTAAGAAATTGCCCTGGGCCTTGTTCCCGTGGTATTGGAGTGTGATCGGTCCATGAAATGCGGTAAACTGCGAAAATGAAGTCTCAAATTCCAAATGAACCGAACAAGATCGACTCAAACTAGACTTTAATGCACGCGTGTCACCTGATCCACGTATGCAAGGATTCATTTTTGCATGAGCAATTTATGATATTTTAATGCAGAACAGAACATTTTTATTCCAAAACATGTCTGTATTTGTACAAATCACTGCACAATCATTTAATCCAAAATTCCAAAGACTCAAATTGAAAGGCATTTGTTTAGGGTTAGTAAGATATATGTATAAAATGAATGCAGTACATGAATAATTGTGCCGTGCGTCTATTAAGTCATTTTGAGTCTAATATCTATCCCATATTCTTGTACCCCCCCTCCCAGATATTCCTGTGGAATTTTTAAATATCTTCTGCAAGATATTAAATTTTCTCAGACTCCCCTTGCTCTGGAACGTTCCCCCCCCCCTGACTTACACACAATCCTTTTTCTTTTTTACAATAAACATTCTCCATCTTCTATCTGACTTTTTTTCATAACCTGTTCTATATTTGGAATGTTTTTCCTATTTTTTCCTTTCTTTCGCCATTATTCCCCAACTCTTTTCTCCTTACTGCGCCCCTGCCATAGGATATGGTCCTCCTTGTGTTACCTCTTCTATTTGCTATATTTTCCTACTTGCCGCCTTTTCCTCTTCAAACACCCCTATATTCACCATATGTTCACCTCCAACAATTAGCACATGTTTAATTTCTCGCTCCCACCACTTCCTCACAATTTCCCCACTCCATGACTTTCCCTCCACACGTTTGTTTTTCCTTTACATCCGGCTTGCAATAGGTCCATATTTTTGATGTGGCATTATGTACATCTCAAGAGGCAAGGATGCCTTATGTCTTTAACATGTCTACCGTCATGTACCCTGTAACCCCCTCTCACTTTATCCGGGGCAACCCCCCCTCCTCTTGGACATATACCAACAATAGTTGCCAAACTATCAACCCTTTCCTCCCCCTCCTCCTTTTTCTTGTTTTGCGAGACGCTAATTTCAATAACTTTCCTCCTCTTACATGTTGACTTTCAAATCCCCAACTTTTCCTCAACTGGGATCCATATATAACGAACGACCTTTCATAAACGGGGTCCCATCACCTGTCTTCTTGGCTTCCTTCTCCCCCCTCTCCACCTATTTGCCAATCAGGTCACTTTTTCAGTCATCTTCCTTCTTCCTCGCCTGTTTCAGCCTGTGCTTCTTCATCTTATACATTTGGATTAACAACCTCCATCCTCCCAACACTTTTCACAACCATCACTATTTTCTCACCAATTTCCCCTCCTCAAATTGCGAGTCAATGGCCACCGGACTCACTTTTTCCTTATATCATTTCCTTCCGTGACACTCAAAATTACCTTTTAAACTCCTCTTCCTTTCTTTCATTTCTTCCAACCTCCCCTCCCCGCCACTAATACCGACCTTCACTTTACTCCCCTCTGAACCTTACTACTGCCCTTGCCCTTCTATACTACTTTACTCCTAACTCGTTTGTTTTCTCCGTACTCCGTCCACTAATTTAATGGTCCCCCACTATCTACTCCCTTCCATCCTTAGTCCATTCACAGATCCCGTTTTTTTACATGCCACCTTTTTCTCTTTCCGCTGTTTTTTAAAAAACGAAGCAAACACTGGTTTCGTGGTCCCCAATAATTGTCACACACAGTCCCCTCTCCCAGAAGCCCCCTTGCGTTTTTCAAGTCCCTCCTGGGACGTTCGTACCACACAAGTTTAACCAAGTCAATAAATTACGACTTCAGGTTCGCGGTTCAAGGAGAGGGTGGTCAGTTTTCCGTCGGAAGAAAAGTACAACCGGAGTCCCTGCCTATTGGTTTTTACTGGCTCTTCAAGCTTATGGCTTTTACAACTAAACTATCAATTATAAACTAAAATTTACTGGTTTTCAAACTGGTCACTACAGACCTTGCAACCTACCTGCCCTCGCTACATTGTCCGATTTCCGCCATGTTTTCTCATGACCGACCCCCCAACTCCGCAAACTTAAAGAAATTCCCCCACTTAACCCGCTTAAAGAAAATTTCGAGTTTCCACTTGTAATAACGACTTTGTGGTGGCGTTCCTGTGCGTTCAACTCTTTAATACGATCTATCCGACATGACTTGATCGCACCATTACTCCTCTGCTCCATTCTCCAGAGCTACAAGAAAAATGAACTAGATACAGAAATAAACAGAGAACAATAAAAGTTTCAGAATGAAAAAGCAAAAATTATTTTCCATTCCGATATTATATAATTCCTCGTAATTTATGTAAATAAATAATGATTTTATTTTCCTTGACAAATGTGCGCATGCGCACTGTCACTCTTTATCAGCACACCTGCAGGTCTCATATGAGTCAGAAGCAATTACCCGTTCTGGATCGGAAAACTCAACGCCGGTAATCACTCACACACACTACACACAAAGCTGTTTACTGCGGAGATTTAGCAAGCATAATCCCCCATTTTGAAGGCCTTTCGAAAAGAAATGCTTGGTCACCACAACAGTTGAATAATGTTTCACTAATGTGAATGTGTGTCACTTCGGTCATGTCTTTGAGTCAGCTGCCTCCAATCAATATGGATTTCTCCTCTGTTGTTTGCTGTGGGGCGGCTGCATTGGCTGAAAGGAAAATCTTCCGGCAAGCTCACTTTATAACTGCCAGTTCTTATCAGTAACGAGACACACACTCTCACTGTATACGCCACTGCCAATTCTTTCAAAGTTTCACGATACCAACAACGTTCCCAACACTTTTCCCTCGTTTCTTTTCCTAAGAAATGATCTGACTGGCTGTGAAGGGGGGCGGGTGGTATAAAGCGCGTGCAATGAATTCAAAATGGGCACAAGCTGTCTCTCAGTCAGTCTTTTTTAACTACTTTATGTAAAATCTCGATAGAACAATATGTAAAATTCTCTTAAGCTAAGAGAGAGGTTACTTTAAGTATAGCGTTACAATTATATACACCCAGTTTACTCTAGCTAGACACATTTTTATCAATTTACTAGAGAAATATTCACAGCAGGGCATCGCTAGGCCCTTTTTACTAGGCACCAGCCCTGGTCAAATATTACTGATAAATGCTTGTCTGACAATTAACAGAATACTGTATACTACCTTGAGAACCATTTCCCCTGATAATATTTTGTGAGTAAAACACTCTTTTAATTTAAAAGTGTAAAAATGCTTTCCCTGAGTGTAAAACTTATATTACATCAGTAACCGTAAACTCTTTATGAATGTACTTTAGCTTAATACTAATTTCTTTACTTTGTATTAAAAGTTCACATAATTGTAGGCTACCATTTTTATCGAATTTGATAACGTCAGACAAGCACTGAGTGGAGCATACAGTAAATGCTCGAGGCTAAAGTACATACAGAGAATTGGTGAATGTTACATTACAGCAAACTACGATAAAGATAATATTCAAGTTAATTATATTTAATTAAGTTTAAATTGCATTGTTATAATTATGCATAATCTGCCAATGCAGCAGACTTTTTTTTGAGTAAATATTAAGCCCTATAGTAAAATACAAGCTTTTTTATGAAACGATTCAGATTGGTCGGAAACGTCGTAGCATGTGGTCCCTCTAACTTTACTAAATGTTAATATTTGAAAGATTACTTGTCCTCCTGAAACCTTACTGGCTTATCAAAGTTATTAGTAAGAAGAGTGAGGTACAACATCAGTCCCTTTTTGTACTTTGTGGCTTATTCTTTTTTTTCCATTGAGTCACAGATGTCCTTCGTATTTTCTGCCTCTAAATACCATGCCCGGGTTTTTTTTTTTTTTTCTTTTTTTTTTTCCCCTCCAAAGTTATGTCTTTGACTCGAGTAAACTTGGAGTTTACTGACATTTATCAGGTTCACTGATCCGATGGTGGCATTTTATTAGAGCTTCTCAGATAAAGATGATGTGCTGGTCATTCTGCAGATCAGTTGATTATGGTTATAAGTATAGGCCAATTTTCTAACTTAAACTGTTTTGCCTTACCTCAATTATGGTGCATGAATTATCCATGTCAAATAGCTGGGTCAAAATAGTGAGAAAAAAAAAAATTTGGAAAACTTTATACACCCCAGTTCCGCGCTTATGCAGTAGAGGCTCCAAGGCCCATTACAGCCTTTTAGGGATCTACCTTTTTCATTGTGTTAGTAACATGCTTAGTTACTGATACTAGTCACTTTGCTTTTAGGACAGAAGCCAAAAGCGTGAAATGAAAAATGACCCTATCTATTTTCTAAACGCATGTAGATCTTATAATTTCTCTCTGGTGATGTATGCTGAACTTCTCCAATCATTTAGTCCAAATTCAACTCTGCTGTTTTCTTACAATCGACTGCAAGCCTGCATTCAGATCTGCCTCCTATCGCATTCCAAACAATTAATGATTAGACAAAACCAAAGTCCCCCCCGCGCCCCAACCTTTTTTTTTTTTGTGTGATAATTTTTTATTTGGCGGAAGTCCAAATATGGAATAAAAAGATCTGTTGCTACTTCCGTTTCATCGCAAATTTAATACCATAGCCTCAGAGTTAAATTGCTGACCGTCCGCTCATCTGATGCCCATTGAAAACCTGGTGAGCACTTTCTTGATCTGGCAAGCTCTAAACTGATTTGATGACTTCATGCAACTTTCAGGAGTATTTGTTTTCTATATGTTGAAATGTCCTGTTTTCTGTACAACCATTTCTAGAGATTGAATGCCATGCTTAAATGACGTCGCTGTCTGCCACTTTGTCACTTTAGATTTCCTACTGGTGGTGCGCATGGAAACCAGGAAAATGGCCCTAGTGGAAAATGTAGTTCTCAGGGGATCGACCTGGTGGCTAGTTCCAGTAACTGAGCTCCTATATCACATAAAAACAATTAAACTGTGTTTGCCCACTTTAGACATCTCTTCCATTCTAAGTGGGCATTGTTTGCCCAGAATAAGTTATTTTGTGGGCCTTATGCCACTTAGTCAAGGATCTTCAAGGATCTTATGTGTGATTAGTACAGTATCACTAATATTGTGCCAGTGTTAATGCAGAAGGCTTGTTGTCTCCAGTTCATGGATCACTACTACTGTACAGAATGATCCTTCCATGCTTGTTAGCAGACCACCTTAACCATTCAGCCACCACAATGACAAAATGTCCATACACATATATCCCTCCCAAAAAACCCCAAAACAAAACAATTCAGGCCATTCTTGGAGATTTGAGTGAATGAGAGCAATGCATAAAGAGAGAGAGAAAAAAATATGTAGTAGCATTACAGTACACATTTATTTATAACATGTTTATTTTAAGACACCATGAAATTTGCATTCGCCTCAGAGCTTTTGTTCAAGGGGTCGTTGATCAGTCACATCCGATGGAGTATTAAAAACCCTCAGGAAGATGAGGAGTCCTGTCCCACAGGCACGTGGGACGGGAACATAAAATGAGTTTTAGTCCAGATAACACATGCTTGTCACATTACTGGTTTGCATTTTGTTTCTGAAGCATTAATCTTTCCACCTTTTGGATATGTATCAAGATAATGTCCTTAGATTAGGCAGGATTAGCATCAAGCACACATGACAACATTGTACTTAACCTGATTAACCCCACTGGGAAAGATAAACCTCCTGCATCCACCTCCTCAGTCAATTATGTACTTGGCATCCATAATCATTAATGTTATTTACAGACAGCCTAACACACTGTTGGAAAGTGCGTTTACTTGAAACCCTGCAAGACCAGGTTATCGACAACCGTTTTTACTTTACTTTTGAGAAAACGAGCGACAATGCTCAGATGCCTGAAACCAGTAAGTGCAGTCTTTATTGCTATAAAAAAACTTACTATACATCCTAAAGGTAATTATGTGAGAAAGTGAGTTTGTGATGTATGGTATAAAAATTTGTTTTAGTATACCCATCTTATCTAAATGAACTAGGATATTCAAATAATAGATTATAGTTGATGCAGATGCTATTTTGAACATGCAGACTATTTTGTAGCATATGGAAAATGCAGGGCAAAAAAACTACAAGGCAAATGCAGGTGCCATCTGCGTAATTTCCATGTTGCACACAGAAAAGTAATGAGAAAAGTGAGAGTAAATGGAAAAAAAAACATGTTCATAAAAAAAACATTTAATTACAATTGTTTTTAATTAAATTAGTTAAAAAAAAATTTTTTGTAATTGTTTGAATAAGTTCCTTTATTTCCTTTATTTATTTTTTTATCTTATTACATTTATTTATTTGCAATTTCTGCAGGTTTGGGCCCATGTACACTACGGGTTTATTGTGAATCTTTTGAGCAACAGGTTGCGGTTTCCCTGAAGGCCACTTGATGGCAGCAGTAAGTCACCCTCTCTGATTTGGCGCCCTAAAGCATGATGACGGGCATTGTGTGCCGTGTTTGCAGTGGGTTGTCGGAGTGGGAGACGTCCAAAAAAAACAAATATGATGATTCCTTTCGCCCTCCGATATGTGCCAATCGGAGATAAGAGAAAAGATGCTAGTCTCAGAAGAACGTGATTAAACTCTTGCGGGGGTTCGAATGGCGTCCAGTGGGGGAGGAATGGAGAAAGACAGTGTTTGAGAGAGACAAGACAACTGGTGGTTCTTTGTCTCTGAAAGGCATGAGCATTCAGCCCACCAGCGTACAGTGGCACGGCCTTACCGTATACATGGCGAGGGGGCGCGTATGTGAGCGGCAAAGAAAATCAATGTACGAGAGGACATGTAGGTGCTCTCATTGTCACAGTGTCCCATACAGAATAGGAGACTGTGCAAATCCTTAAAAAGCAGAGAAATGGATCTGTGCTAGTTCAAGAAAAACATAAAATTGAGAAGGACGAGAGCGACAAGAGGAAGAGGGGGTGAGGGAGAGGCAGAGAAATTGAAAGAATGGAGTGAATCAACCCATTTTTCCCCAGTCTTTGTATTTTACATTCAGCACAGGTCGCTTCCTTGCACTTCATGGTTTCGACCCAGCCGTATGACGCACCGCTCTCAGATGAAGGGGACCTGCTGCTGCTTGGGCTGATAATGATAATAGTTATGATGATAACAGTAATAACCAACTTCCCATGTCGCTCTCGTCCTGCCAGCTGCTTACGTGTTTGGATTATCAGCTGCTCTGACACACTGCAGTGGAGATGCTGTGGTACCCTGGGGCTCGAACGTGTGTGTGTTTCTGTTTGTGCATATGTGCGTTCGTGTGTGTGTTTACGTGGTGATGCCCTCAAATCTGTCCCCCTTGCCTCTATTTCCTGCCAATTACACTCTTGCCTGATGTTGGTGGCCCATTCAGCTATAAGTCCTGTTCTGATGGTGCTCAGGAGTGGGTAGTTACCCACTCACCCTTTCCACCTTTAAAGTCCCCCCCCCATTGGACATGTGCATCTAAAGGAGATATTGGACGGACGTTTCATAGTTCATTGTTTTATATAGCTAAATTGCCTTTGATAGCAACATGCAAGAAGATCTCTACTTGTATACTTGACCACCTTACTAAGTAACTGGACATAAGCTCAGTACACTTTTAAAAATAAAGGTTCCAAAATGTTTTTTTTGCAGTGGTGTTCCTTATTGGCATTGTTGGTCATGAAGAATCTTCAACATTGCAACCTTGGAGCACTGGAACTTTCATGGTTCTTTAGAGTGAAAAAGGTTGTTTAGATTAAAATGTTCTTCAACCTAAAAAAATCATGGTTCTTTTAAGAACTGTTCACTAGGGGCTTTCACACCAGGTAGTTATAAGAGCTCGGTTATAGGAACTAGCCACCGAATGAAATTTTCGCCTAGGGATATTTACCTGGTTGCATTCGCACCGCCAGTAGGAACTCTGAAGCCATCTGACAACGACGTCATTTAAGTGTGTCAGTCAGCAACTTCAAAAACTAGAGGATGGAGGACAGAAAAGTACCTGGACTTTGCTGTTGGTCCATCTATCTCTATTTTCCATGTTCGTGGAGTAAGTTTATGTAAAACTGTGTCTCTACGTAGCTTTTTAAAAATGATGGGTGCCGATGTTTCTTATGCAATATGTTCCCATTTTTTTTAGGAATTTACCATTTTAATTATAGGAAATGCCTTTTGAGAGGACTAAATTAGCGTAGTAGGGTGTAACCCAGCACAAAATGAACTATGTTGATTGGCCACAAACAAAAGTTGTATAAACACACAGTTTATGTATACTTACTCCACGAACATAGAAAACGGCAATAGATGGACCAATGCTGAAGTCCAGGTACTTTTCTATCCTCCAGCTGCTGATGTTGTTGAATGGCGTCACTGTAAGCTGGCTTATGTCACTCAAGAATTCCTGGTGCATAGTGATGCAAGTGCAACCAGGAAAATAGTGGGCCCTAGGGGAAAATGTAGTTCTTGGGGGACTGCCTTGGCTAGTTCATAGAACTGAGTTCCTTTAAAACCAACCAGTGTAAAAGCCACCCCCCCCCCCACACACACACACAAAAAAACAAAAACATATTTGATCTTAGTGTGAAGAACAATAATAAAAAAAAAATGTAAGAACCTTTTGTGGAATGGAAATGTTCCATGGACGTTAAAGGTTCTTCTTAGAACAATAGATGCAAATAAAGGACTTTTAAACCTTCATTCTGTTCTAGCGATATCATTCACCCGAGATTTTTAAAATTAATTATAGATTCGAATGGGCCAGGTTTAGTGTCTCTTATTAATAAGGGTCTCCAAACCGGCTCTGTTCCGGCCAATCTTAAAGTCGCTACGGTCACTCTGCTCAAGAAGCCTTCACTGGATCCTTCTGTCCTAAAACATTTACAGCCAATTTCTGTCTTACCTTTCATTTCAAAAGTTTTGGAGAAAATTGTGCTGAATCAACTTCAGTGTTTTCTGACAAGTAATTGTATTTATGAGGCTTTTCAATCTGGTTTTAAGTCTGCTCACAGCACTGAGTCAGCCCTTTTGAGAGTGTTAAATTATATTAACCTCTCTACTGATTCCAGAGACTCTGTTGTTCTTATTCTTTTAGATTTATCGGCCGCTTTTGATACAGTTGACCACTCCACACTATTATCTAGACTAGAGTCCTGGGTGGGTCTAAAAGCAAGCGTTCTGAAATGGTTTCAGTCATACCTGTCTGACAAAGTTTTTAGTGAAGCTGGGTAATTTTACCTCTGATTTCCACCTCTTCTTTCTGCACCTGCTGGAACGGTGGCCTTCCACAACGCTCTATTTTAGCTCCCTCTCTGTTTTCTATTTACATGCTACCTCTGGGCTCTATTCTAAGGAAACATGGTGTGTCTTTTCATTTCTATGCAGATAATACGCAAATCTATCTACCAATCTATAGAAAAAATTCCACTGCGATTTCTTCTCTTCTGCAATGTTTAGAGGAGGTTAAACCATGGCTAGCCCAAAATTTCCTCTTCATAATTGAAGACAAGACCGAGGTAATTGTTTTCGATCCAAATGATAACTCTCAGTGTATAAACCCTGAGTTAGAAAGTTTATCCGTTTTTAGATCCTCACGGGTGCGGAACCTAGGTGTTCTTGTTGACCAGCATTTAAAATTTGATAAACATATCTCTTTCCTGTTAATCGATCAGTTTTTCTCAGCTTCCGTTTTCGGTTCTAAAATTCAAAAATCTACTCCCTTAAAACTCTCGAAAATAGCTGGTTTTCAATTTGGCGTTTGTTTGTTGCGTCTCATCTAGATTACTGCAATTCCTTATATTGTGGTATATCTAAGTCTCAAATTGCGCGTCTTCAGCTTGTCCAAAACGCTGCGGCTAGACTTCTTTCAAAGTGTCGTAAACATGAACACATCACTCCAATCTTAAATCTCTACACTGGTTGCTGGTTTGTCAGAGAATAGACTTTAAAATACTTCTTTTTGTATGTAAATCCCTACATAACCTAGCTCCTGTCTACCTCTCTGAACTTCATCTTTACACTCCGTCTAGAAGCCTACGATCCTGTGACCAGGCTTTGTTAGCCCTCAGAATTGTTGGTGTTATATGCTTTGTGTTTAAAGTCTGACTCATGGACACACTTTTGCCTCGCTACACATTTGCAGGTATTCCTGTCATGTCTCATATGCTGACGACTATGACGCTCTGACTCAGTAACTAAAAATAACATACTCGATTTGTACTCACACAAATGCACAGAAAGGACTTCTGGTCTGAGATCATACTAATTTTTGAGGTACGAGGATAAGCAATTAAGTCAATTAGCTGGAAGTTAAGCTTCTATTGAATTCTAAGAATAGTGTCTAAAAATGCTGGCGGTGAAACGACATGCGAACGCACGTTGCTCGTTGGCATTTTGTGTTGAGGATAGCTCTTGCTTTCGTAATTAGCTTTCTTTGAATATGTAAATAAGCAGATGTTACTTTTAGTTCGTAGTTAGCTGCCAAGATTCCCAAACAGGTGTAATCCAGAGTTAATTTGATCTCAATCCAGCTCTATTATAACCCTCTCTGAGGCCCAACAAAAAATGTTTTAGCATTTATAGGTTTACAAAAAGTGTTTCGTTTTAAGGTTATTTATTTTTTCATTATGTGTTCATATAAAATATTAAAAGCAATATGAAAGTATTATTATATTATACTGTTATATTATGTTATATCATTACGTATTTTATTTATTTTTTCTATATTATGACTAACAAGTGTTGAAACAATTTTCACTCTGAAGTTGCTAGTAAATTTCACAAAGAAACAGCTAGGAATTTTTTCAAGAATAAATACTGTATTAATTGTCGCGTAAAACAGTTTTTACCAGTTTTATTCTTACATAATCCAAATCAATATATTATATTTGTTTCATAGCTGTGGAAAGTTCATGTTTCTTATGTCACTCTGTGGTTTCATTATTCTCACAAAACGAAATTATATAAACTTATTACACCATGTCCATTTGTTATGTAATATTTGGGATAATTTACGTGCATGGTCATTAACATTATATTGTTATATTTCAGCATTATTTTAGTATCAGCACGATTATATCAAGTGTTTATAGGAGTCAATTAGGTTACAGTTTTAAGTAATTTTTTGTTGTATTTTTTTGACATTTTTGTGTATTTTGTTTTTTATATTATGTCCTATGGAAGTTTTTAATTTTTTTGGTTAGTCATTTTAGTTTGGATAACTAAATTAAATTTTGTCCTTGGCAAAAAAGTGTTTAATTTTTATTTTAGTTTAACATTTATTTATTTATGAAGGAAATATGTTTGTTTATTTTAGGATTTTTAATTTATTATAGTATATATTATATTATATTATATTGAATGTAAAACTGTCAAGAATAGTCTTTAATAAAAGGAAAAAAAGAAATGCTCTATAGTAGACTTAAAAAAATGAATTGTTCAGTGTCCTCAAAGATAATTGGTCATCAGTAAAGCATTTTTTACCCGCAGGTTTTTCCTCCAGGGGGACTCTGCTGCCACTTCAAACGACCCATTCCTGAACAAACAATACCCTGACAAATAATCATTCTTCATTTATATTAGATATTGGATGTTTTGTTTTTTTCATTTTTTTCATTAAAACAACCTGGAATGGCCTTTCAAAGGGTCACACGGAAAATCCACCTGAGGTTCAAAGACGCAAGCTTTATTTCGAATATTTGTAATTTCGATCTGCCTCCACATCATCATGAATCAATCCATGCAAAGGCTGCAGTCCAGGTGCTTGCTTTTTTTTTTTTATACAGTAAAATTAAAAGCCACGTCAATATTAGCACTCCAGAATTAATTGTAAAAATTGGGGCCTTTTAGTGGTGCAATTTGCCGTTGAAACAAACAGAGAACTTTAATTATGGGCATCGATGAATGAAAGACTCCAGTCGCCATTAGTTTTTTAGGTCCGCTCGGGTGCCACCCGGGGGGGGGGGGGGGGGGGGGGGGGGGGGCCATTATGGGGGCTAATTTGGTCCTAATTTTTTCAGTAAGGTGCTTTGGCTTGTTGGATTGTTAGTGAAAAAGGAAGACAGAGTCTGAGAGGGGGAAGTTAGGAGTAGAAAGATGGTCTTCGTATATGGTGTGCAGTGGCTCCAACCATCAGTTTGAACGTTTTTGAATATGAAAGTCTGAAGCCAAATTAAAGTGTATGGAGTCAACCATTTAGGAAAATTAGATTGTTCTGGAAATGAAAGATGTTTTAATCCATGACTGCTCTGCCTTTCAGCTGCCTTAGCATCTTTTAACATTGTGCCGTGTTCATTCTAGGGCCCTGTCCCCCTTTTGACCGGAGTCCCCACATTGCCTTTCCCTATGATAAACATCTGCCTCAGGGGACAATTCTATTTACCTTTGTTTCTGAAGGAATTAACCGCTTTCCGTGCTATTTTTTGAATGCTGGAGTATAATGACCCCTACTTCTGGTCAGTATAACCACAATGATTTTAAATCAGAACTTTAACAGAAACTTCATTGCAACGACAGCCCAAACCCCAGTCATAGGAACTCATTTATAATAATGGTATGGTCCTTTACATACCCTCCAAAATAATTAGTATATTTAAATATTTATATTACATGACCCATTAATTATATAACATTTTACCAATACTAATGTAAAGAATGAATTTAAATGTCATGGTCTTTTAAATTATTATTAATTATTATTTATTGTATAGTTAAGTAGTATAGTATAGACGTATTTATAATAACTAATGCTTATAATAAAGGAATAACAAAAAATGGGTAAAATAAAAGAAATTTTAATAAGGGCATGAGACGAAAAGTCAATGAATAAATACATAAAATTAAGTTTGTTAATTTTTATTATTAATTATTAAGCCTTTGTAATAATTAAAACTTAAATTGAAAAAAAATCTATATAAAAAATATTAAAAATAAGCCTCATGACCCCTATTAAATACCTCTAAACTAATAATATAATTATATTGTTAATATTGTTTATTTAAAATTATTATATTAATTATTATTACCTTAAAATAAAAAAATTGTATAAGAAGATAAATGGCTTAAAATTAACAAAACAAAAATACATTTTAAACATCTCAAGATAATTACTAATTTAAACATTATAAACAAAAAATGTAAAAATCCAAATGAATAAAATAAATCAAACTTTTAAATCCTAAACAGCACATTTTCACATATGAACACACATGCTTCTTACATGGGCTCGTCACAGATGGGCACCTGAGCAGCCAAACATGTGACAGCACTCGCTCATCATCTTGGCTTTCCAGATAAAGACTGTGCGCGCTGTGATAACAGCCATCGTCTCGGCTCTAGTGCCCTTAGGGTTTTAGGGAGAATGGGAGAGGCTAATCTCAGACACAATAACCAGCAGAGATGACAGACCAGCACACTGCAGCTGTGTCACGCCACCATGCACACCACACATTAGCCATTCACCGTGGGGGAGAGGAGAGAATAAAACCTCTGTGAATACCAGGATTTGCCAAATGGCCTGACTGCTTACCTGTGTACGTCTTAGTGTATACTTTGATCTAAATTCTAATAGAAATGTCTCTCTTTTGTTTTTCATGTTTTTATGTCCGTTTATGTTATCTTTCGACCCATGATGGTTAGATTGCCTTGTACAATTATTCCTTTATTGTTGTCTTTTCTGGTAGACAATTTTCTCCCATCACACTCCTTTGACATCTTTTTGCCTGAGTTTGTATGCTCCTCCTGCCTGCAATAGGGGCCTGTATGTGTGTGTGTGTGTGTGTGTGTTATCCCCACAGAGGCCTGTGTGTGCTTGTGCTATAGTAATGGTTTTGTGTGCTTTAATCCTTGTTCTGATGCTATACCTCAAAGTTTAGGATGATAGACCAATTATATAAACAGTTTATGTGTGTGTATATATATATGTGTGTGTGTAAATGTGGGACTAAGATGTTGCCCCTTTCCATCTCTTTTTATTCTTTGAACCTGTTTAACCTCCACATTATTGATCCCTTATATCAAAGAGGCTCAGATGAAAGAGAAAATTGGTCTTTCCTAATGGTCATCTTTTAAATTTTTCATGTGGTGGTTGTAGTACCAACTGTTTTGGTTTAAGTGAAAGACGGCCAGACAAAAGATGCACTTTTGTTAGATCTGTTAACCACCACTTCAAAGTGTCTGAGTACTGTTGTACAACAACTGAAAGGATGACAATGAATGTTTGTCATCAAAAAATGAATTCCCACTTTGTTGTTTTTGACCGTTGTTTGATGGTGACTCACCTGCTCACCATGCATATTTCTTTGTCTCTTTGTGTCCCCGTCTCCCTTTTTCTGTATCTGTTTTGTCTGTCTGTTTCTCTCTCACACTCTCTGAATGTAAAATGAGAGCCCGTCCCCGATAGGTCACTTTACTAATGTGAAAAGACACTATTTCACATGCGTGTTTAGCATCGGAATAACCTGTCATCCAATCACCGGACAATACACATGACCACTCGCTCTGTCATCATGATGTCACAGGGTGTGTAGAGTGTGTAAGTGCATTGCGTAGCGAGTGTGGGCACGCAGCAGTGCGGAGCATCGGCTCAAATCTGAGATTTATTGTGAGTGTCGCCCAGTTCTCTTTTTTTTGTTATTTCCTTTCCCACTCCGCCCTTTTTTCCCATTTAACGTCACATTGGCATCAATCATCACTTTCCTCTTGCCCCCCTCATCCATCTCTCTGTCTTCTGTGTTGCGATTTCGTCTCGCCGTATCAGTCTGTTCATCCTACCTTTTCCATTTATCACGTCTACATGATTGTTATTGCTCATTTGCACTCTGACAGTATTAAAACACCTCAGGCTTACAACAGCTTGCTGTGCCATTTCATTTCATGAAAACACTGGTTCCTGAAACAGCGTGGAAGTGGGAGTGCACAAAAAAAACAAACATGCATCATAAATGCCACGCGCTACATGGGAATTAAACTGTCAGACGAGTAAGAACTGTGTGTCAGAGCTGCTGCATAGGGGTCTGCAATCAGCTTTATTATACTTGTGTGCTGCTCGTCCTTTCGGTGGTCGATCAAAATTTATTTTAAAAGGACAGAAAATGCCTTTATTTCACAGCCAGGGGTGATTGCTGAAGCGTTTCAAAGCCATTTGACTGAAAATGAGTGCAGCTCAAGCGTGGAAATGGCAAGCTGTTTATGATGTCACCTAAAGCCTGACTCATTCTGTAGGTTCCTATTCTGTATTTTCAGAAATTGCATGTCGGCCTGCTAGCGCAGATCTCTTTTGAGATCATGGCGAACAATTCATAGTGAAATAGCGACATTTGTTCGCCATGTCTTGAGTGACGGGGCCAATGGCTTCACACTCGGCTCACCCGTTTCTGATTGAACAATGATCGGAGTCTCGCTTTCTGAGGTCGCTCCATTGGGGTATTTATACTAAAGCACGATGATCCCTTCAATCCAATCAGCAGCTGCCATATTAGAGCAGAAATGAAATGGTGGTGTGTTATGTTTTGCTCTCGTGTTCTTTGAGAGTGCGCTGCCGCATTGGCCAATCATCGGCGCAGCATGCAGTCTCTTCCGTCTTTGTGATTTCTTTGGAATGCTGTTGTTTGCTTAAATTGCTCTCTTCTTGCACAAGAAAGCCGGAACAGAGTGTGCGGCTTGAGAAAGGGCTGCTGATTGCGGCTATTGTCTAGCGAGTATGGCTCATGGGCACTCACGAGGTAATTGCCGCTCAAGGAAGGCTGAGGCGTGCTCCAAAGGGAGAGACTGTATGTGAGTGAGAGTGTGTTGTGTGTTTGGAAGGAGGATGAGGACTGAGCCAACGAAAGGTTTTCGATTTATAATTTATGATAATTTTCCCAACGACGCTCTCTAGTTAGTAAAAACCCCCCAGAGGGACTCTCGGACTAAGCTGTACTAAAACACGCTTCAATTGTTTCATGAAATACACGGGGTACTCTGTAAAGGGCGAGTGGGAAATGGGCAAAAACAATCGTAATGGCTTTTATACCCGTCTATTGTGTGCCAAGACAACTCTGCGGCTTGTAACCTGAAGTCCCCATCTTTCACAGTGATATGTGTCTTTGCCTTGCTTGAAGGCGATGTCAGTGAGTCGGAAATGTTCAGAGAATAGTCTGCTCCCTCAGAGCCCTGGAGTCATCATGATTTTTAAAAGACGTTATCTGTTAATGCATTGGTGATGATCTTTGAGGTTTCATTCCACTTGAAGTACGACTTTTGTCAGATGTTGTTTTGTACTATCTGGCAAGATACATTTGCCTTCAAAGCCAGAGCTGGGATGTGTTTGCCTGGCTTTTTCCATCCATTTCGTTTAATTTATAGTGTGACACCTGGAATTGTGAAGGTTTACATCCTTGTAAACACTCTCTCTGCATCGCCTTTGACAAAATGCCCAGCTGCCAGAACTCTACATTTGCATTGATGAGTGGTTTTGTGTGCACATCAGTCTGAGTGTAGAGATTTTGTGGCCTGAAATGCTGTCGTGTATAGATGTGGGGGTCCTTGAACGTTCATGTTATCATATTTTGGCATTATAGGGGGGACAGCGAGGGTAGAGAGAGAGAGAGAGAGAGAATATGTGTGTGTACACTGTATATAAATTGGCAGGTTGTAATTAAATGTGCAGACCTCTCTACTATCTCCTCCTCCAGCCCTGCGCCAGTGACGCACAAACGGCTGCAGCAAAGTGAGTCATCCAGCCCTGAGGATCACCAGCCCTCCCTCTATCTCTATATCCCCCTCTTCCCCAGTCCCCCCTTGTACCTCTTTCTCTCTTACCCTCCTCCATTCAGTCCCTGCCACTCCATCCCTCATCTCCTTTCCCCACTGTCCCCCGATTTTTATAGTCAGTTTTTTCATTTATTGACCGATTCCCCCAAGTATGTGAGTCTCTCTGCATTTGTCTTTTTGTCTCTCTCCCACAAAATTTTACTACTTTTTCACTATTCTGCTCTTCTGTCCTTTTCAGTCACTTTAAAATTTGTCGCAGGCTCCGTTATATTTTGCCATATTTTTTCCATTCGTATCAAATCAATAAAAATGTATGCGTTAGATGAAAAAGTCCAGATGGCAGTAAGAAAGTAACAAAAATGAAAAAGGAAGGAAAGAAAAGAAGTCAAAAGTGGATGTTTGTCTTGTATGTCACACGTCAAAGATGCGTCACAACAAGAGACTATATGGTGTTCATGTATGCTGGCAAGTCACCTGATTTATCAGGAGCGTGCATTTGTATGTAAGAGAGATAAACATGATTTACCATAGAAGCTACACAATGTCTGACTCAGAATGTGACTAATTTTTAATCACCATGTTGTCCAAAGTTGACAGTTGCAACCAAAACAATCAAGGAGCGGTATAGGAAAGTCTACGAGTAATTGTAGTTGCGTAAACAGAAACTGGTCACATGGTGACTATAAATCGATCAGAAATAATGCTTAAATGCTGAAACACTGCTTAAATTACAGTATTGTGTGGATTTTGAGGCCATATGCTACTATTCTGACCTTCAAGAATTTTTGGAAGAAGTGGGAAGAAGGCCGATCACTTCCGTGAGTCATGTAATTGTGCACACTGCCCTGGTTGGCTTTGACTAAAAAAAGTAGTTCATCGCCTGAAAAAACAAAACAAAAACAATTTAGCACCTAACTTGCCGTGGTTATCCAATTAGCTTCATCTAAAACGCGGATATGCATGGGGAGCAACAAACTGATGTCACCCTTTAAACGCTCTCAAAGACTTCTGCTGAAACACAATCAAATGGAATCTATTCTTTTATTAAAATGAAAGTGGCTATAGAATAATGGCTGAGTGGGGAGCTGGCTACCCATGTAAATGAAAAGAAACTGGAAATGTAACTTTGCGAATTCTCAAAGCGGTTACAGCTCTGACTCATTCAGTTTGCTCAGCCATTGCAGCTGTGCCATGACTAGCTAAAGAGTCACAATAAAAACTTTTGACTTCTCAGATGGTCCCTCCTACTGTCCCCAGTATGCTCCTATCAATTTGTTTTCATATAGTAGGTTTTTGTTCTTAAAGTGATTAGATACAAAAATGAAAAATGCCTGGTCACTAACCCTCATGTCGTTCCAAACCCGTAAGACCTTCGTTCATCTTCGGAACACAAATTAAGATATTTTTGATGAAGTCCAAGAGCTTTCTGACCATGCATAGACAGCAAGGCAACTACCACGTTCAATGAACGTAGTAAGGACATAATTAAAATTGTCCATGTGACATCAGTGGTTCAACCTTAATTTTATGAAGCCACACGAGAGTACCACGACACATGCGTGTGATGCTGCTGACGCAGGAGCCGGCATTCTGACGTAGAACACTGATGCGCCTTGTTTACAAGCAGAGGAATGCACACGTATGTGGCATGGTACTCTTGTGAAAAGTGGCAGAGACTGACTGGAAGAGAAGTTGAATAGTCGTTATTTTTTGTTTTCTTAGCTCACAAAAGTATTCTTGTAGATTCATAAAATTCTGGTTGAACCACTGATGTCTGGGTTGCTTTGTTATGGTATTCAGTATGTTTTGTTTTTGCTCTGAATGGTTTAAAAGTTGATTTTTCTTTAATCGTTGCTAAGTAAATTCCAAATATTCACTGCAAGTAGTAAAATACCATAACTTAATAAAAAATAATCAAGGCATGTTTTCCACTCTTTCTCCCTATATGAATAAAATCATATTTAATATTTTAATTTATTTGAACCAATGTAAAAAAAATACATTCAGAAATTAATTTAAAAAAATACCTAAACATTTTAATACTGTCACATAGACTTTTTGTGAATGTTTGAGTCTCGATGAAAACTAATTATTGAATCAGAGTTCTGAATCACTTTAATACAATTTGAACCAATTCGTGGAAGGGATTCAAACCTACCACCTGTAATTTTCCAATTAAAGTTTAATTGACAGACGCCTCTCAAAATCTTTCTTCCAAGAAAGGGTAGCAAAATTTGTCTAATGACAAGTTCTTAAGGAAACTGAATGGCCAAGTGAAAAGTCCGTTAATATCACCGAAATATTCATGATGTTGCTCAATTTTATATCGGCATCGAAATCAATGTGTATACATTGTACATTTTGATTTGCGGTCTAACCCTAGAACCCTGTAGCTGTAAATAGTGCTTTTTTCATAATACTTATCTAGCAGTTTTATTGTTTAGTGAAGGTACATATGTATACACAGTTTTTTAATATTATAGTTATTCAATATTAAAATAAATAGCAGCTACTTTGTACAGTTATTTGCATAAATTATTTAATTAGCACATGCCTTATAAGGCACCTTAGTTGGTAAGGTGTAGCCTACAATCTGTTAATTTAAATATTGTGTGGTTTTGAAATCTGGTCTCTTTACCCTTAAGAGAGGTTCAGAACGGAGAGGCAGTGTGGGTGAGTTAGTGGAGGCGATGGTGGGATGTAGTGGAGCAGGTATGTCCTTATCAAAACATTATCTGGAACAACAAGGTCTTTGCTCGCCAGAGGACACCTGACACCTTTCTGTACTCAGAAAACACTGTTAAAAACCACCCACCAAGATACAACTTGAAGAAAAAAATCATAAGAGAACACAAATGCATTTATGTGGAAATATTTCAACAAAATTAAAAAAAATACCCGTTTTCTATTTGAATATAGTTTAAAATGTAATTTATTAATGTGATCAAAGCTGAGTTTTCAGCAGCAGTTACTTTAGTCTTCAGTATCACATGATCATTTAAAATCATTCTAATATGCTGATTTGGTACTTAATAAATGTTTCTTATTATTATCAATGTTTTTTTTGAACACCATGTATTGCTGCTTGATATATTTTCGTGGAATCAGTGATTCTTTGATGAATAGAAAGTTGAAAAGAACAGCAATTAGTTGAAATGGAAATCTTTTGTACCCTTCCCTTTACCTGGGGTCCCTGTTTTTGATCCATTTAAAGCATCCTTGCTAATTAAAATTGAATATATTAATAAAAAACCTTTTTGTAACCCCAGACTTTTTAATTGTTGAAAACGTATCTTATATTAAATTAAATATAAATTAATATTCAAATCTAATATATTTCAATTCCTATTTTAATGAAAATCTAATATTTGTTTATAATTCACATCCAAAACTGCTAACTTCTATCCTCTTCACAGCTTTAGCTTTTGTGTCTTGCTTCCAACTATTACATCTCCATGTTACGATTCATTGATAAGCACCTGTTAAATCAACTATGTGAGCCTATAGTCACATATATTCTATATGCTGTTTCTTATTTGCTTATACCTAAAAAAAACCTACTTTCTGTTATGGCATCTGCATAAAAAAATGAATCATATCCGGGGGAATCTACAAAGAAAGTTAAGAAGTCAATGATCTGCAGACTAAACAACACTCGAGGAAAAGCAAGTAAGTGAAGCATAGACAGCATTATTCTGAACATATGTTTACAAATCCTAAGAGTGAACGCTCTCCTATTCACATAAAATCAAAGAGATTATAATGCCTTTGGAGTGTGGAGAATAAAGCCATTATAAACTGAGAGGCAATATTGCTACAATGAATGCAAATGGAATATCGTGTTTTGTAATGCAGCTCTTGCACAGTGATGGGTGATATTCAGTCAACAGATGAGACACAAAGGCGACAACTACATCCTTTCATCCTCACAGACGCTGGCCTCCGTCTGTTTCATCTAAATATCCTCAATGAATCTTTCGTCCTTGTGCCGAGGCTTATGCGCTAATCTCCAATCATAATAGGCCTCATTATTAAACATATTGCTGTAAACCAACACAGCCATCTGACTCACTGAGTGTAGCACTGAATAGGACAAGAGGTACTGTTCCTTTCATGTCACATATCGTTGCACACTGTAAAAACACAAGCTGGTATGACGGCTGGCTGAGGGTTGGGGGTGGTGCGATTTGATTGACGAGGGCATGACTGACCTCATAATGGGTAGAATTTGTATGAGGCGATGCAGAGAGGGCTTTGATGGACTGAATCAGCCAGTGGTAATTAAATGATTAATAGTACTTAGCTCAACTCAGATCATCTCCTGCACTGGCTCCCGTGGGGCCCGTCATCATGTTAAAATTACACAGATGTTATCGCTCTCCTTGCCTGTAGACAGACATACAATCAGCGTTTGGTGCGGAGGCTCACTCACGTACGTTCGTACGCCATACCAATGTCAAATGACACAAAAACAGATAATGGCGATGTTAATGCGGTGCTATACTCATTATCTGATCACGTCATCTCCATGCGCTGTTTCACAAAGTCTAAAGGCAACTAACATTTTCCTCACACTCTTCTCCACTGGGGCATAGTAGTCATCATAACTGGGGGGGCATTAGGAAGTATCAATATAGTTCACCCCACAAATCATTGTCCACCCTTAAATGCATCCCCTACTTTTCAAATCACACTTCTTCGTTTACAAATCAATTTAGCAATGTGAAATAATAATGGACTCGGTTTAAACACCTTTGTTTGTTTGCAAATGATTCATATTAATTTCTGTTATTTAAAAAAAGAATGTCTTTGTAAATTTTTCATTAATATGTAATAACTTGCTCCAGCTCAAATGATTTTTTTTTATAGTTTTGCTTTATAGTCACATTACAGAAGTAAAAATAGATTGATTTTTTGAGCACTTCTTACAAAAATAAAGGCTCCAATAACGCCCCCCCCCCCCTCCCCATTTCATTAACAGATTCCAAACTTTGAAAATGAAAATGATTATAAAGTAGACATACCCTGAGGCATCCCAGATGTAGATGTTTGTTTCTTAATTGGAACAGATTTGGAGAAATTTAGCATTACAGCACTTGCTCACCAATGGATTCTCTGCAGTGAATGGGTGCCGTCAGAATAATTTCAAACAGCTGCCTTAAATATATAAATAATACATCATAAACTCACATGACTCCCATTCCATCAAACAATTACCTTTTGTGAAAGGAAGCATGCAATATTTGTGAAAAAACTAAACAAAACAACAAACAAATCCACCATTAAAGAATTTTTCATTTCAAACCATTACTTTCAGCTAAAATTTGAGTCTTCTATCCATAATATTTACTCAAAAAAACAATAAAAATAGGGCAACATGTACTGGTATTAATATGAGGACATTTTTGTATTGAGTTTCTTACAGTGTTTTTACCTGTATTTTGAATTTTCAATTCACAACTTCACTGCATTGTGTTTTAGGTTAACAGAAATATCCTTACAAATGATGGATTAAATTGTCCCTGGCAGAAAAGTACCTGTATATTTATTTTTGCAGTGTTGCTTTTTCCAGTGAAAAAGTCGTCTCGTTCAATTAAGGAGAGAAATATGCACAGATCAAGGACCGTTTATAAGCAGTTCTAAACTAACATGACTGTGGAGCTGATGTAAGAGGGCAACAGGGGATAGACTAGAGGAGAGTTTGAGGTAGATTTGATTATGGACTGTTATTGCAACCAGAAACGACCTTGATGATGGATTTGTTTCTTACAACTTTGTTCATTTTTTCACTTTACAACAGACATCAATTGAATAACTGGAGTCGTGTGGATTCCTGTGAGGGGTTTTATCTCAGCTTTTGGACTCCTCATTCGATGGGCACACCATTTCCCTGCGCGGAATTCCATTGGTGCGTCACAAGCACCATCAAACCCACAGGGCTCAGGTGCAGACAAAAGAGACAAAATTGAAGCAAAAACAAACGTAATGACCCCACTTTGTACTTGATAGTAACTGCTCCATAAAAATTGTTTATTGCCAACTTTTTTGACGAAAAACCACAGTCCTTTGTCAATGCCAATGTTGGTCGAATGTTTGAGATGCATGAAGTTAGATGGTTTAGGAGAGTGAAAATGTGAAATCCGAAGTTATAGCAATATGTACAATTGCTTAGACCTGATCAACCATATCATTTAATTAACCTTAATCACAGCCCCTGGGTCCTTCCGTTGAAATGCTGAAAGCCAAGACTCTTCCAGCAGCCGGCCCCCCTGCCTAGGGAAAGGCTAATTTTAAGTATATGGAACAAAGGTAGTAATGGAAATTGGACCTACCAAACATGCTATTTTAGTCCCTTCTTGGGATTATTGAGGTATGTTAGATGCTTTGTGGGAAATATAATTCCTACTACTAGTTGTCCCCACAATGGATTTTTTCCATAAAGTCATCTAATGTTTTAAAGTATAAGTACAAATTCATATTTGTAATTATTTATATACATATATTAATCCAAACTAAAAAACTGAAAGCAGAATGTCTAAGACTGTTTTCAAATTAAAAAGGAATGCATTTTGAAAATATTTCAATTTCAAGCATGTAATAATAATGTCAAAGATATTGAGTAAATCAAACTTGTTTAATTCTGTCACGTCTGCACTGTCCAATTGAAGGCCTAAATTGATTCAATGATTCACTAACTCACTAAAGAAACATAAAATATATTAATTTGTCACCACATACTGGCATAAAGATGTAATCAGCAGAAATGGTCACTTAATGTATAAGTGAATTAATCAGAACAAATCTTTTTAATGCTATAACACTAATGTGATGTATCTCTTTTTCAGTTGTCCAGTCATCGGAAGGCTGTCAGAGCTGATAATATGCAGATGAAGATAAAAATGTACTATTGTCAGTAGCCTATTTAAGTTCTGACATTCTCATACAAATGTAAGCTTATGAAGTAATTTATTTTTAAGTTAATATATTTAGAGTAAAAATACCTAATGTATTACATTCTTCTACAAATGTGTAAAATACTATTATATGCATACAATTTTTTTAATAAAGTTGAATTGTACAACCCTATAATGTATTTTTTTAATCTTCAGTTTACGTTGGCAGGTGTTGATTTTAATTGATTAATTTACTGTTAACATTAAAAAAAAGATTGATGATTTACAATATAAACAAGTTGCATAACTGTTTTTAACCACAAAATTTAACTACACATAAAGAGTAATGGTTATTATCTAGCATAAGATATAAACAAATGTGGTCAGAACATAGCCTCGCAGTTGCTGAATGTCTCCAGCCCTTTCGCGCCTTACAATTCTATGTTGCTACAAATGTTGCAAGCACATAGACAGCAACGTTGCCATAGTATAAATGGAACGTGGCACCAACTTTGCCACAACGTAAATGCATTTGTTGGGCGTCTGTCAAAGTAATTTCATGTGGTGGCCATCTTTGAAAGACATGTAAGTGCAGCTCCTACATCAAATTCTCTAAAACTGTTCACCAATATGATTAAATTTTATATTTGAAATCACCAATGACATCTGACAACAACGGTCTCATCCTTTCTCAACGGCTCTGGACTTTACCGATTAGTGATTGGCTCTTTCAATTGGTGGGGCTTCCTTCAATTGAGCGGCCATATTGCGCGTTGTATTTTTCCTCTTTCAAAACTATACGAAACACGTCTTCTTTGGTATTCTATAGTCTTTGGAATCTGTCTAGCTCCTCTTTCCTTTCAGGGAATTTTAAGAAAACGTGACTCTACATTACATGCAGTTATAAACATTTGTTTCTATTTTTGGCTTGGGGAATGTATTGCATACTGATGGTGTGCTTCCATTCATTTTTTTGCGTTTAAAAAAAAAATCTGTCTCTCTCTCTCTCTCACACTCACACTCTCACACACACACACACACACACATTCGTTCCCCTCCCTCCCTTTCGATTGATTAGGGGCTTGTGGGTGTCTTGGATGAGTCATATCAGCAATTTACCCAGTTTAAAGCATCTTTCAAATTACTTCCCTTCCAGTCGGGTACCGTGCTGATAACCGATAACAGTTTTCGTTCATACAAGGAGATTTGGAGGACACTTGTGCGCTGGTGTTGTCGCGTAACTGTGTGTGTGTTGTGCTGAGGTGCGCATGCTCGGTAAACACCGAAAGTCATGTGGCTGAAAACAAGAATGATGAAGACTATACTCTGATCTGCAGGTTCATAAATGGATTGCTCCGCGTAGTTTGACACTGCCGAGTCTATAACAATCAAAGGTGACTTAATTGTGCATTATATTTTGAATAATTCGTTTTTACTTTTTGAGGCTGTTAACTCTTGAATGGCCACACTTTTTTCTTGTTTACGTTTTATTCTGTTGTTTATATTCTGTTGTTTCATCTTCATTTCACTGATACTTAATTCGCTCGTTTGTGCATTCCATCGACTTTATTCTTCAAAAGGCTTTTCAGAAGACGCATAGCCCATATCTTTTTAAAATCTCTGTCAGCGATGAAAACAGTTTTGGATTTAGGTTTGTTTTTTTTTTCCTCTCTCTCTCTTCCTCCTCCTCCTCGTCTTTTCTCTCCTCTCTCTCTCTCTCTCTCTCTCTCTCTCTCTCTCTCCCCTCCTTCCTCTTTCCTCTCTCTCTCTCTCCCCTAATATTTGCCTTGATGCCAACTTTAAATGTGAAATGGGCAACATCACAGAGGAACCATAAGTCACAACGCTTGGAATCACGAAATGATAGCGCCCTCTCCTGGAATTATTTACAGGAGATATACACTCAGACAAAGCAGGCTATGACACCCTCTTTACTCTACATTATTGACAATATACTTAAGTCTTTAATATAGTCTTGAAAATACCCACATGAAAATTCATGTAAAATTTGTAATTATATCTGTATACTTCCACATGTAGCCTAAATTTTCTTGTAACCTTTCATTAACATAGCAAAATTAATTTGTCTTGAATAAATAAAGAGAAACAAAGAAAATAATAAATAAATAATTTGGATTGTAGACCCATGTATGACGAAACTACAAATATGTCTTAAGACGTATTTTGCATTAAGTTAGGCAAAACACAATTATATATAGCCTATCTTTCCGACTCCATGTGATTGTTTCTCGGCCACTTATTTATAAATACTACTTATAAAACATATTTGAGATTTTAACTAATAGCCTATGTTTAGAAATAATTTCCAATTTATTTTCGCATTCATTTAAAAGTTGATCTTCATACATTTTGTGATACTGAATTCCATATTATTCATTAGCCTGCATATTACGGAATTTGTTTAGTGAATTAAAAACCATGCCGAGATATATTAAAGCGTAACGTATCATAACAATATGCATGATTTTTTTTTCTGTCGAAATTCAAGTCTGCGTAAATATCCACAACATATTATTAATAGGACCGGGCAACAGATGTATTTATTTACAATAATTTGTAAGGGGTGAATGCACAAAATACGTAAAATATTTTAAATGCGTTGTCTTGGCCCTTTTGTCTCTTAAAATGTCGAGACATCACTATTTTTGTTTTTTCACAATCGTATTAACTGAACAAATGTAGCTACGCTAAATGCGTGTTTTATGTGAACATCGCTCTCAGCAAGTCAAAATGTTATGGGCGAGCTGATCCATCGTCTCTCCCCGTGAAAGAAAGAGAGATTGATGGCAGGGAACCGATGAGTCTCGCTGATATCAATCGGCTCATTAACTCCAAATACGAAGCCAACCTCCGACGTAATATGTCACTGACCAAAATGTTTCATCGCATAATTCGAAAATGCGCTTTGGTCTGTTCTCTAAACAAAAACGCAAGAGATGCCGAACGTAAATATATTTGGAAACAAAATTTAGTTTACAATGATCATTATTGTCTTTCCAACAGCTGTCTTTTTACAGCACAACTGCTTCCAATCGACTGCCTATACAGCGTAAAATGTCGTTTTCTGCGACAGAACATAAGGAACATGTTGGTGTTATCATCTGTCCATTTATCCCCAAAAATATTTTTGCTGACAAAGGTCATCAATTCAAAACGCGACAATACAGGTAGTAAGCACTTTTGGTGAACGACAAGCGCGCAGAGCAGCTGTATGAATGACGGACGACGCGCGCGCGAGGACGGACTACGCTTCATTCGCAGTGTAACGAACTGTTCAAACTGTAAATACTGAGATATTCCGAGGTCAAACACTCCCCTGGGTCGACATTATTGAAATTGGGACATCGCACAGAATAAATCAAACAAACGGATCACTGCTAGCCGCAAGTTAATCCAGTGGCAACGGTCAAAGAGCGATGAACTGTCTGCGATGGGGACGGTTCTTCTTTGTCAATATTTACGTGGAAATTAGCTCACATAAATCGGTTTGAATCGTCAGCCTCAAGTGATTGAATGTGTCACGGGGCTCATTCCGGACTGAGGCACCTTTCAGTCAGACATTTTCGACAAATCAGAGCCTATCGCCTCAAGAGAGCAGTCGCTTACGAGAATTTGCCATCAAAACAAATGCGGTGCTCGTGTGTGGGCGCAAGGCTTGGGCTACACACCATTAAGCTCGAGCCGCAGCTGAGTAAAATGTGAAATGGGAGAATTAATCGATCCCAGGACGATGCCTTTTTTCAGTCTCGTGGGAGTATGAATTCGTTTATTTATGAGCGTGTTATGTCACTTCCATTAGGTGGTGGACATTTTTGAGTGTAGCTGAACATACATTTTCATAATTGCAGCCAATATGTCTATTGAGCCCTCACAAACTTGACGAATCTTTTCCTTGTGTAGGTGTGAACCATAACTCTCATCATCCCATATACCCAGGAAAAACTTCAAAAGCGCTTTTATCTGCTATTTTGCCAATTTCTCGTTGTTTTAATTCAGTTTTGAACATATAATGTATTCATTCTCTTCTTGAGTGGGCATTTTGGGTCCTGCGTGAAGTGCATGGGCAGTTAGGAGGAGGTGAGTCAGCGCGGGGGATGCAGAGAGCTGGTTAAGGGTCGCAACTGCGTTAATGCTGAGTGGCAGTCGATAATGCCAAGCCGTATCAAAATCTGACCCTTGGCCCTCGGAGCTCTTAAATTATTCGCCGCCAAGGTAGAAAAGGACACGCATTCACACTCATAGCTATACGCGCTTTCCTGTTAAGCCCTTTGTTGCATGCCGCATTTTTCTTTAGCCTTCCAGAATAAAATGTAATTTCCCTGCCAACTTATACAAATATTGATACAATCAGGTCTTGCACGTATTGGAGCGTATAAATGCCGCATTTTTTAAGTGCCACCCATAAAAGGAATGGTTTTGCAGTGAATTTTTGCATCATTTTTAACATTTTAGTAAGGTTGGTTGTATATGGTTCTTGAACTGGTTATATGGTTCTTTGGAAATTGTTTTATTTATTTTATTTATTTGTTTGTTTTAAATGTGTTTTCCTTTTCAATGTTTCGTTAGATTGTTTAGATTATCGGTATTGGTTCATAAAGCAGTGCCTACCTACATGGTAGGCTACAAAGGTTCTTAAAAAGGTTTGGCAGTGACATCAGGCTGCAAAACCCTTTAGGTTCTAATTCGAACCGCTTTTCATCAACCTGATTAAGTAGGCTACCTGGAAATAACAACAATAAAAAACAAATAAAAAGCAAACACCATAATAGGGTTAGGACAGGTTTTAAAGTTTCATGCCAATTCAAGAGCACGAGTCTATTGGATGCAACCTTTGAAAATATTGAAATAAGGTTCCCACTCTATAATGTGACAGCTTTGATGCTGCCATTTCGAGTGTGGTTCGTGGGACTTCAATATCCGCACTGCAACTAATCCAATTACACGAATCATAAACTGTGATTGGCGGGATTGCTGTTGGCTCTAATGCCACGCCAGCTTTTTCCAATTAGGCCTATTCCTAAAACCTACAGTATTCATGTAAATGTTCTTAACCACGTCAGACGGAATTCTTATCTCGAAAAGCATAATTGCGACAGAGAGAACGCCAAAGTATGGCTGCACTCTTCATGAAACATCTTGACTGTTTTTGGATTATTTGTAGGTCAGTTGAGTCAACGGAATCTACCTGTACATGCACATAATTAAAAAAAAACATGTTAATTTGAAAACATCACATGAGAATGACGTTAGAGACAGATGGATGAAAGTCAGGGGCGGCAGGAGACAAAGAGGGGAAAATTGAACGAGCTCGGGAAATTGAGCGGAATTAGAGCAGTGAAGCTGAACCGCCTGCGTCACGGTGGGTGCAGCCGTTCGGTCTCTCTCCAGCTCTGATTAAGGCCACCTCGCAAACAATCAACAGGCCAAAAGGGTCTACTAAGTAAGTGACTGTCAAATTATGATAGGTACATGGTGTACTCTATAAATACATCCTATGTATTTCGAATAAACGGATATTTAAACTTGAATGTATAATGTTCAAAAAAGCAAATCATCAGTGTTTAATCAACTCAGCTACAATTAGATTTAATTTCTGTATGAGTTAATTCAGCAGTGATGCTTTCACTGTGTTCCACAGCGCTCCGTTCTTAATGGAGAGACTGTTTCATTCATGCAATCTCTGTTCATTCATCAGAGCACCGTAGCGTACCCCTGACTTCAAACGAGACACGAAATTCTTATCAATGGAGAGTCTGACGTCAACGGCGGCGGGATGACTCGAGGATCACGTGTCCACACGCGTCTATACAAATGGGAGTTGCGCTGTCCGTGGTCCTGAAAAAAATCACGCTCTGCATTCATCTCTCAACAAGACAGATCGAAGTGTGTTTCAAATCATTCTTGTGGGAAGCAAACTTACTTTAACTCAAGTTTTAAATGAACTTAAGGATAGCGGTTGTTTCCAAACCTCTTCCAAGAAGCACAAGATTTTGAGTTCCAGCTAATCTGTTCGGGAAATCAGGTGAGTAAGTGCACTGCCATTCCTACACGCACTCGATAAATAGTTTATAGTTAATATAAAAACAAAGAGAAGCTACGAAGGACTAGAGATAAGTTTTCCCTTGATACTTACCTTGAGATGATGTTGAATCTCCGTGCAAGTCATTCGAGGAGATACAGGTCGACCGATCAACAAGCGTTTCATTCATAAATTTCTAAACGCCTTTTTTTTTTCTTTTGTAAGAGTACACGATCCGCATCAGTATTTTTCCGACAAGGTAATCTTGATATGTGATGTCTATGTTTTGTCTTTGTAAAAAAAAAAAAACGATTTTTGGATCGTGTGCGTAGGAATGAGGATTTTGAAGAAATCTTTAGAGTTCGCCGGAAGTTCTTTCTTTGAAAATCGAAAGAAGGGGAGAGAGCGTACAGATTTGGATGTAAATGAACGGTGATATTGCTTTTATATGAATGAATAAAAAGAAAAATATATTGACTGACAGTAGGTTTTTCCCCCGCAGTTTGCATTTTAGGAGAGAGTGAGCGAAAGCACTGGTGAATTTATAAGGTTTCAGTTAGGCATGCTTTCGATTCCCTTGTAAGTCAAGAAAGACAATTTACACTAAATGTAGTTTCAATAGTCATTAACCATATGTCGCCTTGCTGTGGCGTTTCGCTAATCCGACTCGTGAAGTGATAGGTGAAGAGGCAACCAGGGAATTCGCTCGGTATTGTCTTTACATGTATATGTTTCCGTGTGTACTCACTTTAATTAAAGCACAACAATTAATTGAATTTAAAAACGGATAATATATTGTGGTGTGACCTGCTGTTGTAAAGCAAGCGCACGTTGCAATATTCTACTATACTAATTTAGTTAAACAGATTTCAGCTCTCGCACGTTATACTGCTGTAGAGACGAGATGTTAAAATATAAGCGTCAGTAAAACGTATAGTCTTGTTAATGCTCAGAAAAAGGAAAAAGACAGATTAATCACCATTTTTTTTCTTTTGTCTTTTGTAAGGTGCTCCCCTCTCCCCCATCCTGTCCTCTCTGCATGGTCATGTTCTGCTGTTGCTACCCCTCCAGCACCTCAGCTCTCCTGTTAGTTCTCCTCAGCCTCACCCCCCTGCTGGCCCTGGCTGCCCCTGCACTTCAGCAGAGATCTTTAGTCAGCAGCAGCATCGATGATGCTCTCAACTTGGCAAAAGAGGACCCGGGGGCAGCAGAAGGAGCTGCTTGGACACATAGGAAAGTGGAGAGCCTGCTCCAGAAACCCTTGGGACAGGAGCATGTCTCGGATATGGACTCTGCCAGTTCTCTAGCCTTGGTTCTGCTTGAGGCTCTTGACCACCCAGTTAGAGAGAAGATGACCCAGGGGGAATCTGAAGAAGGACTCGTGATAGAGGCAACAAGGAATCATGGAGACCTTGAGCAGGACACAGAGAAATTGTCAGAGGTAATACAGCAAGGGGAGGAAAATTGGGGACAAGAAAAGCCAAAGGATGCAGTGAATACGGCTGAAAGAACAGATGGGCGGAGTCAGTCTAACGTTGCCAACCCCCTCCAGCGCAAAACCAGGGGCTATTTCCAAAATATTGACCTCGGACTGCAAGATAATGAGATCCTCCCACCTCTAAAAGGCTATAAAGCCTATAACCAGCAACTGGCCCAGGTGACCAAGAAGCTTAAGTGGCAGGAGGAGCGAACGAGAAACCCATCCCAGCTTGACAGAAACTTCATGGATGATTTCGATTTTGTGGAAGAGGAGGAGGAGATTCTTACCCGCAAGGAGGAGGAGGAGGCACGGGCAGAGCAGGAGGAGGTGAGGCGGCAGGAGGCAGAGGCACAGGAGGCGCGTGAGGAGGAACAGAGATTGGCAGACATCGCCTCTGACATGCTTCTGGACTACATGGGCAGGAAGCAGAAAGCATCATCCTACATGAGAGACATGAATGCGGCGGCTCTTCTAAACAACGTGGCTGAGGACAAGCGCTCAAACGAGGTGGAGGATAATGACGACGATGATGAGATGGATCCCCAGACCATTGACAAGTTGATAGAGATTTCCAGCAAGCTGCACTTGCCTGCTGACGATGTGGTCGAAATAATCAGCGATGTTCAGGAGAAGAAGAAAAAGAGGAAGGATTTACCCCCGAGCAACACCCCTCGTTTCCGCCCTCTAGTTCCTCTCAAAGCCAAGCCGAGGCCTCAGGCATATCAATATCCTAAGTCACCTAAGAAATCCTCTTATACAGTCGATCCATATAAGAAATGGTACAAGGAGAAAAACAAAGGCAAGCTCAGCAAGCAGGACTACTGGTTTAAGCCGCAGAAACAGTTTCTGGCCTATCCTTCGTTCCCCTATTATCAGAAGCCATATCGAGCCTATTACCCGGTCTTCTTCCCACCCACCAAGCCGCGGTTCTATACAAATCCCGCTCTGTCATTTGACTACAACTTTGGGGGCTCCATGGGGTACGGTCTGAAGCCTCCAAACCGTAGGTACAGAAACCGACCCAAGGCCAGGGACTGGAAATGGGCACAAGCCCCACAACGCTCCCAGAGCCCATATCCACAACCGGACACTGTCATATCTAATTACATTCTCCCCCATCCCCGAACTTACCAGGCTCTCCCCATGCCCAAACCACATTCTCCTCCAAGCGGGAGAGTACCTTCTTACATCTACCCACCAGACTATGTGTACGATGAGCCGGAGTCTCCACAGGAGAGTGATGAAGAACTGGAGAACTTCATTGAGAAGATTTATTACAATCGTAGGTTATTTTAGTCAGCTGGGAGTTCAGGATATTCTAAAGCGATGAAAGAGTGAGGAGAAAAAGCTGACAGGGAGTTTGAGTGACAGGGCTGTGAAAAGACAGTTAGGTGTTTCTTCTCCACTCTTGTGTTTTGATACATTCCAAATCAGGAACGGAAGAGATGGTGCTGCTATATCAGAACCTATCTGCGTGCACTCATTTGGTTTCTCTCGCAGTTTACATTTTAATTTGGTGAGAGAATAGACAGGTGAATTTGTAAGGTTTCATTCAGGTATGTTTTTGATTCTCTTGCATGTGGGAAAAAAAGAAGAAAAAAATTACAAAAGATAAAACAAAAAGAAACCAAAAACAAGCAGACAAAATGGTCAAAGAAAACATTTTGGTGCCAATTGCAAGAGACCCATGTTTATACAAAGATTTATTTTCTTTAGGAAACACTTGATTAATTGAAAAGCAAAGCTTGGGGTTGAATTCTTGACACTGCAGGGCACAGTAATAATTGCAATGGCACTAGTTACACAAACAAGTAACTGTCAAATTATTACAGGCTTTTCCTGAGGGTCTGTTTGATTGTTTTGATCAATGTTCCTATTGCCTTAATACTGATCACTGTTTTAGCTCATCCATGTGCATGCAGGTCTTGCACCACTAAAAAATAAAAAATAAATCTGTCACACATGCTGTAAACAATGCTTGAAACTAAATCTTCCATTTTATTCACAGAAATGCAAAATGATTAATATCTTTGCTAGGTCGGTGCCCTGTCAATCTACTTGGTTGGAATACCTGTACACATGTGATTTACTGTAAACTTAACATCTTGCCAAAATTTCGAACAAATTTTAAAAATGCCCCTGTTGCTATGGGTTACCTCCAATGTTCCTGAGAGCCAACAGAATGCTGTATAGTAATGATTGGTCTTAAAAATAAGTTTTGAAATGTCTGAAGTTTGTGAGGAATACTCTAAGGGTGAACAGTTTGCACGTCTATCTGTATTTGCATCTTTAAAAAAACTAAACAAAAAAACAAATAAAAAAGACAAATTTGGGGAAAATGTCCTTGATCAAACTGTGATTATTTTAAAAATTAATAAAAAACAAACAAAAAAAACAAAGAAAGACAACTCTAATTACTATAGCAAGTGTTTTCATCAGTGAACTGTCTTGTGAAAGGAATTTGTTGTTGTCAACTTCCCGATTGTAAGTTGTACAGTGTCAAATAAACAACTGTGTGTGCAATGTGTAAATAACAGCATGTTGATTACTAGTTTTGCTATATGACGAAAATAAAAGCAATTATTTTATTAAAGTCAGCTTTTTTAACAGATGTCTTATTGGAACGTCTTTGATCAGATCCTGAGCAGAAATTAATTAATTTCTGTACCACAGAGGGTTCTTGCCAGGATGATATATGCCGTTTCTTATCTCACCTGTAGCAGAAATTGCATTTGACGTCACAGAGAGTTTGAACCAGCATGCCCAGTACATCTTTGAATTTGATCTGTATTTTCCACAAGCTTTTTGTCATGCCGCGTTACAGCAGAACACTGAAAACACAAACTGACTGACTACAGAGACCATTTATTCTCCAGCTACTCAAGTACCTACATCTTCCTGAGAAGATCTCTAATGAAACACATAGATATGCAGCTCTATGTTTCTTAAAAACCTTTACGAGTCATGATTGCATTACTCATGGCATCCTGTTCCGCAACAAACATTCATCGGAAAATGCTGTGATTATAAAAATGGAACATGTTTACCAAGCATCAGAGCAAAACATGTACAGAATTACGTGAAAGAAGATGTAAGTGCATCTGAATGCAGGCTTTAACTAGCATGTTTTCAACCTCCTGAGAATGATGCTGTTCAATAAGACGCCACTAGATGAAAGTCATTCGCTAATAAAAAGAACTTAGAATAATAAAAGGCTAGTAATGTGAAGGGAATAGACATGGAGACACACTGAGACCAAATGAAAGAGAGGGGTGGGGAGAGAGAAAGCTGCAGTGATTAATGAGTCACATGATTGACGGGTGAGTCATCTACTGCCATGCACCACTGCAGAACCTCAAGCACTTATACCCTCTCCCTCTCCCTCTCTCTCTCTCTCTCACACACACACACACACACACACACACACAGGCACAAACACCAGCCCACTCCCCCACACCCTGACTTTGGACACAATGCAGAACTCAATTTTGCTTAAAAACACCTGCATTAGGCAAGACGCAAACACACGTATTGCCAGAAGGCCTTGCGGTCTAATTCAAACTACACAGCATTTGGTTAAAACACCACTAAGACCTCACGGCGACCGATAATAGTGGGATTTAACCCCAAATAGATGTTCATTATCGTGCTGATGCACTCTAAACATCTATGGCTTCCCATCCAGCAGCCCTTAGTGGTTGATCCGGCTGCAAATTAAGCATTGCGGCGAAAGACGGCCGCTTGAAAATTTTCCATTAGTGACCAGAGTGCAGCGGCTATGGGGGACAGTTGTTTATGAGCCACTGATGTGTTTCTCTCATTCCTTTTCTTTCAGCTTTTGTGTCGAAAACGCAGAGGGCCATGAATGAGCATAAGTGCGGCGAAGTCTCACGGCGCTGCTGTCGGAGGCTGGTGAGTCATGGCCACTTACGTTCTCCCTCAACCTCCATTCTCAAACAGTTTCACTGAAATATGCAAAGAGTCTGTTAAGTTACGGCGGTAATTACTGTAAATGGACGCCTGACTCTTCAAAACCTTCACACACGAAATGTTCCGAGTCATTAATGTACGCCACGGCTCCATCTGTTGCTCAGGCACGTGATCGCACGTACACACGTGTGTGCATGCAAAAATCAGGCATAAACACAGCCTGATGGCAGTGGAGCCAGTACTTCTGAGGTAAAAAGTGGCTGATAATGACTGTGACTCAGACAGCAGCTCTAATGATGCATTCTGCCGAGCCGACCGACCAACACAGCACGGGAAAAAACACTTTTGGATGAAACTTTCTCTAAGGTGCTTCAAAGTGCCTTGAAGCTCTCTGCTGCCTTTGTAGATAGACAGCCCCCATTTATGCCCTTCCTGGATTTCAGTGATTAGCCATAATTGAACAGAATCATTTTAATCTCGGAGAGGTTGATGAAAAAATGCTAAAATAAAAAATTCCTCTTCCCCCGATCCTTCTCTGTATGCCAAACCTTTATGCATAATGATAATTACCTTGTAATTACCATTCAATTATACCCTCTGCTCTCGCCGTAAGAGCTGTCAGTGTGTCCGTTAAGAGCTGATTGCCAGAGTCTGCCGTTGTGTCTCACAGGATGTGCTTTTACGATGGTTTTTGGCATCAAACGAATGTACCTGCACTGTCATGTTGTAATATATGGCGGTGGATACAGCTTTAATATGTCACGTACTAGAAGTTTCATTTTAAAGACTGTGTGAAATGATTTTCTTTCGGAATCAATTCAAAATGTTCCATTTCACCCGCCGGGGGGAGAATGATCTTTGACAGCACTGGCAGGGGAGGCAGGCATCAGGCTCTCGGCTCCCAGCATGCACCAGCAGTCATGTTTCCATTAAAGAGCTTTGAGTGCTCTGACAGTAAAACAAAAGGAATGCCATCTATCACGTTGTAAAGTCTGATTAATGTGGCTTGCTATCTTTATTGAAGTGTATTGATGTAAACGGAAGTACAGAAACTGTGTTATGACACGCAAGCTAAAAAGTGTTGATCACGATCAGCACTGCAGAAACACCTGCAGAAGGTTAACAGTGAGTGGAAAAACAACATCAACATTTCATTCATCTGCCGGTTGGGTCGGTGCCGCATTTAAAAAAAAGAAAAGGAGGAGGTGAAGAGGGTTGAGGAGCTGATGGAGTCAGAGAGAATGGAGGGAGCGCATGAAACCAAGAGAATAAGGGTGAAGGTCTGAGTGACTCACTCTCTATAAGTACTTATCCAGCAGCTCTGTAAAGTGGCGGACCACCTTCACAGTAACAAGCTCATTGCCTGGCTTCTCTAGCACTGAACGCCCTCATATATACGGGTGTTTCTGCAACTGTGGGCACTTTTTTGTCCCAGGGGTTGATTTTGTTTTATTAAAGGTAATAGATTTCAATGCTTTTCTCTTTGATGTAGTCTTTTCAAAGAGTAACAGTAATTATAATTATTATTAACGTACTTTTTAGTCAACAGTGTCTGTGAAGAGCTATATGAAATACGAGGCATGATGAGTGAAGAAAAAATATGTCTGAGCTCACAGCTTTGGTTAAGCAATTTTAATGAATCATGTGAGGATATGTTACATTTATTTATTAATTAAACATTTAAAATGCAATTTCCATCACAGAATGTTATTAAACAAATTGCGTTTTTAATAAAACAAAAAAAAAAAAAAAAAACCCAAAAAAAAAAAAAAAAAAAAAAAAAAAACAAAAAAAAAAAAAAAAATGATGTGGTGGAAACAACATTTTAAATATGTTTGAAATGTTTTCAGTGGTTACAATTCATTTTAAGGTGTACATTGTATTTAAGTTGTGAGTAATATTAATTAACAATGTGTTCTTACTAGGGTTAGGGTTAAGATTAGGGTTTTGTTTAGGGGCAGTTGCATGTGATTATGCAAAATGTACTGTTATTACTACGTGTATGTACATGTAACAAGGACACTGCAAAATAGTTTTGCCTGTTTATTAAATATTTTTATTAAAATATGTTTAAACATGCAAGATGTGATGAAAATGACAATGCAGAAAAAAAGTCCTTTGATAATGTGTGCATATACTGTTGGATATTGTCAACAGACAAATTACACAAGAGTGTTAAAAGTGTGTTTTAAGAGAGCCTATTTTCTAAAAGCCCACAGGGACAACACTTGAACACACACTCACTCTTTGGTACTATATTAGGTCCACATTGTGTGTGCAAACAGCCCTCTTGTCTCGAGGGCGTAATCCATTTTATGTTTACATCAAGTGCTATTGTGGCAGATGGGGTAAAATGTCCCTCAGGGGTGTTTATCCTCAGCTGGGGAGTCCAGACTGCTGACTGACCGAGGCAGACGAGGCCTGACACCTGAGCTCCACTGCTGTCACTCTTTACAGCAAATCTCCTTGTGAGCCATTGAGATTCATCAAATATTGAACGGCCACAGTTTCCGTTTCGTGAGAAGGGGTTAGGGAGAGAGAGAGCAGATAAACAAAAAGAGGTTGCTCTCACGGAAACAGGAGGTCAGTGAGATGGCGGGGATGGTTAACGACAACCAAGCGGCCCAAGTGGGGTAAGTGAGCTCTCCATGAGTACAACACTTAACTGCTGATGTTTTGCTAGTGTCAGGCTGAGTTAAAAGTCTCGGCTGGGGAAACTCAAGTCTCTGAGTGTAATTCGTAGGCAGATGGATTAATTGATAACCTCCCGTTGAGGGGTAAACAACAGTAATTGAGACTGACTGTCAAGGCACTGTCTAAGGAAAAGCCCAGCCATGTGTCAGGGATTTTATTAAAATGTACAAACAAATAAACAAAAACAATATAAACATGTTTTTTTTTAAATCTCTTTACTCACTCTTTCTTTTAAAAATACAGAATGAGTACGACTGACCAAAGTGACAAGGAACAAAACTCTCCACAGGACCAACAGGAACAGGTCAGAGTTTTTCTTTATTTTCAATGGACCAATCAGATTATTTAATTTACCAAAAAAGCAACAAGACGCAGCACGCATGTTTACATATAAAAATGCTTAAAAGGCAACGTAAGTGAATGCAAAAACGTGCTCTGTGTGAACTGTCTCTAAACACTGTCTCGAAACAACATGGGTTGTTTCGCAGGCCGTTTCATGCGAGGAAGGGAGCTGTTGTGTTACACAGGAGAAATCTGAATCCGGCCAGACCCCAAACATTGCACAGGCCTTGGCAGCGACTCCTGTACACACACACAGTACGTCTAAACCTGTCACTGTTAACCAGCTGATAAATGCTTACACTGATAATAAGGATAAGGTACATTAAAAATGCTGAACAGTTTGTCCTTGTGCAAACGTTCGGCACTGAAATGCTAATGCTGTGTACTCAGGAGGATGATGGGAAACGGCCAGCACACAGGCCTAAATTGAGCCTACTCTTGGCTATTTTGGGCTGTTTGTTCTGTGGTAAAAATAAAAATTAGGCTATATATAGAGTGAATAAGACTGATAGTACTCACAGATCTTGTTTGCTTAGGTGTGAAGTAATGAATTTATAATGAGCGTGCTCTTCAATAGCTATAGGAGTCGCCCTTGAACTCTGCTGGTACTGCTTGAAATCTCTCCCCATCGAAGACCACAACATACCTCAGGTACAGTGAGAAACTCATGTTCGTGCTTAATATGCGTCTATATCAAATATAGGGCATGCTTTAATAGATTTATGATCTGGTTTGCCTGCCTTTTTAGGACTAGATAGACTCTGGGGTTGGATTTCATTGATCTGGCATGCATTCAGTATCTTGTTGCAACCATGGTTGTAAATTATGTAGCCGAGTTAGCTTTGAAAAATATAACGTGTCATTCCCGCATGTGTCCACTAGATAGAGGAGTTCAGTAAATGTTTTGTTTCAGTTGCAGGCGGACAGTGAGGATCTAACACTGCCCCCCAGTGGTGAGCGTTTGCACTACCAGCGAGACCCCAGACCTCATTTTGGAGTTGCCCACTCCTCTCGCTCTGTGTCTTTCCCCTTGTGGGACAGTGATAGGCCGAGGGAGATGAAGAGGGGTGAGGAGGAGGAGGAGGAGGAGGAGGCCGTGGAATCTGTCAGCTGTTGTCCTCACTGCCATCTTGGGCTGCCACGTGATACACTAAGCTGGCATGAGGTAAGTAGACATGCCAAAAGTTGTTTTCAGAATGCAATACTAGTATACTACATAATATTGCAGAAATAAAGTAATTTATATTTTTACTGCTCACTGTATACTGTACGTTATACATTGTATAATGCCTATATATTTATTTCACACACACACTGTATATTGCTATTTTCCAGTAAATATAATAATTAATATAACATTATGCCAATTATATAAAAATATAATAAATATATAATTCCTTTCATAAGTCATTTGTCATGACTGTAAAAAAATCATAACACATTCATAATTATAAATGAATAATAATAGCATAAACTGTATAATAAAAGAAATAATGTTTAATTTATTATATTATTAATTATATTATTGATATTATGATATATTATATTGATAATAATATATAAATAATAAAATTAATACAAATTTTATGTGCATGTTGATTGTTAGAGACAACATAAAAATATTATGACATTTAAAATAAATTGATTTACCTAACAATGGTACATTTCTCTGGCTTTGTTTTCACTGTTGTTTGATTTCTGTCTTTTTGTGCAGGGAAAGTGTCTGTTATTTGATGGGCAGAGAAACAATTTGTCTTAATAAAACGGTCTCCTGTCACTCCTGTCTGTTGATGGCTACCTAAAATAAGATATGAAACTGTTGATATTTTTGTTCAGTCCTATTTACTTGTTTATAAGTTTTAATATATTTGTTCAGTAATATATTGTAAGCAATTTAGGAGTTGGACTGTCAGAAATAATAGAACTGCCTTTTAATAATACAGTACTACTGTTCTTTGAGGTCAAGAACAGCACTCAACTGCTTCACTGTTTCTAAGCGAAATCCAATTCTTTATTTTAGCATTACATTACATGCTTTGTCATTTGTCACAGTGAGGAAATTGAACCTTTCAAGAGTCATGAATTTCTTGTCTTTACTATTCACTGCGGTGCTTATTTTATTCAGACTATTATATGCTTGAAATGATGCTAATGCATTATGTGCAATGTTGTCAAATAGAATTTACTAAGGATGAATCAGGAATGTCAAAAATGTATTGAATTGCCCAAAGTTTGCTAGCAATATGAAAAGTGTCATTGTTAAAACTGTGTGCATTAAAATTGTTTAAATTAAAATGTATATGGCCTGATGGTTAGTTATATCAGTGTCTGTAGTGCGCTATGCATTTTTAAACCCTTGTGTTTAATTGCAGGGGAGTATGGAGGAATGAGCAGAGGCTGAGAGGTTCAATTCTCAAGCACAAACCTCACATTTCAGGTGTTATCTGAGGCAGCCAAAGCCTGGGTGACTCAAAGTTGCCTCAAGCTGAGAATTCACACATGGAGTGAATTGTCAACATGGTTGAGTCTAGCAACATCCTAAAGCCAGAAGTGTCCATAGACCATTGGCTTATGAGGCAAAATGACTTTCACTGGTTTTCAAATATAGAACGGGGATACAGCTCCATTTACCACAAGAAACAGACCTGCAGTGTATTATTTTATTAATATGAACATTTTGATTGGCCATATTTTGGCCTTATATGTAAATTTCTTTATATATAAATATACATGATATATACAAAAAGTATCTCTTTGTCTGGTATCAGCAATAAGTTCACAAACAGATTATACCTGTTATTTGTGTTGATGACATTATAACAGAAATTCATATACCAATATTGCAATATCTATTAATAGTGCAAAGAATGGTCAACTTAAATTGATGCACAATCGATATTGGGATGTGCAACATAGATGAACAGGAAAAGGTCGAGCAGCTAGACGAAGTTCCCAAGTAGCCTACTGTCAAATGACTATACTGAGCTCAAATGATCAGTAGCCTACAAGGGTGCAAAAGTAAAGTCTCACCAGGGGCCCGTTACGGGGGTTCCGAATATTTCAGGCATATGGTCCGAAGCTAGGGGGCCCCAAATCACGATTTTTTTTTTTTTTAAAGCGTGTCGTCTTGCGCTTAAACGGACAAACACACATTGCCAATTTGTACATTCAAGCGATTTTAAGGCATTCAAGCACAAGGATAGGCGAGTAACAACTCCATTCAGTGTGCTGTGTTACTCAGACAGCCGCGTCTCTGACACCTAGAGCCCTGCATTTCAGCCAGAGCCCGACGGGTGTCATAGCTTAGACGCGGGTGGGCATTGGGCCTGTTTTAGTGTGTCACACTCGTTCAGTGGCCTCATTTCGCTTCGACGGCTTTCAGCCTCACCCTGCTTCATTCTACTACATTAATAAATCATTAGCTCATCCATGAACATTTCTGCCCAAGTCCCGTCGGATTGCATCGGCTGTGGGGATGAAGACACAACTCCCACGACCCATTTGATTCTTTTTTTTGTTTTGAATACGCACCTCTAGCGGCGAAAAATTACATATTGTGTCTTTAAGTTTCTCTTTGGCTGGCATAATTGTGTGTATTAAACACATACGTGAATTTTTGGGAAAGTCGTGGCCTAATGGTTAGAGATTCGGGCTAATAACCCAAAGGTTGTGGTGTTCGAGTCTCTTAACGGCAGGGATTAGTAGGTGGGGGGAAGGAATGTACAGTGCTCTCTCCACCATCAAACCACGACTGAGGTGCCCTTGAGCAAGGCACCGACCCCCAACTGCTCCGGGGGCCGCAGCATAAATGGCTGCCCACTGCCCCGGGTGTGCGTTCACGGTTTGTGTGTGTTCACTGCTGTGTTTGTGCACTTTGGATGGGTAAATGCAGAGCACTAATTCCGAGTATGGGTCACCATACTTGGCCACATGTCACTTCACTTTAAAGGGGTCATATGATGCGATTTCAAGTTTCCTTTCTCTTGGAGTGTTACAAGCTGATTGTGCATGGATAAAGATCCCTGAAGTTGAAAGACTAAAGTCTCAAAACCAAAGAGATATTCTTTATCAAGTTAAGACTCTGCCACGCCCCCCCAAAAAAACGGCTCGTTCTAACACGCCCCACATATATACCTCACTATGTGGAAATATTTGCATAATGGCAATTTCCAAATGTGCACGCAAAGAAAGAAGGGTGGTTTCAGTAACCACAGTTAGTGTTGAAGCAGCAATGTCAGGGAGACACTGTGTGTTTCTAAGCGAAAGCAAAATAACTTTATTTGGCCTTCCAAAAGTAGAAGCATTTAGGAATCTTTAAGATCGCTTACAAAGAAAAAGCAATGCATTTTATGGACGACCGTTTCGTGATCTAGGAGAGGAGGTAATTCTGACTTTTGCTATGACAATTTGGCGCTTCTGAATCAGCTACTGTAATTATGTTTGTTATTAGTTTAAGTATTTGCTATTGAATGTTCAAATGCGGAGTTTTGCGCATCTTGTGTGTGTGCGTGCGCGTGTGGGAGGGAGAGAGAGAGAGAGAGAGAGAGAGAGACACATCACAGTGGAGTCAGCTGTCTTAACCGTGGCTTGTGTACTGCAAACACATAACAACTTAATCACTGTGTCTGTCACGCGACTCTATCCCCTTTCAGGCTCTGTCTTTACATTTACTTTGAAAGATGAAGCTCGCGATTATGATAAGGGGCGTTACATTTCCAACGAGTGCTTGCGGTGTTCGCCAATCACAATGCACTGGGTCAGCTGCCAATCAGAGCAGACTGCGCTTGTCGGAAGGAGGGGCTTGCGTTTGAGAGAGGCGGGGCATAGAGGACCTACAATAATGTACAGTATTTGAAAAATAATGTTTTTTGAACATTAAAGCATGTCAACATATTCTGTTACACCAAATACACAAAATAATGATCTTTAAAAAAACATCATATGACCCTGTAATTCGCAGCCAAAAGCCCGCAACGCAGCTAGCCTAGTTACAATGGTCTGGGGGAAATGGTAAGGAAATATCTTGAATTATTTATTATAACTAGCGTTTCTGAGTCAGTGTCGCAAAGATGGAAGTTGACGATCCTGATCTGCCCATGTCCGCACTGATGCCGCCTTAGAGGGGGGGAAAGAATAGCATCTTTACAGATAAATAATAAAAAAGAGATTTTGTTTGTCGATTAGAATTATTCCCGTTTTAAGTAGTAATTTAAAGCTTTCTATACATATTTATCATGTCTGTCATTTTTGTGAAGCGCTCAGCCCGTTCAAGACAGCACAAAAGCGCATGCTGTTTGTTTTCAGGCTATTTTAAAAAAGCACAACGTTTTGTAGATATTATGAGTGCACACAAATAAAAGACTGTTTACAGTTCTGAATGATGCATTACTCGTATCTTTATGAGCTAAAATGACGGCATTCAGTTGTTTCTGTTATTAAGAATAAAATGCAAGTGATCGCGCCGGCCGCCTCAATACTGTCTTGCCAAAGCGCAGTTTTCGCTTGCCACCTCCGCAAAAACGATTGGATATGCGCCTAATTAGCGCCACATTTTAGTTTAAGGTTTAACTCCTAACATAATTAGGCTTGAAAGTGTTTTATATCTAGATCTTATGTTAGGCAAAAGTCGTGATGATTTGAGAATTTTGAGAAGGTTCATTGATCAAAACGTGGATCAACTCTTCTGCCGCTGGCCGCTTGGTCGTACACAAACAAAACTTGATTTAACAAACAAAAATGTCTCCAAAATATTTCTAAATTAACTTAATAAAGGAACGAAATGAACTATTACCACTTTGACATTAAAAACCGAAACTGAACTATTTGAATGGCTGCAACAGCAGCTGAGCAATGGGGAAGCGAGAAAGAGAAAAGAGACACGGGCTCCAGTCGGATTCGGACAGTGAGCTGTCGGACAATTTATATATAGCCTATAGGCTAGTTTCTTTCAATCTCTTATTAAGCTTCAAAAGAAAAAAAAACATTCATCTGGAAGAAGGGGGCCCAAATTTCTGTCTTGCATACCTCCCTTAAAACTATCTTCATGGCGCCCTTGAGTCTCACTTAAATGTGCATTATGGGGGACATATGTCAAATGATCCATTCTGAGGACACCACTGTCTAAATAGGTCAGGTTATCATTTGGAGTAGGCTGAAAAGGATTCCAAAATCCAGAAAATTACATGGAACTAGATGAAAAACCTCTGAAGATAACTGAAATTGTTCAGTGGGTTTGCGTACATGTGCTTTTTACAACAGGGCTTTCATTAATTACCCTCATGGAAAGACTTTGAAGAAAATCACCTTTAAATTAGGATCTTTAAATTGATTAACTGGACAAGTACAATTCAAGCCACCTATTCAGTTCCCCTTTCCTTCTTCCTGATTTAAGGTTCCTTTCAGTTGCCAAAATATACTTGTAGAAAAATTCACTTGGAGTGCAGTCGGTGCAATTATTGTCATGCTGGTGCTCTTATCTCCAGCCCTGGTCAAGGCAATCAATAGGAATGTCTGGCCAACAGGTGGGGTGTGAAACTGGGAAACTGGTTGCAGCATTTGAGGGACACATCTGTGCTTAATCACAGCAGCCATATTCAGATTCCTCAGTCTGTACAAACTACTAAGTATTCTTGAAGTCCTGCATGAAGCAACACAGATACCATAGTAGTTTTTTTAAAACAGTGTCTGCATTGAATATACTAAACTGGAGGTGAGTAAGGATGATGCGTGTGTAACAAAACCTGAAAAAGCTTGGCATTTGATGTGAGCAATTCACACCAATAACACCGCTGCACACTCAATGTAAAATATATATATATACACACACATATAATAGGGTATAAAACAGGATCTAAAACCGTTACAGCTAAATAGCTAAATAAAACAACAACGAAAACAAGCATTAAATAGTACATCTACAAATTTAAAGAAACATTTTTTATTACTCCAGACTACAGTAACAAAGTGTGCCATTTTAGCTTAAAGGGGTCATAAGATGCTAATTTTAAAGATCATTATTTTGTGTATTGGTGTAACAGGAATATGTTGAATGCTTTAATGTTCAAAAAACACATTATTTTCAAATACTGTACATTATTGTAGATCCTCTATGCCCCGCCTCTCTCAAACACGTCGTTTTCAACAAAGCCCCCTCCTTTGACAAGCGCAGTTTGCTCTGATTGGCCAGCTGACAGTGCATTGTGATTGGCCGAACAACACAAGCACGCGTCAGAAATGTAACGCCCCTTACCAAAATCGCAGCTTCAGCTTTCAAAGTAAATATCACGACAGTTAATAATGTCGTTAGTTTTAACATCAGTTCAAGCCCGAAAGGGCAACAGAGTCGTAGGCTGTAGTACTCGAGTCCAGACTCGAGACATTTTTCTATCGTCTCGGACTCGTTGGACTTGTCTCGGACTTGGTCATTGGACTCGCCAAATGTTCTCGTTGGTCTCGAACTAGTCCAGCATCGGAACCTTCTTGTAAAGTGTTACCGACTACTTTTTATGGGTTCGAATAGGGCTGAAAGTACGAAGCGTTTATTTCATTGTCTTGCAGTATGCACATGGATTTAGCATAATGGCCAACCGATACGTGATATGAATAGCGAGTTGGTGATTTAGGAGCCAGAGTGCGAATTCAGCACTCAACAAAACTACTGGCGGGTCAGCGATGACTCATTCTGACGCCTTTGATGGCCATTGGCCTATAAACTCAATGGAATCGTAATGGTATTGGTTGTAATGGCTCACCGCTGTAAAAAAAATTACATATGGCAGGTAATTATTCATATATCACAAGTAATCATCATTGCAAAAAAAAAAAAAAAAACACTCCACTGTTATCACACATAGCAGAATCTCCTCATATCGTGCAGGACTATTAGAAAAGCAAAATCAATGCAAATCAGTGGATATGTCTGCTATAATAGGATAGGTGTGTTAAGGCCAGTTGGAGCTAACCTCTGCAGGGCATTGGCCCTCCAGGATCTAGTTAGGAGGCCCCAGTCCTACAGAGTTGTTACTTTGCACATACTTTTTGATCATTACAAATAATAATGCAAAATGATTTTCTTAGAATAGGAGATATACTGTCTCTCGCATCACATACATTATCAAAAGTATGTGGTCTTGAAGAGGATCCTCTTTTTTTTTCTCTCATTTGGACTTGGACTCGAAACTTTTGGACTTGGTCTTGACTTCGACTCGGTCTTGACTCGCTCTCGACTAGTCCTGGTCTTGGACTTGTCTTGGACTCGACAAAGCTGGACTTGACTACAGCGTGACAGACACAGTGAGGATTGCAGTACCAAGCCGCGGTAAGACAGCTGCTCGTGCTAGGATTCTGACAGGCAGTTCCTTCCTGTGGTGACCCTGTTCCCCTACCACACACACACACACACACAACGCGTTACTCTGCGCTGGCAAAACTCCGCATTTGAACAGTCAATAGCAAATACTTAATCTAATATATAGCCATTATAGCCCCCCTAAAAATGGCCTAGCGACACCCATGTGCATCAACATTACTGCTGTTCCTGAAACCACGCCTTCTTTCTTTGCGTGCACATTTGGGCGGCATTATGCTAATATTCCCACATAGTGACATAGACATGTGGGGGCATGTTAGAATGAGCCGTTTTAGGTAGGCGTGGTTGACTCTTAACTTTTATAAAGAATATTTCTTTGGATTTGAGACTTTAGTCTTCGCAACATTACAGATCTTCTTTATGCACCAAGAGCTTGTATAAACTTCAAAGAGAAAGGAAAACTTGAAATCGCATCATATGACCCCTTTAAGTAACTTAAGGTAGGGACTAGCTAGTTTGAGGTCATGCTTGTTTAGGATAAACTTGACATAAATAATAAAAAAAATAATAATAATAATTTGGATAACAGGGTTGAAGGCAGAGCTTGACGAACATTTAATAATTAAAATTAGTAACGGATTTAAAATATTTTATGAATTTATATGAATTCAATATTACGCAATTGTACGATTTTAATTTGAATTTAGAAAATCAAGAACCTTAGATAACAGTTTATCAAACATATCTACACTGGACGTCTTTGCTACATTAAACTCTCTGATCAAATATTTCTTATTATATTTTTTTACATAAACCCTCTATAGTGTGGGTGGTCGTAGGGTAATACAATTGGGCGAATGTACCTTATTAATATTACATAAGATGAGTAACGCATAATCAGGCAAATATTTTAAAACAGACCAATGATTGAGCTCGCTGCATGACCTCTATATTAATATTCATGAGCTCCTCGCCGCCACGCCTCCGCAGTGGTCTTCCTGTGATTGTGTTGTCTCCGTCCTATTGGGCAGACGCATCTTGCGCGTCGTCACACATCGCAGATTTTCACTTTACTCATAAAATATCATTAAAACATGTCGTCTCTGTATAAACCGTTTTCTGTCTCGGACGGGCCGTGCAAAGATGCGATACTGAGGCGAGGTTGCACGCCGCTACAGCATCCTGCTGCGCTGACCCGGATTCCCTCCGCTGGCGGGGGCTCGACGCGCACTTTTACCCCAATTCCTAACATGTATCAAGGCCAGAGGAATCTAGCGGCCGCTGCAATCGGAGGGAGAAAAATTACCCATCCGTGGAAGGCTATTCTCGCAGGTAAGTGCGTATTGTGTTTGTGTTAGAAGCAGACAAGCGCCAATGTTTTGGTGGATCACGCGATACCCTATAATGCGCGAGCCATCAACAACAGCCATGCAACCAAATGGTAACTTCCAGAAATCTCATGTGTTGACTCGGCAGATATGTGTTTATACATGGTTGGACACTAAAAATAGTTTTACTAATATAAATGTCAATTTAACTACTTGATCATATTCCAACATTGTTACTCTAACACTTGTTTGGTTGCAGTGTTCATACAATTGTGTGTTAAACAACCAAGTACAACTAAAACAAAATGACCTTGTATGAAACTGTCAGTTAATCAGCTTTAAGTTTGAACGAATCACATAGATTGCCTCTGATTTATTTACTGATGATATTATTTTTACCCAGGTGGCATTGCAGGAGGCATTGAGATCTGCATCACATTTCCAACAGAATACGTGAAGACCCAGCTACAGTTAGATGAAAGAGCAAATCCTCCACGGTACCGAGGCATAGGTGAGGATGGCTGTTGTTAAAGGAATAGTACACTCAAAAATGAAATATAATATATAATTTCTGAAAATATACTCTCCCTCAGGCTGTCCAGGATGTAGATGAGATTATTTCTTTGTCGGAACAGAATTGTACAAAAAACAAATCCATCACTAAGATGTTTTTAACTTCAAACCGTTGCTTCAGGCAAAAATATAAGTCCTCTAATGTATCTTATCACTTTAACCAGTGAAAAATTTGTCTTGTTTGAATAAGGAAAGATATATGCACAGATCAAGCACTGTTTACAAGTGAAAACAGTTCTTAACAAATGTATTAATGGGTTTTGTTGTGAGAGAACAACAGGACTTTCACTGGAGGAAGCGTTATAGATTATGGACTGATATTTTGGCCAGTAGCAACAGTTTAAAAATAAAATGCCTTGATGGATTTGTTTCTCTCAAACACGCAGCTTCTCACTTCACAAGACATTAATTGATGGACTGGAGTCATGTGGATTACTTGTGGATTATTATGATGTTTTTATCAGCTGTTTGGGCTCTCATTCTGACGGCACCCATTCACTGCAGAGGATCCATTGGTGAGCAAGTGATGTGCTGCTTAATTTCTTCAAATCTGTTCCAATGAAGAAACAAACTCCTCTACATCTTAGAGTGAATTTTCAGCTATTTTTATATTTTTGGTTGAACTATATGAATGAATGAAATGTGTAAAAAGCAAAAACAAGTATAACCTGGATTTTTTGTGCAGGCGACTGTGTTAAGCTGACGGTGCAGGATCATGGGTTGAGAGGTCTATACAGAGGGCTTAGTTCACTGCTTTATGGATCTATCCCGAAATCTGCAATACGGTAAAAAACGTTGATATTTGCGTGTTAAAGCTTACATAGGGTCTCTTTTGCTGACACTTTTCTTTTCGACATTATGGCAGTTTTGGAACATTCGAGGTTCTTAGTAACCCAATGAGGGATGCCACGGGTCGGCTTGACAATAAAGGAAGTTTGTTGTGTGGGCTTGGCGCAGGAATTGCAGAGGCAGTGTTGGTAGTCTGTCCAATGGAGACAGTCAAGGTAGGACTGTTACCAGTTGTTTTGGTTATACATTACGTTAATATACCACCTTAACTGGTCCTCTGTGATGTACATTTTTATTTATATTTTACTCAGAACATCTCCTGTCTGTATTATTTTCAGGTGAAGTTCATTCATGACCAGTGCTCTCTGAGGCCACGCTACCGAGGGTTCTTCCATGGCGTAAGGGAAATCATCAGAGATCAAGGTACCAAACGAATGTGATCCAAAAAAATTTTGCATCTTAATAGAGACCGTAAAGTAGGAGGAGACGGACCACTCATAGAAATATTATAAATATGGGCCTGTAGAAAATAAAATTGGAACTTAAATAAATTAAAACGAAACACAAAAAAGTTATCCAATTAAAAAAAGTTTATATATAAAATAAATAAATAGCGTTTTTGATAAAATCTAAATAAAAATAAAAAAATTGAAAAAAGTATCGTTTGTGAAAATAAAGTGATTAAAATAAAAATAAAATGAAACAAAACAACACAAAATCAACAAATTAAAAAAATTACAAAATATCAAATATAATAATGATATGTTTTCTCTATGGTTTGTAGGTGTTCGAAGGGCGTATCAGGACGGACTGCTACACTTCTGAAGGCAGGGGTAGCAACCAGGCTATCGCTTTTATGTTAGAACTGTGCGCAAATGGTACAACGGTGGGAGGAGATCACTGTATTAATAGTAATACCTGAAATATTGTCACTTGGCCATTCAACAAAAATGATAGCTTGGTTTTTGTCAGGCGATTGACCCAGTAGGCATGCACCCGATGGGACAGCGTTGTCGGAGCAACAGCTCGGGGCGGCGATGTGTTTTTGGAAAACAAGCCACTTGATGGTGGTGAAGATCGAATGCAGGTTAGAGAGACTGATGCTTAGTATTATTAAATAATTAATTAAAATAGAATATATTATCCTTTTTTAAAGAAAATGTCTTTAAATACCACTCATTGATATATTTTATCTTTTTTTAGGGTTTGGAGGCTCATCGCTACAAGAGCACATTAGATTGTGCATTCCAGATTTTGAAGAATGAAGGCCCTCAAGCGTATGTTTTTTTTCTTCAAAATCATTATTTCCTTTTGAACATCCTTTTTTTCATACACTTAAAGGGGTAGTTCACCCAAAAATTAAAATTCTGTCATCTTTACTTACCCTCAATTCATTTCATACCTGTTTTAATTTCTAACCAATGGGTTTCTGGTCTCCACTGACTTGCGTAGTATTTTTTTTCCCCCATTCTATGAAAGTCAATGGGGACCAACAACTGTCTGGTTACCCACATTCTTGTGTGAGTAAATTATGCCAATTTTCATTTTTTGGGTGAACTATTTATTTTGGGTAAATTACAGCTCCCACTAGAGCTGTGCAATTAATTGAAATACAGTTTCGATTTCAGCCTCCAACGATTATGAAAATACAATAATCGAGATAAAACGATTATTCCGACCCCTTTCCAGCAGTGCGCTTTTGCTCCTCCATAAAAGCCCAATTTCACGGGCAAGGGCAAATCAGTAAAATCATGCAACGTGACTTTCGCGAAATGGGACGTGCTTGATTTATCAAAGTTTATTAGATTTATTCATGTTTTTAAAAGCACGAAAAAGAACTTGCACTGTTCCATAGGAGGCTTTCTGTGCATGCGCTTAGAGACGGAACAGAACACGCACATGTAAATTCATCTTTTAGCTTAAGGTGCGCGCAAAAATGTGTCAAAATGCGGCGCGTTGTGATTATTCATGTAAACCCTCGTCGGTTATGTAATATATGAAAGTAAACAGTTGAGAATGAAAACATGTGTGTAACAGTAAATTGGATCCGTGCAGCTCTTAAAGTGACAGCAGCCTAATATTCCTGCTGCTGACTGTAGGCTTCATTTGAAAATCACTCACTGCTCTACACTGAAGGACTTTTGTAGCTTTAATAAAAAACAAAGGAAGTTTAATTCTTACAGTGAAGACTATGCTGTTTTATTTTACATTCAGTAATGCAATTTCTGTATTAGGCTGTTAGCTGAATACTTTAGACTTGCATGGTTTCATTAAATCTTGTTTTCTATTGTACTGGTCCTTTCCTATTTTTATTACTGACCGTTTAATTATTTTCAATAATTTTTGAGGACTTTTTTTGTGTTTTTACTAATATTAGTTTCCCTAGTATTCTGCTGTGGTATTGAGAATTGTGAAATTTGGCTGGTCTCTAGAATGTAGATGTCATAGCAACCTTATTTACAGAAAATATATATTTGATATATATATTGCTATCTTTAAATAAATCATTCATGTAAAGTTTTGGTCATGTGGCCCACTCATGATCGTGATTACCGTATTGACCAAAATAATCGTGATTATGATTTTTGCCATAAACGAGCAGCCCTAGCTCCCACAGAAGTCACTTTCAAACCAAGCAGCCTTCTGTTGGTCAATGCATTGAGACTAACTGAGCCTGATGTGAAATCTGAAAAAACTTCTTGATCATGCGAATTCCTATTAAAATGACTGTGAACATTTGCTGAACAATGGTAAACGTGTCCTCACCTTTATACTTTTTTCACTTTGCATCACAGGTTCTACAAAGGCACGGTCCCACGACTGGGCAGAGTGTGTCTAGACGTGGCCATTGTCTTTGTTCTCTACGAGGAGGTTGTAAAGCTACTGAACAATGTCTGGAGAACAGACTGAAGACGGACCAGGATGCAGAACTGATTGAGACAGACTGAACTATCCAAACACAGTTGGCCACATCAGTCAAGTCAAAAGATCCAGACTTGAACCATGAACCCTGGCCTAGAGGATTTTAACCATCCATCTGTGTCTGTATAGTTGAAGCCAGGAGCTTGAGCCATGTGAAGGAACCTGTAGCTTACGGTATTTATCAATGCACAAAAATATTGATAAATGAGCAAGCATATCATCAGTTTGCACTCTTCACTTCAGTAAAATTGTTCAAGTGTCTTCTCACCACCATGCTTTTATAGAGGTTGTCGTGAGACAGTACTTACGTGGCATGAAACGTAATAGCACAACCAAGTATGTAATGCACATGTTCTTTTGTCCTAGTTTACATGCAAAGCTCTGAGGTACACTGAAAATGTGCTTTTATAAGAAGTCAAATGTAAGTCTCAAAACTGGTAGAGGCTCAGACATTCGTGATACTCGATATATAAAACCTGCATGCCGAGTGGCATCATCAAGACCTGGGCATTCAAGCTTGATGTTTTCATAATTTAAATGATAGCTTTTTTAATTTGCACAATTTAATTATAAGCTTTTTTGTCATCAAGCATTTCCCACAAAGGCTGCTTATTCTGTACCAGTTACGCTACTTTTGTTTTTGTGTCCGCTATATAAGCAGTGCTTATTCAAAACCGATTCTGAATACTTCACACAGATTCAATAAACCAACTAGGTTCAGTTTCCCGGCCCTGTGACCTTTCTGAGTAGCCAATATTGAATAATCGATCCAAACTCTTTGAATTCCATCGTAAGACTCTTCACGTCATATATGTGCTGTGCGATAACAACAAACTGCTTTAGATGCTCTACAGTTGTTCATTCAAGGTAAGAAAGCCACACACTCACAACACAGGTCCCATAAAAATACTTTTACTGCTTGTTAAATGAGAAAACGTCTCTGCTGACGTAGTACGGCCCACTGTGACGACGCTGGTTATCTCTTGGCTCTGGAACAGACCCAGTTAATGCTGCCTGTATCACAGCATTAGGGATTAAGTTAATTACAAAGAATGTGTGTGAGAAAGATTACACAGATTAGACTGGGTCAGTTCACCTGCACTTCCACAGGGCAATTGCTCATTTGAGTGGGGGATCGGCCAAAAAAAAACCCCCCCAAAAAGGCAGTGTTTTATCTTCCAGCTATCTGGCCCGACAACATCAGAGAGCATTATATGTCAGCTATTGTGATGCTGTCGAAGCAGTTTCGTTGGTCAAATAGGCTAAGGCTTAATGCGCCGACACTGCTGTCCACCATCCTGTGGGGTGATGCTTCGAGACGCCTGATTGGCTGTTGTGTGCAGAGCCAGGGGTCACTGCTTTCTCCGGGTTACTTCCTCCATCTAAAGGGGAAAAGAAGATAAGACATGCCAGGTGTTCCTACCAGGTGCAATTGTGTGTGTGTGTGTGTGTGTGTGTGTGTGTGTGGAAATAAATAATGTAGGGTCACTTACATTCTTAAACATTTGTCTTTTCCACCGCTGGCCACTCTCTGTCCGTCGGGACTCCAGTCAACTGCAAAAATCTGAACAATGAACGAAAACTAATTTAGTGGTGTTTGTCCATGCAAATAACCACTGCTATGCTGTTGCCAATGTATTTGGAGTGTGTTTAGTATGTGGCTGCTAGGTGATTGCTTAGTGGCCTGTCAAAAGTCATCTCCAGATTAAAAAAAAGATATGGTTAAGAAATGTCAAATATACAAAATATGCAAAAATGTAGTCTCATTTAGTATATACAGTGGGTACGGAAAGTATTCAGACCCCCTTAAATTTTTCACTCTTTTTTATATCGCAGCCATTTGCTAAAATCATTTAAGAAATTTTTTTTTCCTCATTAATGTACCAAGCACCCCAATTGAAGAAAAAAAACGAATTTGTTGACATTGTTGCAGATTGATTAAAAAAGAAAAACTGAAATATCACATGGTCCTAAGTATTCAGACCCTTTGCTGTGACACTCATATATTTAACTCAGGTGCTGTCCATTTCTTCTGATCATCCTTGAGATGGTTCTACACCTTCATTTTAGTCCAGCTGTGTTTGATTATACTGATTGGACTTGATTAGGAAAGCCACACACCTGTCTATATAAGACCTTACAGCTCACAGTGCATGTCAGAGCAAATGAGAATCATGAGGTCAAAGAACTGCCTGAAGAGCTCAGAGACAGAATTGTTGGCAAGGCACAGATCTGGCCAAGGTTACAAAAAAATTTCTGCTGCATTCCTAAGAGCACAGTGGCCTCCATAATCCTTAAATGGAAGACGTTTGGGACGACCAGAACCCTTCCTAGAGCTGGCCGTCCGGCCAAACTGAGCTATCGGGGGAGAAGAGCCTTGGTGAGAGAGGTAAAGAAGAACCCAAAGATCACTGTGGCTGAGCTCCAGAAATGCAGTCGGGAGATGAGAGAAAGTTGTAGAAACTCAACCATCACTGCAGCCCTCCACCAATCTGGGCTTTATGGCCGAGTGGCTGGATGAAAGCCTCTCCTCAGTGCAAAACACATGAAAGCCAGCATGGTGTTTGCTAAAAAACACCTGAAAGACTCCAAGATGGTGAGAAATAAGATTCTCTGGTATGATGAGACCAAGATAGAACTTTTTGGCCTTAATCCTAAGCGGTATGTGTGGAGAAAACCAGGCATGCTCATCACCTGTCCAATACAGTCCCAACAGTGAAGCATGGTGGTGGCAGCATCAGGCTGTGGGGGTGTTTTTCAGCTGCAGGGAAGGGACGACTGGTTGCAATCGAGGGAAAAATTAATGCGGCTAAGTACAGGGATATCCTGGACAAAAACCTTCTCCAGAGTGCTAAGGACCTCAGACTGGGCTGAAGGTTTACCTTTCAACAAGACAATGACCATAAGCACACATTTAAAATAACGAAGGAGTGGCTTCACAAACAACTCTGTGACTGTTCTTGAATGACCCAACCAGAGCCCTGACTTAAACCCAATTAAGCATCTCTGCAGAGACCTAAAAATGGCTGTCCACCAACGTTTACAATCCAACCTGACAGAACTGGAGAGGATCTGCACGGAGGAATGGCAGAGGATCCCCAAATACAGGTGTGAAAAACTTGTTGCATCTTCCCAAAAAGACTCATGGCTGTATTAGACAAAAGGGTGCTTCTACTAAATACTGAGCAAAGGGATACTTTGAATACTTAGGACCATGGTATATTTCCGTTTTCTTTTTTTTAATAAATCTGCAAAAATGTCAACAATCCTGTGTTTTTCTGTCAATATGGGGTGCTGTGTGTACATTAAGGAGGGGAAAAAAACGTAACTGAAATGATGTTAGCAAATGGCTGCAATGTAACAAAGAGTGAAAAAATTTAAGGGGTTCTGAATACTTTCCGTAACCACTGTATATATATATAATATATAAATTTTTTTTTTTTCCCCATGCATTTTTAGATGGTTCCCCCCATGTGGTGTAAATCACATGTAAAAAGTCCCTTTTACCTGGTATGTTCAGGTTGAAATGCCAGATAATAAAAAATAGAATATATTTAGGTCAGTGTGTTACCGTTCACTAAAAACTGTAAAAGAACATCATTTTAAAGTGTTACCATAGCAGCTACAAACATAAATGTTAAGATAAGCTACTTAAATTAAAACTATATAAAAAAAAAAAAAAAAAAAAGTCATAAGCATAAACAAAAATATTAAAACTTAAATGAAATCAAAAGGCAATAATATTAATTTTAAATAGAATTTTTTTAAAACAAAAATTTGAAATGTTGCCTAGGCAACTAAATGAAATATATTAAGTTGAAGTACTAAAATTCCTAAAACTGAAATAAAAATAAAGCTAAATAAAAATATAAAATAAAAATTTAAAATGAAATGAACTAAAGCTGATATGAATATTAATTGTAGATGAAAAAGAAAAAAGGAAAACCTGAAAAAGTAGAAATGCTGCATTGGCAACCAATTGAAGGGGGGGGGGGTTTATGTGTACTCAATTCTAAAACTAAAATAAAAAATGCAGGGCTATATAGGAACTAAAATAAATAAATAAAAATGACAAAAAATAAAAAAAGCCAAACTAATGTTTTATTAAATTTACAAAAAGAAATCTTATAAATAAGTAAATATATTATAATATATAAATGCTACTAAAGTAACTGATGTAAGTTATTCTAAAGCTTGGCCTCGTGCAAGACTCCAACCTCTGAACTAAATCCATTCAATGTCTCACCTCATCAGCGTGTCCAGGCAGATCTGCGTTCAGTTTGCCCTTCTTGATGTCCCACACCTTCAGAGTGCTGTCACTACTGCCACTGACCAACAGACGGCTGTCTGCAGACCACGCCACTTGGTACACTGGCCCCACATGACCGCGAAGTGAGGTCAGGTACCTGGAAAAACATAAAAAAGATCTTACAGCCCTTTAAAAACACTTTCATGAGGTCAGAGAAAACATATTGACGTGTTTGATGTTATATTTCAAGAGACTCTGGGTTGTTGCCATGTGCAGGCAAGCAAAATATGCCAGTGCTGATGTGATGATATTGCTCTCTAGTGTACACTACTGGAAGTTTTTTTACAGATTTATAATTTTTTTTTCATAACTGCTGAATTTTGCAACATCTGATATAAAGCTGATATAAAAACAAAAACATAAATTTTAGATGAGAAACTTATTTTTCTTAGTTGTCAAGGCAACATTTCTCATTTTAAGCTGATATACATTTCTAAAACTAAAATAATTATTACATACTAATTAAATTGTTATTAATTTTAAAGGGGTCATATGATGCGATTTCAATTTTTCCTTTCTCTTTGGAGTGTTACACACTCTTGGTGCATAAAGAAGATCTGTAAAGTTGCAAAGACTAAAGTCTCAAACCCAAAGAGATATTCTTAAAAGTTAAGACTCATCCACGCCTACCTAAAAAGGCTCATTCTAATACGCCCCCACATGTCTACCTCACTATGTGGGAAGATTTGCATAACGCCGCCCAAATTACGCTAGGCCGCCGTGTGCGAAACTACTTTGTTTGGTTCTTCCAAAAGAGGACACGAGTAGAAATCTGTGGTTAAGTTGTATTTACGACACTGTTCCAGAACAGTTCAACCCAAATATTCAGATGTGTGCAGCGCATTTTATGGAGGACTGTTTCCTGATCCTGGGAGAGTAGACTACAATGCCGGCTGTTCTGACTCACAGTCTGTAAGTACGTTTTCATTTGAAGGATTTGTCACTGACGATTCAAACGAGAGTTTTGGGCAGTGTAGAGTAGCACTTGTTGTTTGACATTTCTCCGATCACCAAAGCCGGAACAGGGTTTTATGTTTACGTGGCGTGATATGCAACGCATAAAAAGACAGTTATAAGTCATTATAATCAGTAATTATGTCCCCACTGGATGCAACAAATGCTCGTTTGTAATGGGTTTTATTGCTTTTGTCTCGTCACTCCGGGACACGGCATCACAATATGGTAAGGGGCGTAACATTTCCGTCACACGCTTGAGGTATTCGGTCAATCACAACGCACTGGATAGCTGGCCAATCACAGCACACCTCGCTTTTTCAGACCGATGAGCTTTGTAAAAATCGACGCGTTTCAGAAAGGCGGGGCATAGAGGAGAAACAATAATGTACAGTATGTGGAAAATAATGTGTTTTTTAACTTTAAACTGCATAAACGCATTTCATTACACCAAATAATGTTCTTTTTAGCAACATCATATGACCCCTTTAAGGTATATAGAAAGTATTTTAAAAAACTAATAAAATGAATAAAGCGCATCAAATTAAACTTAAAAAAATTAAATGAAAGTAAAAAAAACGAAATAATTATAATAATACTTAATACTAAATACTAACACTAATGTAGGTGTAAAGACTAAAAGTCACTGTTATTGAACTGAACTGAATCTGGGCATTCATTGCATATAGAACATCTGCATACTATGCACACACTTTACATAATTGATATTGAAATATAGCACTGCACATATATTTTAGAAATATGTCAGTATGCTAATCTGCACATGGTCAAATCAATCAAGGATCTATGACCACCCTACTTACTTTCCCGTCTTTCCGTCCCAGATCTTTATAGACTTATCGAAGGAAGCGCTGGCAATCAGCCGTGTGTCTGGTGAGAATAGCACCTCATTGACCAGCGCTTGGTGACCCGTCAAACGGGCCACTGGCTTCTTCTCCTCTGCTGGGTTCCATAAGAACATTGTGAAATCATCTGATCCTGACACCAGCCTCTCATGACCTTCACCCTTAAGAAGACCAAATGCTCAGGTTTATACATAAATCCATTCTCTCGCAGGTTGGTACTGTATATAGACTGGTCTCACTCACTCTGACACTGTTGTAACGCTTCAAAGCCTTTTCCTTGATCTCTTCCACTGCGGAAAGCAGAAACATTTACATTTATTATTAAATGATCCATATTACAGCTACAGTTCAAAAGTTTGGGGTCAGTTTCTTTTATTTGAAAGATATGAATACTTATTCAGCAAGGATGCATACAATTGATCAAAAGAGAGAGTAAATACATTTATAATGTTACAAAATATTTCTATGTCAATTAAATGCTGTTCTTTGAACTTTTTAATCAAAGAATCCTGAAAAAAATATTATGGTTTCCACAAAACTACTGAGCAGCACAACTGTTTTCTATGAAAGCTTGTTCTCACCACAGGATTAAAAAAAAAAAAAAAAGTAATTGCAAGACATAAACTCAGAATTCAGGCTTTTTTCCTCACAATTCACTTTTTTTATTTCTGCCATGGAATAAAAAATAAAAAAAGATAAAGTGAGAAAGTACAATTCCTGTTTTTTTTTTTTTTATCTTTTTAATCTACCTTTTTTATCCTGTAAGGATAAAATAAACTAGAATACTTTGATCTCCTGAGAGGCAAACAATGCACTGGAATCTTCAGGACACCCCACAGAGGGGTGGTGCGGGAAACGCCTCTCTCACATATGCATCTGTGCCTTTTCATCTCCTCCCTCCACTGGATTCACTCAAACTGGTCAAGAATATAATGTTCTAAATGAATGCAAATAAGATTTACAGTCATGTTTGGGTTCATTTGAATAGTTTAGGCAAGTGTACAATGGTCTTAATCTTCTAAAAGATAATACAGATCCTAAGAGTTAAGAAAAACTTTGATCACCGTAGAGAGCAATCTCATGCAAATTACCTTTTGTTCCCATTGAGGTGTAGAGCACCCAGGTCTGGGACCTGGCTTAATGAAAATTCCAATTGTTTGTACAGGCCTCCATTTTTGGAGGATGTCTTTTCTTAGTTTTGTATTTAAAAGGATTGCAGCAAAAGGGTCAGGGATTCTGTAGCCAGAATGCCCGTAGTACAGAGTATCTCCACACACTCTGTACTATGTATTTTTCTAATACATCTAATACATTTAATCTCAGGTATGCATTTTACTCTTAGATTCGTCATTGAGAGTTTGATGTCTTGTATTGATTTGATATCATTGAATTGGCTGTGGAGATAATTGGCATAATAAATATTTACCTGACTGATAATAAATTGCTACATTTGATTTTATTCTGACTTACTATGAAATTATTTTCTCAAGTAGATTAAATGAATGCGTATCCGCAAATCTGCGACCAGGGTTACGTGCAAACTAGATCTCAGATTAGATGAAGCATGAGGCGCATCAGGTGAGATTCTAAATTTCTGACAAACCGCTTGACCTTAGTTTAAGTTGTACTCAGCTACGTTAACCATGTATATGATTTCAGAATTAATTAAGTTGTACGAAGCTAGATTGCTGTCGGTGGGTTAGACAAAGGTGTCTAGAAGAAAACGCTGATTAATTATTTTGCGTATACTTAAGTTGTACGAAGCTATATTAGCTGTTGGGGTCTAGACAAAGGTGGTCTAGAGGAACCGCTGATTAATGTCGGAATATTACATGGGTAGCTGTAGGGGCTAAACATTACCCACAAACCTCTGAATAAGGATTAGAATGGCAAGTTTGGTGATCGTGGAGCCCACGCATAGCGGCATCCTAAAAACAACATAGATTCCTAATGAACGAATAAAATACAAAGTAAAGAGTTAATTAGAATAACTGAATGTAAGAATAATCAGAGACCGACAAAAAAACAATTAGCCTTTCAACCTAAATTAGAATTCAGAAACTAAAATGGAGTCAGATTGAGTTAAAACTAAATTGAATAACTCTGCGCGCTGAAAAGAACGAACACGCAAGAGACCTTCATCCGCCAATGGATACCTTCCTTGGGCCAGGTGCGCGGACCTTACCCAATCCCGTGGGGAAAACAGCTTCCCTATTTTTAAACATGGAAATAATAAAGGAAACTTTCTGAGATATTTGAAGACACTGAAGACTGGAGTAATGGTTTCTGAAAATTCAGCTTTGCATCACAAGGTTAAATTATATTTTAAAGTATATTAAATTAGAAAAAAGTTTTTTAAATTGTAATATTTCACAGTGTTACTGTTTTAACTATTTTTGATCAAATAAATGCAGCCTTGGCAAACCACAAAATTTTGACGGAGTAGTGTTAAATCATTATTCATTTGCAGGTGCGACACATCCATGATTCCAGTGCGATCCTTGGGGGTTATGGTTGCAGTAAGACGGCTCCAAACGCTCCGTACGCAGAAACGTTAGTCGGTGATGAGGGCCAGTGTGGACCAGTGAGCGTGACCTTGCAATGTCGACATGAATCCCCCTAAGGCAAGACGGAGGAACAGATATCACACAATAATTCTGTCAAAACCACCCAAGTAATATTGTTTCAAGTTAATTTTGATCCATCATGAGTGGAAAACAAAATACATCTTTGGCTCTCCAGAATTTAAGAGTTCTGTCTGAGATGGGGAAGTGTTACAGGCGAGACCATCCATCCAAATTGTACACACGTAAACAGACGTGTGTGGCTTTGGTTCAGGATCTTTAACAGCGGCCCCCCAAAACCGTAATCCAGACGAACGAAACAGTCTTAATGGTGCTATGCAAAAATATCGACACTCTGGGTTCCTGTGATGGAGTGAAAAGATGGGGGATAACTGATCATGATATTTTGTTACTTCATTATACATTTTTTTAAATTATAAATGAATTAAAGGTAACACTTTTCAATAAGGTTCCATTTTTCAACATTAGTTAACATGAGCTAACAATGAAAAATAATTCTAAAGCATTTATTAATCAGTTATTTAATGGACCTGAGCTTTCAAATAAATTTGATCACAAATTCCCTGTAGAGCTAAAATAACTAAATTAACACATGTAAATAAACCGATATAAAACATACTTTGATTAAAAGGGCAAACTGATTTTTCAAAACTCACAGATGGAGAGGTTCCCAGCACAGCCAGGTGATCCACTTCGTATGTCCCGTCAAGGTCTTTCCGATCTGACTTCCTGTGATTGGATCCCACAAGAAGATCTGCAAAGATCACAGCAGATATAAATCATTATAGTAGACCTAAAGAACATCTTGTTCACTGGAATATCAGTGACTTATAATAACATGATATGCTCACCTGACTGTTTTTGCATCCTGATGCTAATTTCTTGCCATCTGGAGACCAGGCAATGGACAAAACCCAATGTGTGTGTCCTTATAAAACATGATGGACAAAATGTCAGATGCTTGGTTTATCTTACAGATGCACTGCATTTCATAACATAGAGTGAAAAACTGACCCCTAGCAGTGTGGTGTGGTGTTTCTGTGCTCAGATCCCAGAACCTCACTGTCGTGTCCCCAGATCCACTGGCCAGATATCTGAGTAGCATCCCCAAATAATACAAAAAAAGCTTTATTTGAATTCATGCAGTCTGATATGTTAGACATTTATCTGTCTTAATATAAATGTAAAGCAACTGTTTAATCCGCTTACTTTCCTGTAGGGCTAAAAGCCACCGAGATGACGGCCTCTGTGTGGCCCTCCAAAGAGCTGGTGCATCGAGCCACGGCCCGAACACGAAACACGGCCTGCGGCTGGTACACAACCGGCAGCACCTGCTCAGTCTCCAGGCCCAACTCCTGAACACAGGAGCCCAGGGACAACACCACCTCTGCATCTTTCACAAAGAACAGGTACGGCACAGGTTCCTCCTGTAGAAAGACAAAAGATTGGGGTTATGAAACAATAAAATCTGCAGTAAATCATAACCGGCATCATTCATAACCAGCCTTAACTTATCCAAAGTAATGTAATAATTCTTTAAGCAAAGCTTATGTACAGTATACATGTTATTGAACAAGGCTTGCTGATGTAATGGGTAATTGACATCTAGATTCTAGACTATAGGTTGAAGTGTGGAAAAATGTGAAAAAATGGTTCATTGTATATTATGTGTTGGTCATCATTTCATTTCACTCAAATAGTTCTGGAAACTATATTCCAAGTGACCAATTAATATATTAAAACAAAATGTTTTCAACAATATGTAATAAAACATAATTAAAAGTATTACTCAACTACACAAAATTAGAATAAAAAAAAAATAAGTTTTAGATATAGTATATCCCTGCTGTCTTGTCATGTCAACTACCCAAATATATATTCTAAATGAACATATACTTTATTACACATGAGGATATATAAGTGATTTTATACTTTAAAGATCGCAATAAACTATGTATACATTACCATTTGGGGTTTGTTTTAAAGAATGTAATACTTTTATTCAGAACAGGTGCATTACAGATCAAAACTGACAGTAAAGACATTTATAATGCAGCAAAAGATTTAGAATTCAGATAAATGCTATCACAAAGTCCTGAAAAACTGTATCACAACGGTTTCCAACATTGATAATAACAAGAAATGTTTCTTGAGCAGCAAATCAGCATATTAGAATGATTTCTGAAAGATCAAGTGACTCTGAAGACTGGAGCAATGGTGCTGAAAATTCAGCTTTGTATCACAGGAATAAATTACATTTTAAAATATATTCAAATACAAAACAGGTATTTCTAAAATTGTAATAACATTTCACAATATCACTGTTTACTGTATTAATGATCAAATAAACGAAGGCTTGGTGAGCACAAAGAGACTTCTTTAAAAAAAATCTTGCAGAGCCCAAATTTTATACGGTATATCTCTAACACAGTATTTCAGACCTATCATAAAAATATATTAAAAGGGTTTTAACAGAATAGATCATAGGTACTATAGTCCAATACATCATGGGCTCTTACATCTGGATGAAACACATACTGCAGTCCATCATTCCTACCTTCTGTAACAGTGCGTTGCAGACCAGCTGCAGTTTATCCGGACTGATGTCCAGCGGCACATCGAAGGGGGATCCGAGCACCTCTCCGGTCTCATCCTGGAGCTGAATCAACACACGCTCCACGTCCACGCTCATTCTTCCCTTTAAAAGAGAAACACACTGGAGTATACACTATCAGCACGTGAGGCACGGAAGTATAGAACAAGCTGTTTTTTATTAAATAACAGTAAAATAATTAAACAACAGTAAGATTTTATAAATTCAGGGAATAAATAAGAATTCCATACGTAAGTTATACAGAATACGAGAATGTCCACATAGTAAAACCGAGATACCTGTCGTTATTGATCACAGCACACTCCACGCGTGCAACGGAAAGTATTTTGGACGCACGCAAAACGCGTGAGCGTGACATCATAACCGCGCGCCTAGTGTGACTGTACTCAAGTCGGAAAAGACTCAGACGCTCAGTCGACAAAACAATGGGTGGCAAAAATAAACAGAGAACGAAAGGAAATGTTCGGGTAAGACGAATGAAAGTTATTCGATTGTTAACATTTTCCAGCTACAAGCCAAATCGGTGAAATAATAGCAAGAGTCAATGTAGTTGACTCTAACTGGTCAGCGTTGTAAACTATGTAAACCGCATGACAGCTCACATGGATAGCTCATTACAACAAAGTGCTATTATGTACTTCCTGTCACTTATTGTTTTGTATTGTAAAGTGTTTATGAAACATGATATATGACAAGCGGTTTTTTAATCGTGTCTGTTATGTAAACCTGTGTTCTTAGAGTCCTGACGTCACGTGTTTGTAGTGTAATCAGACAGAAAGTGCATTAGTTGAGCAACCGTATATGATGGTGATATACCATAGGCATATAATCATCTAGGTATGAAATGGCGATGAATGTGTAATGACAGAACTGTGTGTTCTGCCTTTCAGCCATCCAGCAGTGGCAGAGCTGCTGATCTGTTGGCCAGGGAAAGTGGCGTTGTACCCGGGTTTGTGGGATTCGGTGTCTCCACCTCCAGTGATCCAGGATATGTACCTGCAGTACAGGGGGCAGAGGAGATAGACAATCAGGTTGATGCAGACTTCCGCATGGTTCTACGAAAGCTGTCCAAGAGAGATGCAGTCACAAAATTGAAGGTATCATTTGTAGTGATCGATTGGAGTTCAGTGTTGCCTAGTGGGCAAATGTTTGAAAAGGGATGAGTAAAATTAAAAAAATGTGGGTCACTAAGTACTATCACGGTCATTCTTGATCCCCACACATATTTTCTTAAAGGGTTAGTTCACCCAAAAATGAAAATTCTCTCATTAATTACTCGCCCTCATGTCATTCCAAACCCGTAAACCTTCGTTCATCTTTGGAACACAAATGAAGATATTTCTGTTGAAATCCGAGAGCTGTCTGACCCTGCATAGACCGCAACGCAACTACCACATTGAAGGCACAGAAACGTAGTAAGGACATCTTTAAAGTAGTCCATGTGACATCAGTGGTTCAACTGTAGTTTTTTGAAGCTACAAGAATACTTTTTGTGCCCAAAGAAAAAAAACAAAAATAAACAAACACCACTTATCGGCATTCTTCTCTTTTCCCTTCACTGTCCGCCCACCAGACTAGAGTACCCTTCGCCTACTGGTGGGTGCTGCTGACGTATAACCGCATGCGCTGTGTGCCTTGTTTACAATTATACAATGCACCCCAATGCAGGCATCATGATATCTCTCGTATTTTCATAAAATTAATGGGAACCCTATTTTTCTGTGCCTTAAACGTGGTAGTTCCCTTTCTGTATATGCAGGGTCAGAAAGCTCTCAGATTTCACCAAAAATATCTTAATTTGTGTTCCGAAGATGAACAAGGTCTTTAACATAAATTTCTATAAACATTGAAGTGCACTGACCGTCATGAATGGCTCAAAAAACTGTGGATTTTGGTATTTCAGGCAGTACACGAGTTTGGAGCAATGGTGTCAAGAGCGACAGCCTGATGTTTAAAAGGGTCCTCCCATACTGGCTCGGATAACGCCGAATATCAGGTAATAGAATAATGATACCCATCATTATTTGTTATTATTCTTTACAGTTTTTATATATATATATATATATTATATATATATATATATATTATATAGATATATATAGAGATATATATTTTTATATTTTTCTTTTTATTAATTGTCTTTAATTTGTATTTTGTATTAATGAATATTTTTCAGTATAACATTTTATTCAAATTGTAATATTGATTATAGAATTTTAAATGAAAGATTTTGTTAAATTAGAAACATGCAAAACTAAGTTTTCTCTAGTGGTCTCAGATATTTGGACCCCACTTTATATAGAGGCAGCAAGAAGATGTAAATGTTTAATTTAGTTGAATTTGAATGTGCTTAATTTACTTGTGTATCTGTGTAAATAAAAGGTTGGCTGAACAAGTTTATTTAATATATAATGTTTTCATCAGGACCATGATCGCCGTGTGCGAGAGGCCACACAGCAGGCCTTTGAGCAGCTGGTTTTAAAAGTGAAGAGGAATCTGGCCCCCTACCTGAAGAGCATCATGGGTCACTGGCTCATCTCTCAGTGTGACACATACTCTCCTGCTGCCTCAGCTGCCAGCGCTGCTTTCCAGGCCGCATTTCCCCTGAATAAACAGCCAGAGGCAATCAGCTTCTGTAAAGATGAAGTCCTGAATGTAAGATAAGCTTATCTTATGCTCATAGTGAGAAAAAATGACATAGTGCAGAATTTTTGATTGCATGTTGTCATTGCTCAGCTGAAGTTTTTAAAAATATATTCTCTGTGATTCTCAGGTTCTCCAAGACAATTTGCTGAAAGAAACCGCTGACACTCTCAGTGACCCTCAGTAAGTGTATATGTACAATAATAACCTGATGGTGACATTAGTTTTGCTTTACTTGGTCATATTGTTATATTTTAAGAAAAATGCAGTGTGTGCCTGATTAATAATAGTAGTAGTTTATGTGTAGAATATATTTAATTTTGTTTTATTTTTGTGCAGCAGTGTGCCAGAGGAGGAACGAGAGGCTAAGTTTATCCGTCTGTTGACCAGCTCTTTGCTGGCTCTGAAGAGACTGCTGAGCATTTTACCTAAGCAGGACAGAGAGCTTCTAAAGGAGCGACTGACACAACTCATCACACAGGGCAAATTCTGGAAGTACAGCAAACACAAGACCCCACAGGTGAGCTGGGATCCTAACCAGACATGACCATGACAAGCAACTTTTCTGGTTTTTATTTATGATACTTTACACCTACATTAAAATCTCTTTGTACCATTTGCTAGATGTTTTCTTGATTATAAGGTGTTATAATATGATTCCGAGTTGTCTGTTTTATTTTCTAGATTCGAGGAGCGTTTTTTGAGCTGATTGCCACTATGTGTGCACACACACCCCAGCTGATCCAGGCAGAAGCGGCCCGAGCTTGTTCTGCTGTGCTGCTGTCAATCGACGACACAGACCCAGTGGTGCTACCCCCTCTGTGGGAGGCGGTCCTCCATATTCTGTCCTGCGTTGATGTGAGACTGATTATTTTTTGACACAGATATAATAAAAAATATATTACCTCTTAATAGTTTGGGGTGAGTAAGTTTTTTTTATTTGATTTTTTATTTATTTTTTTATTCTTTTGAAAACATTCAAAGTCTTACTAACCCCAAACTTAAATAGTAGTGTAAATGAATATTTATATAAATATTTATTTAATAATACACAAACCAAACATCTCCATTTTCCAGTTCTGCCATAACCTGTATTCATTCCAAAATTAAAGTGTTAATCTTATGCAATCTAATAGAAATGTTATTGCAACCTTATTTTTGTCTGTTGTCATCGGTGATTCAAAATCACATCATCATTAATAGGTTCAGAACTGCTGGACGCATGTCAGTGCCAGCACAGGCGTGATAGCGAAGCTCTGGGTGCTTCTTAAAGACTGGTCGAGTCTTGCCATCTCTGCATCAAACAATGCTCCCTTTGTATAAGCAAAACGCCATCAGAGGTCACACCGCCCAACCTGAGTTCTCGAGGACTTCCTCACATCTGTCATACGGGGTAAATAATGTCCTATTCATATAGTCATTCATCCTATAGTCATGTACCTGCAGCAGAATTGCCTTTTTAAATTTGCGATATTGCAAATGTCGCAAATATCGCATATATTACAATCGCCCATATATACACGCACACCACACACACACAGACACACACACACATATATATATATAGAAATACATATATATTAAATATAGCTATATATATATATTATAATATATGGTGTGTGTGTGTGTATATATATATCTATCTATATATATAGATATAGATATTTATGTTTATATATATAATATCTGATATAGATTAGATAGCTCGATAGATAATAAGTATATAATACAGTTTTACTTTTAGTAACAACAGTAACATGTGCAAAATCTAATTTTTATATAGAAAAATGATATATTCCATTCTTATTAAATGTACCATTATACTTCTATGTATTATACTGATTTCTTGATGATTTGATATTATATAATAGTGATTTTATAATTTCAAAATATAGAGAAAAAGTAGAAATGAATGACTAATAAGCTAGTAAGTGCTCCTCTGCTGCTGTCTACTGGTTATAATTGTGATTTTTATTTTATTTTTTTACATTTGACATACGTGTTTGTTTACCACAAAGTATATTTTGGTCATTCCATTAAAAATAACATTCAAACTGGATAATTTTAGAGCGTTAAAGTGCTGGAAATAGTTGTGTGAAATGCTTGAAAGTCATTGAAAAGTGCTTGAATTTCTCTCAAAAGGTTGTACAAACCCTAAAACAAAATGACAGATGATGAGATATCGCTTACGAACTATTTCTACCACAACACCATGGTTACAGTTAGCTTTACCCCTTCTGGTTTCCGGACGTATGTCAGTGCTGTTTATAACAGAGAATTCTGTGCAGAATTTGAATGATTCTTATTCGATCTAGCAGCAACCTTATCATTGTGTGGCGAATTCAAACGCTTCTCACTGGATCTCGCAGTGCTGTGCAGTAACAGAGTCGCGAAATCAACTTGGGCTCCCGAGTAAAGCTGTTCTGAGCTCGGACAAGTTTGTTTGCGTCGCGGTCCACGCTGCGCAGCTGAAACGTAGCGCGGTTTAGTTTTCCTTTGTTTCGTAATCTTTCTGAACGTATATTTCAGGAGCACACACATACACGGTGTATATTTTAAAGTACCAAAAACCCTGAACTTGCACATAAATATAATAGTCCAATGCGCAACAAATGAGTAGAATAAATACTCTCTGAAATAGAATAAAGTGCTATGTTGAGCTGTTCCTATAAATAACAATAAATAAAAAAGCTCCTGAAAACTTGACACATTTGAAACTCCAGACTGCAAATAAAATGTGCTACAAACTTCACACTAAACTAATGCTTGGGAGTGTTAAGATTCTTCTGCAAAACAAGAGCTGGTCAACATGCTCTGTGGTGAGGCTGCTTCTCTGTGCAGTCACAATGTCCCCAGCTATAGAGAATACCTGTTCGTACACATAAGTAGCTATCTTGGCAAGTAGAGGATACTCATGATGATGCTCTTTCCACCAGCCCAATGGACTTTCAGACAGTGGCAGAGAATCAGCTGTTCTGATCTAGCGCTGCTTTTCCTGGCAGTGTGTAATATCAAAGTGTTTCCACACTTGGGATTTAAAACGTGAAGGTGCAGAAAGAATTCTCGAAGAGGTCTGATCCTCTGCCTCTGCCATGGTTTTGCTTTCTTGCGCCAGCTTGAAACAGATGTGATGTCATTTCATACAGATAACAACAAATACATTTCACCCTCTGTTGGAATAAAAGCACTAACTTCTCCCCACCACCTCTTAGGAAAAGTAAAATAATTAAATATAATCGATTCTGAGGTAAACCAATCGATTTTTAAATCGTATTAAAAAGAATCGCGATAGTTAGGTGAATTGATTTTTTCCCCCCCCCACCCCTACTATATATTAATGTATTAAATATGATTTTTTCCCCCATCAATATATAATTATATAATGAGGAAAACCTTTGGTACATTTTACTTATTATCTATATATAGATTATATCTATATGATATAGTTAACATAAATTGTACTAAATGTTCGTCTGATAATAGTGCCATTTATACAATTTCTTACCCCGATGTAATAATTTTAGTTTTACATAACCATTTTACATCCTCCCATGACCCTTAGAATTAAACGGGCAGTTTTATGAATTCAAAACGTTGTTTGCATGTAATGTATTGACACGGCATATGAATTCAAAATACATGTTTGACTACCAGTCAAATGTTTGAATGATTTTGAATAATTTTTTTTCATGTTTTTGATTTTTTTTCATGTTTTTGAAAAAAAGTCTCTTATTCTCAACAAGGCTGCATGTATTTGATCAAAAATACAGTAAAACAGTAATTTTGTAAAAAATATTACATTTTAAAATGTATTAATATAGAAAATGTGTTATTTTAAATTGTAATAATATTGTTGTTTTACTGTATTTTTGATCAAATACATGTAGCCTTGGTGAGCATAAGAGGCAACTTCATAATTATTCCAAACTTTTGACTGGTTGTGTATTTTTGCACTTTTTAATTTGTTTTCCTTTATTCTGGCATGTTTGGTCCAGGTTGTCGAGTGATCGTGCTAAGTCCAGTCCCTCAGAGAGTGCGGCCATCATTTTTGCCACAATGGAATGCCTTCGGTTTATCATCCTGCAGAACGTCGGAGACGAGCAGGAGCAGAGAAACATCCAGAACATGCTGATCTCAGAACAGGTCTGTGGATCACAAGGAAAAGGTCTCTCTAAATCTGCTAATGTCTCATGCATTGAACTCTCTCTTTACAGCTTCTGCCATTGATTGACAGAGCTCTGGGAAACCCATCGCTGCAGACGGGTCCTCTGTTCCCTCAGGTCTCAGATATGCTTCTGTCCTGGGAAAAGCGGGCAGTTGGGAAAGAGGCTCCCACCTTTCAAAGACTGTTGTCAGACTTCTGGGAGGGTCTGGGTCGCTTGTGCACAACTTACGTGGACTGTGAAGAAGCCGAGCGAACCGCCCTGGAGGGTATTGCATCGCTCCTGCAGATTATGCATAACCCGAACAGTGCCAGTAAACAGACTAAGAAGAAAAAAACTGTGAAAATTTGCTTCACGGACAGAGAAGAAAGAGGCCAAGGTGATGAACCTCCTATGGAATCTCCAGCATTGGAGGAGCAACACTGTCCCTTGAGAAATGGACACCTGCTGGATTTGGTGTGCCAGCTGGCGGAGCTTAACATGTTGTACGTGAGCAAACGTGAGTCGGAAAGGCACCTGCGCTTTTTGTCTCAGCTGCTCAGGGTGTTCCCAAGTCCTCAGGTGTTCCAGGTACTGCTGAGGCCGGAGGAAATGAAGCCTGAAATGGGGCCGGAGCTCAGGCCGCTTGCTGAGAATGCAGCTGTCCACTTTCTCCTGCAAAGAGTGACTATATGGTTAAAACAAGACGACAGGAAGGACACTGATTTCCTGGTGGACATGGTTTTCAGTTCCCTGCAGTGCTGCTGCTCCAGTGATGACAAGACACTGATCCTCAACCACATCAGTGTAAGAGACCCACATGGTTCGGGGGGATTGGGATGCTACAGGGATATATTAAAACGATAAACCACAAGATGCTGTATTTCAGTGTATTTACCACATACAAAGGGTATCATTAGGCATGACACAAAGTAACAACACCAGTATAATAACAGACACCGGTCTTCAGTTAAGCATTATATTGATTACAGATAATAATTACATATTTTTTTTCTGAAGTTTTCACAAAAGTGTTGATAATAAATAATATATTGTAATATATAATATAATATAATAACAATTAAAAAAAAAGAAATTAATACTTTTATACAGCAAGGATGCATTATATTCCAAGGACAACTTTCTATTCATTAAAAAAATCATGAAAAAAGGTTTCACAGTTTCCACACAAATATTAGGCAGCACAACTGATTTTAACATTGATGATAATGATAATAAATGTTTCTTGAGCAGCAAATCAGCATATTAGAATGTGACTTTGAGGCCTGGAAATTCAGCTTTGTAGTCACAAATAAATTACATTTTAAAATATATTCAGGAAGAAAACAGTTATTTTAAATTGTTATAATATTTCACAACATTACTGTTTTTGATCAAACAAATGCAGTCTTGGTGAGCATGAAAGAATTCTTTCAAAAACATGAAAAAAAAATCTTACCAACCCTGAACCTTTGAACGGTATTGTATATTTTTAATTAAAATTTCCTTTTTTCTAAATGTTTTTACTTCACTTCTGTCTATCAACAGACATTTTCTCTCATTTACAAACATGTGATATCAATAATCAGTTATTTGTCTCTTTAAAACAGAGGGATTTGAATTGGAGTGTGACTCTTCAACTTATTGAAAAGGTACCTGTTTTTATTGAGATCTTTTCAGTTAGGTTACATTTAGCTTTACATTTGACCGTGTTTTGTATTGAAGAAATAAGAATTAACCAAATCTTCTCTTGTTACTTTCATGATACCAGGCGTGTGCAGATCCCGTCCGTTTGGAGGTGTTTATTGGCTGGCTAAGGGGTCCTGTGTTAGGGGAGAGGCTGGTGGGTCTGGCAGGAGAGCTGTGTGTGATGGGTCTGCGTGGATCCCCTTCTTCATCATCCCATCATGCTCACGGCTGGCCTCTCATCAGCCTCGCTCTGTCACAGCAGCACAATAATGGTAAGTCTGCATGTCATCACTACTCAGAAACTACAACCTGATCTCTCACATATTGCAGTTAAAGACAAAACTGACCTTATTTACTTTCTTAATACAAGTCCCTGGATCACAGATTTGAAGGAATAAAATACCAGAATCATTGAAGTCCTTGGTGGAAAAGTTGTGCACAAAAATGGTGAACAAACCCTAGCCATAAATATGAGTTGACAGTAATACTGGCTTAGCAAACACTGGTTCAGTGAAATCCTGATGGGGAAAAAAATCAAGACATACATTATTTTCTTCTTAATATTCTTTACCCACACAAAGTTTTTGAAAGAAGTCTCTCACCAAGGCTGCATTTATTTGATCAACAATAAACAGTAATATTGTGAAATATTATTGCAATTTAAAATAACTGTTTTGTATTTTCATTTATTTAAAAATGTCACTTATTCCTGTGATGAAAAGCTGAATTTTCAGCAGCCATTACTCCAGTCTTCAATGTCACATGATCCTTCAGAGATGATTTTAATGAGCTGTTTTGACGCTGTATAAACATTTCTTTTTATTATCAATGTTGAAAACAGTTGTGTTCATATTTTTTTTGGAAACTGATACATTTTTTTCCCAGTATGAATAGAAAGTACAAAAGAACAGCGTTCATTTGAAATATAAATCTTTGTAACATTATAAATGTATTTGCTGTCACTTTTGATCAATTTAATGCATTCTTGCTGAAAAAGTATGAATTTCTTCCAACAACAACAACAAAAAACTTACTGACCCCAACATTTTGAATTGTATTTATATTATGTGTTGCAAATGACGTAAGGAGTGGTTCTCTTCAAAGAAAATAATGCTGTTTCACCCTTTCTTCTCTCTGCAGATCCTCTCATTGGCAAGGCGTACGTCGAGCAGATCATTGACAAGCTTCACGCCACCCTGTCAGAAGCAAAGGGAATGTCAGACGCTGGGAACATGGAGCCGCTAGTCACTTTCATCTCTGATGTGGCTGCCACCTTCTTTTCTTCGATTAAGGGCTGCCTGCTTCTGGCGTCTGCCGAGGAATTGCTTATGACTGTTTTCCAGCTTTGTGCACAGGACCAAACCATCACTCATCTCTCAGGTACAGACTCCAAACCATCCAAAAGTTCAAACATTTGTCTATACAGTATGTGGTTCTCAATTTCTCAAATATTACACAGCAACAAACAATGTCTCCTCAATTGTGTGTATTGCTTTTAAATGAATGTCCGGTGTTTCCCGACAGATGCTCTTCTGATGAACCTGCAACACGCCTACACTGCTGGCATTCAGTCATTGATCACTAACCTGGGTGCAGGGGTCACGAAGGGCACCCTCCTCCACAACATTGCACTCTGGGTTAAAAGTCAGCTGCTCACCACACCACTGACAGTCAAAAGGTCTTAAAAGGACTCATCTAATGGCCTTTAGATAAATGTGCTTTCTCCAAATGCTGTTACTTTTTTGTTTGGATAGCTAAAAGAATTGTTTGGGTCTCAATCTCCTCTGTTACTAATGTCAGTCTGCAGCTTCTGGTGCAGGCTGTGGAAAGTCTGTCTCAGACCATCGCCTCGGCCCAGAAGACCAGCTGTCTCCTGTCTCAGTTTATCTTCTGTCTTAATCCTACTGAAGAGGAATGGAGGCGCATTAGACGGGCTCTGCTGCCACAGGTACTCAGCCGGTCACAAATGACATTCACACAGTCCAAACAAGCCGATAGCAGATTTTGTGAGAAATGGTTCAATATTTTGTTAAAATGGTATATAGAAGGTACTCATATGGCAAAAATATGCCATTCTAATGAATTATCTTTGTGCATCTCGGCAGTGGGTTAGACACCCTCTACTTTGTGGTCGTCTCAGAGTCACTGGTGAATACCCCTGCATGGACGTATGGAAGTTCAGGGCGACTAACCGGCTGCCGGCACACCTGTGTGTAAGTGCCTTACTGGGCAGAATCATCTTCACTGCAACTTCACCTGATGACCAGCAGGTGGAGGCAGACTTCTCTGAAATTCCTGATCTCAAACACATAGGTGAGACTCATTCATTCATCTAGCTTTTGGTAGCAGTGATCTTGTAAAATAATAATCATTGTTGCTTATGCATTACAAGTTCTAAAAAGATAATTGAGACAATTTTTCAGCTAAAACAATTGAGGAAAAAACACCTGAATTTTATTCAGAGACTCAAATTGAGCAAAACATACAATTTGGTGCAGATGCCAAAAAGTAAGGTAAATTCTGATAGCTTGTAATGTAAATCAGTGTCTTATTAAAATTCTTAGTTTTATGATCAAAGCTCTGTAGTTTTTATTGTGTATTGTATTGTGTATCAAGACCTGAAATGCTCATTGTTAAATAAACTATCAATCAAAGAGTTGTTGAAGATTGTGTACAGCCATTTTTTCCCCAGCAATTTTTTTGTCATCTTGATTTGGAGGCCTTATGAAATGTGTATCAAATATGATACAATAAGCTTTATAGAGTTATAATAAAGTGTCATCAATATTTGTTTTAATGTAGTTTCAGAGATTTTCTATGGACTTCAGTGGTGTGAAGAAATGGAGCTGTCACCACTCGTGGTGTCTGAATATCACAAACTGCTGCAGTCCTGGAATTTAGAGCAGAGAATCCACAACAGCAGCCTGATCAAAACCACTCTGTTAGACACACTTTTCACAAGGTCGGCTCATTCATTTGGATTTTTTTTTTCTTCTCCAGAATATGCATTTTCATTATTAATGATCTAGCCCAGCTGGGGTTCTCAACTCTGGCCGTTGAGGTCCACTTTCCTGCAGCGGAAACTTGATCAAACTTGCCTGCCAGTAACTTTCTAGTAAACCTCACCTGCCTATAGCCTTAGCCATCCTGAAGACATCGATTAGCTTGTTCAGGTGTGTTTGATTAGGGTCGGAGCTAAACTCTGCAGGAAAGAGTCGAGAACCCCTGGTCTAGCCTATGTTTAGAATAGATGTCTTTTTATTTTGTTTTTAATAAGCATAATTCATAGACCCTTTTATCCTAAATTAAATTATTTATATAAGATGTAACTATATAAGCATAATTCATAGACCCTTTTATCCTTTTTAATCACAGGTCACAAGAAGAGGGCTCCCTCTGGTCACTAGCGCTGGGAAAATACATGCAGAACAGCAAAATGGAACCAAGCCACATTAAGGCCTTATATGGCAATGTAGAAAAGTAAGACATCCCCTCAAACACACTACATGTTGTTGTTTTTCATGTTTTTGAAAGAAGTCTCTTATGCTCACAAAGGCTGCATTTTTTTGTTCAGAAATACAGTAAAAAAAAAAACAATATTGGGATATATTATTATAATTTAAAGTAAGTGTTTTTTATTCAAATTATTTTAGAATTTTCAGCATCATTACTCCAGACTTTAGTGTCACATGACCCTTCAGAAGTCATTCTAATAAGCTGATTTGGTGCTCAAGAAACATTTATTGTTATAGATATAGTTATATGTTTGTACATTTGGTACATATTTTCAGGTTTCTTTCATTTACTTGAAATAGAAATCTTGCTGTCATTTTTGATCAACTATGTGGAGTGTGGTGTGGATGTGACCCTCCTCATGACCTGGAGAAATCTTTTTATACAGATACACATGTTCACAATGTGCTTGTCATCAGCACAGCGTTTTGATGAGAAATATCAGCCTAACCAGCAAGGTGATTGTGACGTTCCTGCTAATTCTGCGGCTCTTGTGTGTGTGTCAGTTTCTTTCCCCTCTCAGAAAACAGCGTGAGCACGGTGCAGATGCTATGTCCATTTCTAGCCAGTGAAGAGAGAGAATCCCTCATCGCCTTGTGTGTCGCAGAGCTCCTTAACTGGCAGGACAGAGAGCAGGACTGCATTGACGGTGAGATTCAAATCATATACACACACACACCGCACATGATGAGTCATATAGGCTGAGCAACACTGATCTCACTCACTTAAGGGATGTGAAAAAATAATGTTGTGTGTGTAGGTGTGTGGGGCTGTCTGGCCGTGCTGCTCTGCTGTCTACAGGCCGACACGACTGTGGAGGATGAGATCTTGTTGGCTGTCGTAGCCACGATTGCCGAATGGAGGACCAGTAGGGAGGAATGGTTCCTCTTCAACAGGTGAGACCATGCCTCAGCTATGTGTATCTCTATAATGAGGAAGACGGCAATGGCAGTCAGATGAGTTACTATGTCAGAGCCATGGCCAAGATGCTCAAATGGGTGATGCAGCTTTCGAGTCTGTCCCTTTTTGCTCTTTCCTCCACATTTTATTTGCCCTTTTTATTGTATCTTTCCAATAGAAAATTAAAAACGCATAAAATATTTAAAAAATTTATATAATATACAACTGCACGTTCAAAAATGCCAATTAATTCAGGAGAGATGTAAGAACCCACTTTGACAATTTTAACTCTATGGAGCCTCAGTACATATCAGTACACATTGTTATCATTACTAACTTATTTAATATTCAGTACACATGAACGAAGTGTAAATCGAGAAGGGTGTAACCTTACGAAAAAAGTAAACATGCAAATATCTTTTAGTAAGTAAAGTGTTTACTTAAAGGGTTAGTTCACCCAAAATGAAATTTAGGTCATTAATTATCAACCCCTTATGTCATTTTCAAAACCGTAAGACCTGTTTATATTGGAACATGACTTAAGATATTTTGGATGAAATGTGAGAGCTCTCAGACCCTGCATAGACAGCAATGTAATTACCACGATCAAGGTCAAGAAACGTAGTAAGGACATCGGTATAACAGTCCATGTGACATCAGTGGCTCAACTTCAGTTTTGCGAAGCTACGAGAATACTTTTTGAGCACAAATAAAACAAAAATAACATAATTTATTTAACAATTCTCCTCCGAGTTACCTCTTCTGCCATTTTGGAGAGTATGCAAGAACGTGTTCGACGTAATCAGCGTTGTTTACGGTCGGGGGGAAAGCGCGCGCATGAACGTAATCTGCATAATCAGCGTTGTTTACGCTTGGGGGAAAGCATGCGTATGCGTTGTGATACTCTCTAAAATGGCGGAAGACGTAACTCGGGGGAGAAGAATTGAATAAATTGTTATTTTTGTTTTCTTTGCACTCAAAAAGTATTCTCATAGCTTCGCAAAAAGTTGAGCCCGAAGATGAACGAAGGTCTTACGGGTTTGAAACGACATGAGGGTGAGTAATTAATGACAGAATTTTCATTTTTGGGTGAACTATCCCTTTTTAAAGTAAGTAAAGTAAACGCCCCGTGTTTACTTGCTGCGGTTCTTGCATTCCTCTGTGGTTGGCTTGTCAATATTGCGATATTGCGGTTATCGTGACAGCCCTATAATAGCTATAAATAACAAGCAATCTGTCCTTTTTCAGTGACCTTGGAAAAGTTTCAGCCACATGGCTCTTATTGGCTGTAGAAATTATGCGTTTCCTGTGCTGGATGGTGGATCATTCTCCTACAGTCTTGGGAAACACTCATTGGGATCTCCTGCTCTGCTCCATGCTGGCATGGCTTGAGGTGAGATTTCTCTCTCTTCATTCACACTGTTTGTATGCAGTAGACAGGCTCACAGAGACACTTTCTCTGTCCTTTTCAGAAATTTCCACCCCAGTGCACAATCGAATCTGCATTTTGAACCGATTTTATTTTAATACCAGGTGTAAATCAGATCTGAAATGCTTTACACATATGGCTGATCTTATAAATAATCACTACTAGAACCTACTAGAACCGTGCTGCACACAGAGGACGATCTAAGCGAATGTCTTTTTTAATCAGCGTGACATGTAATTGCGTTGTTTTCACAGACTGCCCGTGAGAACAGCAGCATGTTCTGGAACCCTTGGGTACAGCTGTTTGTGTGTGCAAACTGTGACCTGATTGTGAGGCTGAGTGAGTTTTTCATGTCGCCCCCTGCTGGTGTGGAGGAACAGCTTCCTCCAGAGCTGAACTCGGAGTGGAAGGAGTTCTTTTTGGAGGGAATTCACAACCTTCTGCTCCCACTGCTTATTAAAATCCCCGGTGAGTCGACTTAACAAGAACCTTCATGTTTGGTTTGTGGTTTAATGATTTTTTTAAATTTTTTTTATATCTACACTACTGTTTAAAAGTTCGGGGTCAGTAAGTTGTTTCTTGTTTTTAAAAGAAGTCTTAATGTAATTTAATAATGTGACAGTAAAGCTGAATTTCACATTTTTCACACGATCCCTCAGACCAACAAAAAAAAAAAAAAAAATATCTTAATATGCTGATTTGATGCTTAAGAAACATTTCTCCTATCAATGTTGAAAACAGTCGTGCTGCTTAATATTTTAGTGTAAACCATGACATTTAAAAAAATCTTACCAACCTTAAACTTTTGAACAATAGTGTATGTTTCAAAACATGCCATCTAAAAAAAAAAAAGAAATAAAAAGTGTGTTTGGCTGTTGTGCTAGTGCTTTAAAGGGGATGCATTTAAAAACACAACTTATAAGAGAAGGGTTGACCTTCAAAACGGCTAAAGCACAGCATACTACTGTGGAAATAATCCTGTTAATTAAAAAAAAAAAAATCACCTGTTGTTGCCAGAAGTTCACATTAAAAAAAAAAATTACTGTTTCAAGTATTACAGGATGTCATATTGGTGCCTATATATTTTTATAACTTTTAACAGTATTTTTTATTAAATTATATGATATTAATATACCACTCTACCTGAACTACTGAAATCTGCTTTTTACCTTAAAATGTGCTGATAACCACCATAATAATACAGGTGGTAAAATAGAAAGACAGGCTGTTCCATAAAACAAGGGCAGGACTCAAATATAGATAGTGAAAAAGGCCATAAACACAAAGACAAAATGCCAACAGCACTAAATGCAGCATACGTTGGCTAAATAAAAAAATACCTTAATGATAACAAAAGTAAAAAATTATTTATATAAGATGTAACTATATAATTATACATAATGTCATGCAGCGACTACTGGAGATGTTATTTTACTGTTTTAACCATAAATTGTATTGTATTTATAGTTTCTACAGTTGCAATAACCATTGTATTGCATAGTAAAATTGCATATAAAGTGATTAAACAATTAAGTTTTTTTTACAGTAGCATTTTACAATTTTTGTAAAAAATTACAAACATTTAAAAAAAATGTTTTATAGTATAATTAAAGCTCAGCCACTAAACAAAACAAGCAAAAAAATCTATACGTTGAAACTATTCAAACTTAGTAATCATCTATTTGCCCAAATGGCATTGTGACTCATCCCTAGTATTAACCTAGAAATCATTTTTATACTTGTATCCTTTTATACTTTTGATATTTAATGGAAACATGATGTCTGGTGGTTAACACTACTGAAATGTCAATCTTTTGTCTCAGCGGACTTTTCAGAGCCAGATGATCCTTTGTTCCCCCTGGCGGTATTGAGGGCAGTGGGGGAGGCTCTTACCTACATCCCCGTGGAGCTGCTCACACAGAATAAACTCCCTCCTCGGTTTGTAGCTGACCAAAGGAGCAGTCTGCCAGAGCCCCTCCAGACCCTGCTGAATACACTCTCACCCCTGCTGCTCTTCAAAGCCCGGCCGTTACAGCTCGCGGTCTACCATATCCTACACAAGTATAGACTCTGTTACCTTCTTTAACTCTTACTTCACTCTGACTACACACAATAGACATATAAATGTGTCATATCATGGAAAACTTACTTTTTATTAAGGAATAGTTACCCACAAATGAAAATTGAATTCAAAGTCCAAAGAGCTGATAAAAACATCACAATAATTCACAAGTTAATCAACGGGCTCCCAGTCCATTAATTAAGGTTTGGGAAGTGAAAAGCTGAGTGTTTGTAAAAAAATCCATCATTAAGGAATTTTAACTTTAAGCCAAACTTTTTGGCCAAAATACCAGTCCATAATCCACAATAACGCTTCATCCAGTGAAAAAGTCTGTCCCATTTTGTCACCGCATCCACTGACAGTTTAGAACTGTTTTGGCCTGTAAATGGTGCTTGATCTGTGCATATTTCTCTCCTGATTCAGACGAGATGACTTTTTAATGGAGGAAGTGTTATTATGGATTATGAACTTGTATATTAGTGGAAGCAATGATTTGAAGTTTAAAACAGCTTAATGATGGATTTGTTTCTTAAAAACATGCAGCTTTTCACTTCACAAGGCATTAATGGACTGGAGTCGTGTGGATTATTGTGATGCTTTTATCAGCTGTTTGGACTTTCTTTCTGATGGCACCCATTCATTGCAGAGGATCCTTTGGTGAGCAAGTGATGTAATTCTAAATTTCTCCAAGTGTGTTGCGATGATGAAATAAATTCTTCTACGTCTTGGATGGCCTAAGAGTGAGTACATTTTCAGCAAATTTAGATTTTTTTTCAAAAAGTCCAGCATAAATGTAGATATACTCTAAAGCATCCATAACCACATTAACATAAGAACAAAGTTTTAAAGGAACCGCAGCAAAAACAACCTGTACTAAAGAGTCAATGAAAGGGCAGAAAATGGTCATGCTAAACTAAATTTACAACTGTTTTTGGTGCAGGAAAACTTGTTTAACATAATCATTGGACTTGTGGGGAAAAATAAAATACAAAGTTTAGAATACCGCATTAAGGAGTCAGCATGTGTCTTACCACCTAGACATTATCTTTGTTTTCTAACTGTTTGCGTCTGCAGAAACGCTATAATGGGCTTTCCTGTAAGTTGCTTTGGTAGGAAAGTATCTGTCTAGAACATAATTGTAAATGTAATTGAAATGAATACTCCAAGGGACGGCCAGTTTTTGCCTAGCCTTAAGGTCATATTGTACGGAAGAAGTTTAATCCACAATGCGTTCCGCTTTGGGTTTAATTAAATATGCTTCATTGAGAGCACAAGCCTCTGGGAGAGAAACAGTTTCATATTCCACGGGGTTAGCCGAGATCTCCTCTGCTGTTGCTGTAATGCTATGTCCATTACAAGTTGGGCTTGAATGAGTTCAGTGCTGAGTTGAAATGTCCAGGAGCAATGGGATGATGTGGTTTTTTTTGTTTTTTTTTTTTTTTTTTTTTTTTTTTTTTTCCTGTTTGACAGGGGTGATGTTTGTTGCCAGAGGTGGACAGTCGAGCGCTGCCAGCGATAACACAAAGTTCTGATGACGAAGATGGAGAAGAACCATGCTTGTAAGACACTCTTTCACACACACTGGCTCTTAAAAGTCTTTGGATATGTAATGACGAATAGATCCCATTTGGTTTAGTTATTTTACACTGTAGTTATTTTAAAATATCAAAGTAATGCAATAAGCATTATCTAAATAACACAAAACACTCTGATGAATGTAAATGATAATATATACAGCGTGTGTATGTATATATAATATCTGTTTAATATTTGCTATTTATTTTTTAATTATGTTATTATTATTTTATTTTAAATTTTTTGGCTACCCACAACTTTAATGGTTTCCTGGCAACTTACTGTGTGCACTTCCTGTAGGTCTCCTCCAGCAGCGTTAATGAGCATCCTTTCTGCCACAGAAGAGCTCTTGGACAGTATTCTAGGTGGTGTGCAAGTGGGCGAGTTTGCAGTGGTGCAGCCCCTCAGTATGGAGCACTGCTGCATTCTGGGATATCTTCTGGCCTGGAAACTCCTCTTCACCTTCTTCAAGGCTTCTTCATCGCATGTAAGTAAAAAACAGTCATATTGCTCTGGAAAGCTGTCAATCATTGCCTCATCCTTTTAAATACACTTTTAACAGAGACATTCTAGAGGTTAAATGATCTGTCAGATGTGTCCGTCTCATTGTGACAGAAATATTAAGTGATAATGTCACAGCTTTCATCTCCCCAGCTCTTTATGATTTTGAGTGAACATGAAAAAAGGCTGCAGAACTTATTTATAATGCAAGCAACATGACGTCTTTCATGTAGTGAAAATGTCTGTTTTTATTTATCAGCTGCGAGCTCAGTACTCTCTGCATTTGAAAAAGACTCGTTCTCTTCATAAACTCCTACTTCACCTGTTCCGTCTGATGCCAGAGATCCCATCAGTGCCTGGGCAGCCAGCAGAACCCTCAAGCAAAGAACCGAAAACCTTCTTCACTGAGAGTTTGTCTCTCTCCCCCCGGAGTATGTTGCAGATCATTTATAACTGTAATTCTCAACTGGTTTAACCACAGGATTCAACACACTACCGAAATGATTTATTGTAAATAAAAATGTTAATAGAACCAAGCATTAAAATTAAATGAATATATTAATGAATGTGTAAACATTATCACAAACTACATGGACCCAACAATATGCAATATTATTAGTAATGTTTTCTAAAGAGTAATTACTTTTTGTTTATTTAGTATCAAACTAAGCACAATTATTTGAATGTGTTTTATTCTTTTTCTTATTTTTTTCATTTAGTTTTCATTTTCATTTTAAAGTTTTAGCAATTTTATGTTTTTGTTATTTGTATTTTTTTTTAATATATTTCTATTTAGCTTTTATTTTAATTTAAATTTTAGTCGTTTTATTCAACTTGTTTCAATTAGTAGTCAAGGCAACATTTCTAATTTTCATTTAAGTTCTCATCTATATTTACATTTTATTTCAGCTTCATTTTAATTACTGAAACTTTATGGAAATTACAGAGTTTTAATAGTTAGTTTTAGTCATCAATACCAACACAGTCTGCTACCCGTGACCTGATCAAAACAAACCTGCGGCCCATTAGTTGACCATGAATGATTTATAATATTAATGTATATCTCCCATATCTGAGATCATCTCAAGAAGTGTGTGTTTTCCTAGAAACTGAAGGTCTGCAGTTTGAGGTTCCCCATCTGGCCTGCTCCGTATACTATGGTGCGTTGAAAGACTTGCCTGCAATGGTGCGTCTGTGGTGGAACAGCCAAGAGAAACGTGTCTTCAGCACGGTAGATAAATTCACCAGCAAGTACGTCAGCGGTGTTTTGTCTGTGCAGGAGATTGCATCTGTGCAGTCCAGCACCCAGACTTTTGAGAACATGACGGTGAGCTGTGGTGGAAAATTTAAGTGAACAAAATCACCTGTGCTTAAGTGGTTTTAGGCATTGTGATCTGATGTGATTCGCATTCTCAGGTGAAAGCACGGTCTGCCACGCGGGAGGTGATCGCGACTTACTCTGTCGACGATATCTTCATAGAGCTGGTGATTCAGCTGCCTCAGAATTATCCACTCGGCTCTATCTTAGTGGAGAGTGGGCGGAGAGTGGGTGTGGCCGTTCAGCAGTGGCGCAATTGGATGCTTCAGCTCAACACGTACCTCACACACCAGGTAAAGGAAGTAAAAAATGTTCTCAGTTTAAACCTTTTAAGATAAATGCAGTAACATTTAGTTTAATAAAACAACTAGCTTGTCAAAAAAAGGAAATATTAAAGAAAAGATGATATTTATACACTACTGTTCAAAAGTTTAAGGTCAGTAAGGTCGAAGATCGCATTTAAAAATAACTGTTCTTTATTTCAATATACTTTCAAATTTATTCCTGTTATGGAAAGACTGAATTTTCAGCATCATTACTGCAGTCTTCAGTGTCACATGATCGTGCAGAATGCATTGTAATATGCTGAATTGCTGCTCAAGAAACATTTATTTTTATTATCAATGTTGAAAACTTGTTCTACTTCATATTTTTGTTGAATGTCTGATATATTTTTTCAGTATTCTTTGATGCATGAAAAATAAATATTTTTACTACTTGTAAAATTATATTTTTATTTTCATAATTTTACAACTTGTTTTTGAAAATCAAGCACTAATACATGTAATACAAGTCATAATACAAGGTAGTGCTGTCATAGATAAACTAAATATAACGTATTTGGACACTTAAGCAACATATAAAAATGAATTGTATTGCATTCATTGCATAGATTTATGGCAACTGGAAACAAATGATGCTTCACTTTTTTTGGGCCATTGTTGCTTTAACCAAAGTTTGGCTTGAAATGTGATCTAGTAGTTAAAAAATGCTACTGGGTTTGATTTTTCTTTTTTAATCTAATGCAGTGGTATTTGTAAATACTTTTCCTTTTCTTTTTAGGTTTGAATTCTTTTGGGGGCTGCTGTTAATGTTGCCTGTTTAGTTTGGAATTGGCCCAGTTGAAATGGTTTATTAAAGTAACAGTTAAAGAGTGATTTATTTTGAATAACTGAAAATGGCCAGACTAATTTAAATGATGTGTTTGTGTTTGGTAGAATGGCAGTATTCTGGAAGGTCTGTCGCTGTGGAAGAACAATGTTGACAAGCGTTTTGAGGGGGTGGAGGACTGTATGATCTGCTTCTCTGTCATTCACGGATCCAATTACTCGCTGCCAAAGAAAGCCTGCCGTACCTGCAAAAAGAAGTTCCACTCCGCCTGTCTGGTGAGTGCCACATACACCATCTTTTGCTCTTCCATCATAGTTATTTTTCGATGAATGTTTTTAAAACATAGTAAGTGTAGTTTTGAGCATTTATGTTATTTTATGACTTTACATAACTATAATATCTGCAGTTTAAAGTTAACATGGCACCCATTTTACTTCTGTAATCTGACGTGTTTGTGTGAAACTGGATATTCAATGGTTTTCAGAAAGTAAATGGGCTCAATTTTGATTTTGTTGAGTTTTAATGTTCTTATTGGTAATATGACTGCATCCCTTTCAAATCGTAGGCTTAAAATTCTATAAAAGGTCACCAGTGCACTTGAAATTGAATAATTTCCCATCTGCAGTGAAGTTCTCAATCTGACACCATTTATTACTCCAATTCTGCAGATATTTCAGAATCAGCAAACTGTGCAACCTTGAATGATCTCAAACGCTTCTCGTTCCTCACTGACCGGTTGTTTCCATTTTCTTTCATTCCACAGTATAAATGGTTCACATCTAGCAACAAATCCACATGTCCTCTGTGCCGAGAGACTTTCTTCTAAGGTCTGTCTCCATGGACACAAAAAATAGGTGAATGACGTCCTCGGCAAACAGCTGACTCAGAAAGAAATGTTCTGTTCGTTTGTTTGTACATTTGATTTTTGCAGTGCTGCAAATTACCATGGCCTTTTAGTTTCTGATTCTGAAGATGCACCCAACAACACCTGTCACAAACAACGGAATGAACAAACAGTCGGAATTCTAAAAACAAAGTACCCGGACTGGATTAAAGACAGCTTGACAGGACAATGAAGGCTTAAGCCTGAGAATTCAGGCCTTAAAGGAATCGTTCACCAAAAATCAACATTTTGTCATTATTTGCACATACTCATGTCATTCCAAACTTGTTTCATGTTACAGAATTTTGAGGGATCTTGACACTTTTTTTCCTCAACACATCGGTCAAGCCCCAAAAAAGAAGAGGGTATGAATAAAAAAACTAAGTATAGTACAAGATGCTAAAAATAGAAGTCATATGGTAGCTTAGTGAATGGCACAAAACGTAGGTTGTTGTACTCTTTTTGTTTTAATCAAATGTAGCTGCATACAGGTTTGGGAAGACATGGGTAAATAATCACAAAATGTAAATTTTATTTTGTGTGTACTATTTCTTTAAATTACATTTTTGTCCAAGTTGGCAAGATGGTTAATCATATATCAGGTTACATAAATTTGCCATTCACAAGTAGATCTTCTGGTGAAATCAAAGTGTTCATAGTTTCTACTGATGTGGAAAATAATGTATTTTGCTCTGATAAATGTGGGACCATATGGATGACCTGTATAGAAAATAATGGACAGAGTTTTGGCTCTTTATCTCAGCTTGATGATATTTTGTATAATGACACATAATGCTGTATGCTGCAGACATTTCTGTTTGCTTTGATCTTTAGTTGTCATGGATTGTGTAACATGACACAATTTGTGGTCCTGAAATACAGATCATACTTTCAGCCTCAGTTTATCATGTCATTTTACGTAATCTGCTTCTGTCAATCACAGTGTGTCACACTATCTGTGAATTTGTGTCTGTTCCTCCGAGTCACGGTAGCTTATCTATTGAAGCTGCAAGGTAAGCTGCAGTTTGCATGTACGCAGGGAAGACATTCATTGAAGAATAATTTCAGATGCAAAAATGGTCTGTGATGAAAGCACATCTAAATCCATCTATTGCACGGCTATTACTATTTAATAGATGTTCCCATTGAAGAGCCACATGTATTGCATGATGCAGAACACTACCTGAAACAAATATTAACAAAACCATGTCTTTCCTCTAGCCATGTTTAAATTGTATAAACTCGTTCATGTTATTGAAGCTTTTGTGAGTAGTGAGATAGGAAATGACTTTGATCTTCAATCCCATATGGCTGTGGGTTTCCTCTACACAACCAGTGTGACCAAGTGGTTGAACTGTCAAACTACCTCATGACTACACAGATGGTTTTACTAGCGTATTTGGACAGAATCAGGCTTAATACACATGTATTACAATGTAATTACACTGTTATTACATTGTAATAACAGTATAATTTAGAGGATATTTAGAAAAATAGTAGCACATCATGTAGCACACATTATATCCATGCGCATAATAATAACACTATTATTCCCATGTATGTCTCAAATGCAAAGCCTGCACTGACTCCTATCAGTCATCCTCATTCTGTATTAATGCCTGTATCTGTTGCCCTATACGATGTGACCGAGGCTTATCTCCTGAGAGAGGATGGTGCAGAGGTTCCCCAAAACCAGAAAGAAAATATAATTTTCTGTGGCATGCAGAGGAAGCTAATGCTTCTGGGTGAAGAGAGGATGGATTTAGAGCTCTTGAGGAGATTTAGCTGTCTTATCCATGATAAAAATCAATAGCGGTAAAGACTACAATGAGCACCGGGGAGACAGGATTGTCGGAAGGCTCAGGATATATATTACGTGAAGAAACACATACGTTTTCGTCCCTTTCCTGTGCTAATAGGACTACCTTAATAGTTAATGACGTGTCGGAGAGAAGTCGGCAGGAAAAAAGAGGGAATGAGAGGAAAAGAAAAGGTCAACATTCTAGAATTTGAAGCACAAGTTTAGCAGAGTTCACACGTATAATGAGCACTGTTATAACAACCTACCCCGAATTCCTCTCGCAAAAGCCTTTTATCAGATTTATTATGCCCAGGATGCCAATAGCAATTTCAGTGTTATTGTAAAATGTTAACTCCGTAGCTGCTAGTTTTTGGAAGCAGGACCAATTAGACGGCGGTTGCTGGCGTCAAAATAGCAGTGGTTCTCAGGTCTAGCTCACTGGTGTTTGAGTCATTTATTGTTGTAATGGAGGCTTTGTTTTCATTACACACTTGTTTGGAAGTCATTAGGTAATTAAACATGACAAATGAATGCACTGGAGTGGTCTGAGCCGATGCAGTGAATCTCGATACCTTAAAAACTGGCCCATCATTGTTCATAAGCTTCAAGTGTTGAGCTCACGGCTGACATTTCCACAAGGCAGCTACAGATTAATGTGAACCACTAGGTGGCAGCATTGGATGGTGTCGGTGAATGTTTGACATGGGATTTGATGCTTTTTAAAATCCTTTTCCAGAGATGTTTTATTCAATTCGCTCAGTGCCAAGGGAGGGTTATTGCTCTTAAAAAGTATCAAACCAAAGCCATCAGAAAAATGTGCTCTTCTGTATTCTCAGTGCAAATGAGGACTCAATGATAGTCGGATGGATGGTTAGATAGAATGACAGAACAATGGAACGAATGGAGATGATAGATAGGTGGGTAGATAGATAGACAGACAGACACACACACACACACACTCAGGTTAATGCTCGTTATGTAGCAATATTACTTCAACAAACTCACTTTAAAACTGCAAGGTCTCTGAACATTCTCTCTGTCTTACAGGAAATTCTTATCTTAATGCAATGTGTTCTTCCTGCCATTTCAGAATGTGTGTGTGTTACAGAAAGCGTAGGCAGGGCCAGAGCTGCATGTTCAGTTTTGAGCATAATGCTGCTGCGAGAACTATAGTGTGCAGGACCTAGTTAATATTCAGTCCATCCTGACCCATTTGAGGACTGCTAGTTCTTCCAGAGTTGTCACGCCTCAGTTCAGTGCTGTAGGCTTCTTTTCAGCTCTCTAAATAGCAGCATGTCACTGCTGCTCTGCCAACACAATGAAACCAGGCCAGCTCTCCTCCGACACCTTTCCATTTTCATTATTACCATTAAAGTAGCCAATTTGCATGGCCAGTGGTTTGGCTGACCCCTAGTGGAGACCAGCTCTGCTGTCCTGGCTTTAATTTTTTCGTGTATGTTTAGTTCTACACTTGGCTATATTAGGAAATGTCCTTGTTTGATGAGGAGGTCACTTCTCTGCTCTCACTTTTTTTCTACCCACTGGCAGAAGAAAAATGAGGATTTATCCAATTTCATCTAGGAGTTTGGCTATTGTCTGGACCGGAATTAACCAGTTGGAAAACAAGTCACTTTGCACTGAATTCACTTTTAAAGGGTTAGTTCACCCAAAAATTAAAATTAGCCCATAAATTACTCGCCCTCAAGTCATACATACGTGCATATGACTTTCTTCTTTCAGACGAATCCAGTCGGAGTATATAAAAATTGGCTTGCTCCTTCAGTGTTTAATGGCACTCAGCGGGTGTGCGGCATCAGTCCAAAAGAAGTTAAATAAAAAGTGCCCATCCTAAATAAAAAGTGTCTCACACAGCTCCGGGGGGTGAACAAAGTCCTCCTGTAGTGAATTGATGCATTTTTGTAAGAAAAATATCCATATTTAATACGTAATAATCAATTAAATCTAGCTTGTGCTCACTGTTGTACACGAAAGCAGCTCCGGGCTGATGACGTATGAGCTCAGGTTTGCGCATGCGCTGCTGAGAAGTGACGAACGCGGAAGCGCAGGGGAGAGATCAAAACAAAACAACGGTCACTAATTTGAAGTAGAAAACGAGGATTTGTAAAGAAAAATGAAGTCGGAGTTCGATATAAGGCAAGAGGAGACTGGTTTTCCTTTGCTAAGTAAGGAAACTTTGCTTCCTTTGCTTCTGTTAACAAACGTTGGTTTTCACGAGACTCACCAGCGCTGACAGCACGGAGCTGCTTCGGTGTACAACTGTTGGCGCAGGCTACATTTAAAGTGATTATTACATTTTGAATATGGATATTTTTCTTACAAAAACTCATCGATTCGCTACAGGAGGCCTTTGTTCACCCCCCGGAGCTGTGTGAGACACTTTTTTTTTTATGGATGGTCGCTTTTTATTTAACTTCTTTTGGACTGATGCATGGAACCCAATGAGGGCCATGAAACGGCTTGAAAGATCGATGACAATTTTTAAAATAACTCAGACTGGATTTGTCTGAAAGAAGAAAGTCATATACACCTAGAATGCTTCGAGGCCCCCGCGGAGTACATTTTTAGCAAATTTTCATTTTTGGGTGAACTAACACTTTAATTTCTCTTGAGTGCTATTGCATAACAAAAATTGTAGTTTAGCAGATCATTGTGTTTGTGTTTGTGTCTTTCATTATTAAGACATTAACAGTAGTCAATTATAGGAATTATTAAACAAAAATACTACAAAATAACTGCTTAACTAAAATTACCTGATGAAGCAGCTGCCATTTTGAATGTTTCAGCATGATGTTTCAATGGTCAGGTGGAATAAGTTGGAGCTCCTAGAAAATTCAAAGTTTACAAGGTGTAATTATGAGTTATACAAGTACAAGAATGCTTATAGTCAGAGTCTCATAATTGCAGTAATTCCGGCATGTCGCTTAATCACGTTTTGTTCAAAATATACATTTTAAGCCTTGCCATGTGTCTCATTCTACTTCAAATCTTTCAGCTTGTTGAGGTGTGCTACATGTTTAAAGGATCAGAAGATCAATTTTGCTTGCAGGATGATTAAAATGCCAAAAAAAAAGGGAATTGAAGGAGGCACCCCAATGCCCTCTCTATTAAAGAAAGTTGAGATTTTTTGAGTAAACAACCATCTTGAAATCAACCAGAACACTCTAACAAGTGTATAACATGTCTGAACACCTTAGCAATATAGCAATACAGCATTGTGACAGCAGTCAATTTTCTTTCTCAGAAAATATAAAAACTGGTTAAAAAATATTTTACAATATTGTTTTGGCATCCCAGGCTCATTGAAAAAATGTGCCTATGGTGATATTATGTTGCTTCTTGTATATTTGGAATGTCTTGTAAGTGGCTTGTAAAAGCGCATGCTGTTTTATCCGAAACAGATGAACTTGAAAATGGCAACATTTTATTGTGTTGGTTGTTGTACGTATTTTAGCAGTGCTGTGAAAGTTTAATGCTCAGTTGCCTTTGAAAATAATGTACCATCTACACTAAACCCTACCCTAAACTTAAGTGATAGTGTTATAAAAAGCTATTTGCTGAAGCAACCACACCATTTTAGCTTCCTTGTACAAGTCTTTGAGCTCATTTAGTGATTCTTGTTTCACAGGACCCGTACCCGAGTGCAGTGCTGTACTGGGTGAGCTACTGAGCAGGTTTACTACATCAGAAAAGCCATTTAAATGGAGCTGGTTATGTGATTCAAACTTCACAAATCAATCATGCTACGATAAACGTGTTTTGAGGTCATACCATAGTATTGTACTGTGCAAAATTAATTATTAATCAATAATCTGGCTCCTTAATCATCATTTGTGTGAAAAGGAATAAAAGTTGGTGTTTTACTGTGACCTAGTGCTCATTTGAGCTGAAAACGGCAGTGAATTGTATGTGTATAGGCATGTTTTTGGAGTTTTGCCAAAATGTAGGTAAAGGCACATTTTCCCAATGAGCCAGGTTGAGTTTTATGTTGAGCTGCTGAATATCCATTGTGTCTTCCAAACCCCCTTAGTTGTGATAATGCACACCATGTCTTATTGCTTTATTAAAGTTGTCTTTAAATTCTGCATGCATTCTGCCAAACTCACCCCTCATCGCAGACGTCTTTGTCACATGCACATGCAGCTTGGAGGGTTGGAGAAAGCGGGGTGGAGAGGCTGTGATATGTACCCAGATGGCTTCTCGCAGTGGCTGTAGGCCGACTCCCATGCGCCACACTCTTTAATCTCCCTCAGCTGCGAAGCCGGGATATCTAAATTAGAGCGCAGAGGAGAATGGAGCTGCCATTCTCCATGCTTCAGGTTGTTTATTTGCTGTGACTGGGTTGCAGTGGTAGAACAAATGGAGAGCCCAGGGAGAGGCTTAGGACTGCGACTCAGCTAAGAGCCTTTTAAGAGAGGAGCCATTAACGCCAGTCCTCTGCTACTCGGGAGGATAGGCTGTAACAATGCATCCAAGGCAAATGCGCCGCTGCTTACCCCAGCGGATTTGTAAACAGAGAACCAACTCCAGACCGTCCGCCGTCCTCTAAATCGAAACTCTGTTCATTACGAGTGAAACCTCTTGCAGCTCGCCGTTCAGCGGGTGAGGACGACCTCTGCCCACATCACCCGTTGTTCGCGCCACGCAAGGCTGTTGTTTATGGAAAGCGTAGTCTGTTTATGGTAGTTTACTAATGAGGTCATAGCCTCTAGGTCTTGAGATCAGAGAGGCTCAGCGTGGAGCAGGAGCCCGAGGCGGCCGCCTCACGGGGAGCTGAAGGGTGAGAGTGTCTTACATGACAGTAATGCTGAATTTTTTTTTATAAGGCCCTGTTTATGACATGCTCGGTAACAGAAAGGCTGTTTTCTGTCGAGATAGCTGAAATACTTATGAGATGCTACAATCAAAGTCAGCGAGACTGCCAGGGTGAAAGGGATGCTTTTTTTAATTCTGAAATGAGAATTATTAGGGTAATCTAAATAACTTTGTTTTTGTTCTATACAATTAAGCAAATCCTAATTGCCAATTACCTTGATTTATAATCTAAAATGCTCCTCAAGAGTTCATTTAATGGTGCATTGGTAATTAAAGATGGTAATTGCTTTCTTAAAAAAAGAATGAGGTGTCGTTTTGGTTTGGTAGTTTTGTTGTTAAAAAGGGGTCATATGATGTTGCTAAAAAGAACATTATTTTGTGTATTTGGTGTAATGAAATGTGTTTATGTGGTTTAAGGTAAAAAAAACACATTATTTTTCAAATAATTATACAATTATTGTAGGTCCTCTATGCCCCGCCTTTCTGAAACGCCAGCTATCCAGTCCATTGTGATTGGCCGAATACCTCAAGCGTGTGTTGGAAATGTTACGCCCCTTACCATACTGTGATGCCGTGTCCCGGCTGGAGCGAAGAGACAAAAACATTAAAACTCATTATAAACAAGGCATTTGTTGCCTCCAGTGGGGACATAATTACGGATTATAATGACTTATACTGTCTTTTTATGCGTTGCGTTGCATCGTGCCGTGTAAACATAAAACCTTGTCTGCATTTGTGATCGGAGAAATGACGAGCAACAAGCGCTACTCTACACTGCCCAAAACTCGCGTTTGAATCATCAGTGGCAAATCATTTAAATTTGAAAACGTACTTGCAGTCTGTGAGTCAGAACTGCCGGCATTTTTGTCAAACGTTACTCTCCCAGGATCAGGAACAGTCCTCCATAAATGCGCTGCACACATCTGAATATTTGTTGAATCGTTCTGGAACGGTGTTGTAATACAACTTAACCACTGATTTTCTAGTCGTGTCCTCTTTTGGAAGACCAACAAAGTATTTTCGCTTTCACAACGAAACACACGGCGGGCTAGAGTGAGCAGAGGCGGCGTGCTTGAGAACGGCGCAGCCGGCAGATTCAACGAAGGAGCGTCCAGCGGGCTTGCGGCAACCACATGTGATGACCCTGGGCTGGACTCCGCTTTGTCTGCGGTGAAAGCCGATCCGGCGATCGACCACGCGAAGTTGATGTATTTCCTCAGCACCCAGCACGGATCAGCTCCAGGCATGACAAAGCGGATAGCGTCCTCTTTTGTAAGGCCAAACAAAGTAGTTTCGCTTTTCACAACGAAACACACAGCGTCTCCACACATGGTGGCGGCGGCCGCGAGAAACAATGTTTATGCATTCTTTCTTTCTTTGCGTGAACATTTGAGCAGCGTTACGCAAATCTTCCCACATCGCCGTTTTAGGTAGGCGTGGTTAACTCTTTAACTTTTATAAAGAATATCTCTTTGTAGTCGTTGCAACTTTAGTCTTGCAACTTACAGATCTTCTTTAGCACCAAGAGCTTGTAACACTCCAAGAGAAAGGAACAATTGAAATCGCATCATATGACCCCTTTAAGCACCAAGAAATAGGATATAATGGTAGCTGCTGTGTTTTGGTGTGGATGCATTTAGCTGAGAAGATCCTATAATACACTCTTAAAAATTAAGGTTCCTTATTGGGATCTTTTAGTTCCACAAAGAACCTTTTACATCCATGGAACTTTTCCATTGAATAAAAGGTTCTTAAGATTTTTAGATCATTAAAATGTTTTTCGCAATATGAAAAAAAAAGGTTCTTTTAAGAACTGTTCACTGAAAGGTTCTTTGGGAATCGTAAAATTTCTCTCAGAATAATTATGCATAAAGTCTTATTAGAGCAAACTGAATTGCCAGACTCAACCGTGAACTTATGAAGATCTTTGAACTTCAGGTGAATCCTTTAGAATTCTATTGCCATCATTAAATTATGGGGGAAAAACAATAACAAAAAAGTCCTCTTCTATGATGATAGTTTGAGTTTGGTTTCATTTTTCTATACTCTCTTCAAAGGTAGGACTAGTAGTGAAAAAAATTTAATAAGGCTTTGCAGTTTTTACGACTTGAAAGTGGATGTCTCACTTATAGATTCTAACAAGGTCACAGCTGTCAACAAGTGGCAAGGCCGTAGAGTGATATACTGTGGCCTGAAGTAAACAACATTTCTCATCATCCTATTTGGAATGCTTAGTGTACGAGCAGCCCAGGAAATCTGGATGCCCATCGCTGGGTTGAGATCCAAGGTGCTCCGAGCTCTGTCACAGGCCAACTCATTCTTCTGATATATGACTGGCTCAAAAACAACCTTCAAGCTGTAAGATATCCAACAATTTCTCTCTTAAAATCTCTATGCCTCTTTCATATGTGTGTATATATTATATATAATTTTTTTTTTTTTTTTTTTAAAAAGCTGATTCTGGTTCTGGTAGATACACAGTGTTGTAAGCGGCATAATAATAACAATAAAATGTATAATAATCAATATCTAGATAATATTATAATCTAACACACTAATGTTTATCGTATAAGTTGTTGACTTATACATTTTATATAATTTTAACAATTCTATCTATAAAATGGCAATCACAAAATCTTTAGTATATAATCCTGGATTTATTATATAATAGAATTAAGTGATATAAATTATGACATATGAAAAATAAATAAATATATATATATACGTATATACAGGATTAAATGGTATATATTAGGTGAAAGAGAATCGGCTGACAAGAAATGTTTGGTAATGCCTGCATTGCATGTAAATAAGAAATAACATGAATTTATATAGACATAGATATGGTTAAATAACCTACTGAGTGAAAATTCTAATAAAAATGAATATGTCCGTCAGTAGTTGATGCAATGTTAAAATGTTGAGAAAACACCGCTTAAAATTTAAATGAGTGGTCAAATGATGTGTGGCCTGTGTAATTGTGTGTAATTACAGTCACCTGATCAGTGACTGGTCTCTGTGTGAATGTCCACAAAACTGGAAGACTTTATGAATGTATATAAGCGGTAGGTTATTTTAGAAAGGAACATTTAAAAGATGAAGAAGAGGAATTAGGGAGAATCAATAAATTACACACACCTGAACGTGATTTCTCAATAGTTGTTTCCTTGCCCGGGTACATCCCTCTCCCCAGGTCCTAATTAGTTTTAACGGAAAGCCATTATGCCATGGCAGCATGGACACACCTGCAGGTGGTTGGAATAACACACTAACTGAAAAACAGTAATTAAAACCCCAGGTAGCTGGCCATTGCTTTCACCAAGTAAGCCAGAGTGACACAAAAAATTGTGAAGTTGGCATAAGTGTCACAAGTCACTTCATGAAAGAGAAACCTGTCCATAAAAGCCTCACTTTTATAGCCAGTCCAATATTACTTTGTGTAATCGCCCCCAGCTCAGCAGACCCGGCTGTTTTCAGAGAAAGGCATCAGATGGAGGACGAAGTGGTTACTTCGATATTGATAGGAGCCAGACAGGCACAGGACTCAACCAAATGAGAACGTGTCAGTCAGCCTGTTTATTGGTGGTCATTATTGAAAAGGGAGTTGCTCTTCTGCATTGATTTACAGTTGACACCAGCAAATCAGCTCTAGTCACTTCCAGTCTAGCAGGGCATCAGCTGCTATGCGAATTCATGGCTTTGCAGCTAATATTTCACGTCTCTCGTGGCCCGAGGTCTTTTACCATCTGACTGCAGTAAGTTCATTGTGCTGTCTTTAGTTGTGTGATGTCAATGGCAGACATGGTTCTCACATGGCTGTGCTGTCAAGCATCTAAAGTCTATAAACCTCAGGGACTGGGCCTTAAATTTGCAGCCCATGTGGTGTGAACGCAGTAAATAATTTGCTCAGTGGAGTGAAAAAGTATCATCAGAGGAATCTGTTGTTATGAAAGTGTGAGCACAGGGTTGAAAAGGTATTGCTGTCGCCTTTCAGAACTGTTTGGAGGTATTGAGCAAAACATGATGTGCTTATTCCACATCTGACACTTAATTGCTGAAGCCAGAAGGGGAACTGAAACAATGAACAACACACTGTGAAGTGATGTGATGATTGGTTCTCTCAGATCTTTCATTGGTGGCCAGACCAATCCCAGCCAATTGAATTCTGCTTCTGTGACTCTAAAAGAGACAGTAGCTGTGTTCCAAATATCATTTTAACATACTACTCATACTCTTTCAGCAGTATGTAGTCTGGTTGTGTTCAAAATCGCACACTACCTGAGTATTTTTGTGTTGGTGAGTAAGTATTTACTTTGTGACTGTTACAAAAATGTCTCCCCTTGGCGCCGGCCCTGACTGGACATGCTATTCTATTTCACATGCTGTTTTTCGCCTACTATATTAGGGAAGTAGGCATATTCAGATGCAGCCTTCATAATTACTGTATCCCACAATGCAGTGTGTTCAACCTGACCTTATGTTTCATGTGTGATGAATGAATCTCTATTTATACAAAATTCTATCCTGCTTCCTCAATGCCTGATCAAAAACATATCTTGTCCAAACTAATCAAATGTTTGTCTTAACACAGCTAATATGCTAAGCTAGTAGGCTAACAGCTAACTAACAAATGAAGGAAGGGAATGTTTAATTTGACAATTTAGCTTTTATAATATGATCTGATATGTAATTTAAAAGTCCTTAATGAACATATTGCCATGATTAAAAATAAACACACCAGTGATTTCAGGCACTGAATAAAGCCCCAATAAAACGTTGTAATACTGTATAGAAAAGTTATTTATAAGGCTAAATTTCACCCTTTTTTAAAAAACAAAATTCACCTTTGACATTTTTTTTAAATCATTTTTTATTTTGTTAATAATTGTAGTGCCAAAAATAAAAGGTTACCAAGTTGTGTAAGGTGAGCAACTTTTTAATCTTTTATTTTTGGCACATTTTACAAAGACAGTTATTTATTTTTGTAGCAAAACATGTCCAGTATTTTTGTCCTGCCCCTGTGGTGATCTCATTTATCTTTGAGTGAAAGATGTTTTTAATAAAAGTCTGACTGTTTTCCTGAGCTCTCCTGCACCGTTTGAGTTCCCGAGTTCCCGTTCTATGAAGCCCTCCGAGCAATAATGCTACTGTTGACAGGTGATTTACGGAGACTGTTTCCAGAAAGCAGGATTTAGTAAGGACACATATTCAGCTGCCGGACACAGATAGAAGCCTCTGCTGTGTTTATGGATTTTGCTCAGGAATAGTCAGAGGCTCTCAGCTTCACAAGTGCACAAACACAGCACTGAAGTGTAAGCCATCATGTCCTGCTGTGTTACACAGAAATAAAAGGTCTCTGTGTGCTACAGATTACAGAATTTAGAATGAACCGGGAAGTGTTATGGATAGGGATGAGAAGTGCAAGGAATTTAGCGATTGGTACCAATTCAGATTCTTCTTAACTACTCAAGTTTGTTAATGAATACATTAATGATTCTTATAGAACTTTTGAGAAAGAAATATGTGGAAAGGACACTGTCAATGTCAAAACTTGTGACCACAAGGAGCTATTTCTATCTCATCTGACCCATAACAAGCACTTTTGTTGGTGTAACCTAATGCAGACAGATTGATTCAGTCACATTAATAATAATAATAATAATAGATTTAAGATAATTCAAAAGACAAAATTGTTAATTCTCACAAAACTGCTTACTATGTTAAAATGATTTGATTCAGTGATATTAAATATGAATTATAATTGATATATTTTGTAATAGTATACAATAAATATTATATAAGCCTTTTATTTATACTTTTATTATATTGTTTATACTTCACCTATACATTTTATCTAATTTTAATAAGAAAAGTTAATATTATTTAACCCCTTTACTGTACTATTATAAGTATAATTGATATATTTTTGTATATTATACAATAAATATTTATATTTTATATTTATATTTTATATTTGTTTATACTAGCTATACATTTTATATAATTTTTAATAAAAGAATTGTAATATCTTAACCCCTTTTAACTGTAACTTGTTATATATATATATAAATATATATATATTGGTTTTATTCCAAAATTCTATAAACTTACAGTCGGATGTCTACATAATTTGTGTTTCCATTTGAATTTATGAAAAACATTGAGATTCCTATGCAATTTTTTTAAGGTGCGTTATCCAAAAAAGTCACTGGGTGACCCTTTTAAATGTCTAGATTTCTCTGTCAATATTACTTCTATAAAAAATAACCACCAAATATGGAATCTTGTGACTCAGACCTTTCCAACGATATGTATTTTGCCAAGATTATGCAAAGTTTTGATTCTAAAAGACTGCAATACATTTTGTAATATGACTCCTCCAACTATGGGGGAGGAGACCGGTAAAAGATTTAAAGTACAATTTTTTTTTCAAAATGGTTTTCACTGGATGAATTTTGAGGTTTTAAGCTTTCAAATTGATATATAATTTATGATGATTACTAAAACATTTGATAGAGAAAAAGGACAACAAATCAGGTTTGAGGTCACTCTGTCATAAATTAATGATTACTGTTTCCTCACATAATTAACAACAAATTTATTTAGGATGTTACACCGTGTCTACACCGGACACGACAGTTGTTGCGCCGCGCTGCAACAGCTGAAGTCTGTCTACACTGGACACGACAAAGTGACCGTTAAAAATCATTTGAACTTTCTGTCAGTACGTCATAAATAGAACGCGGCAGCAGTTTACTGTCGGGGATTTGTCGTGTCGCTTAGCGCCACATCCAGTGTAGACAGCATCGCTGATTATAATGGATTCTATAGTATTTTGTCGCACCGCGCCTCTTGCTTCTGGTGTAGACACGGTGTTAGACCTTTCCAACGCTATATAGTTTGTAATGATTAGATTAGGATTTAATTGTAATATATGAAGTAAACTTAGGTGGTGACAGTTATGAAAAAACACGCACGCACACACACATATATATATATCTCTCTCTATCTCGTATATCTCAGTTCTTAGTTTGAGGCCAGTTTCATCTCTAAAGCTCACAAGAAGGATCACTTTACTATCATTTAACATCAACATGAACCATCAATGGCCTTCATTCATGATTGACTGTGATGGCAACATTTTGAACTTCTGCTTCAGCTCTTGTTTCAGGTCAATGACGTTTGATTATTTGACATGTTGAAGAAGAATTGAGTTTGGAAATGGTTTGCTGGCAGGTGGTCTCTTGACTAAAGATCTTAACTACTTTGATTGTTCCGTATGCCAGGTGGTTCTTGTGCCTGTACCCAGAACAGTCATACTAATTTGGCTCAGAATTTGGAGTGGGTAATGGTTAGACCCTTGTGGGGTGACTGTGACTGCGCATGTGCAGACCAGCAGTCCGCACCTGCTACGATTCCCACTGAGTATTATACTCCCAACACATGCAGATGTGATTAACCATATTATGATAAATCCATGGCAAACTAGGCCGTGCAAATGCCATTTCTCAGATTTTCCAAGCAGTTATGGAATTTGATTTCCTGAGGCAGTTGGAACAAAGTTTGAATGCACATGAGGTTAAACCGCAGGTGTCATGAACCTTAAAACATTTTCACTTAACCATTTTACAAAAGCCAACTCTTTTTTCGAGGTCTGAAGGACTGGGAAGTCAAACAGAAAGACATTGGCTAGAAGGAGCAAACGGCCTAGTTCTCTGTGTTTTTGTCACCCGAGCAGTAAATGTGGACCCCATTCCGCCTGGGGGGCCTTTAGCCGTACCTGCGCCTGCATGGACCAGGGTGGCCACGCTTCTCCCCATAGCCACTGTGGAAAATGCACATTTTAATTGAGTCCCTGCTGAGTCTTGGGAAAGATATTCAGACTCTCTTGCTTTAACAGATGGTGCACTATTTTTACCCCCACCTGGTGTTTCACTCGGTGGGGAGAAAGGCTGCAGTTTAATGGTCTCCCATGGGCTTCCTTTCCCTGACACGCTTCATGGCAGGTTTGAGCACACCTGGAGGGAGAGGCTTCAGTAGCAACACAGCCTGCTCAGTGACCCAGAAAAGAGAACATGAATCACAGAGTGTGCTTTAATTGTTCGAGAAAATTGTCGACAGTCATTGGAAGACCTGGTTATTGTACTTGTCGTGGCGGTGACGGCTGCGGTGGTTAAGTCAAACCCGTTCGCCCATCCGGCTCTGAATAGAGACAGGGTTGAGAACAGACTTTGTGAAAGCTGAGCGGTGCATGTTCGGAGAGCAGCGCTAGAATTTACCTGACAGCTTAACTGCAAGAGTTGGATTAGATTTTTATACTTTCTCCTGATTTCGAACTCATTTCACTCCTTCTTAAGCTTTTAAAGTGATGATTATGTAGAAAAAGTCTAATGCTGCTTCCATCAGCTTTCATCAGATTTTTTACCCATTTGTAGGTTATTTTTCATATCTGCCTCTTCATGCTGTATAAGGAAGCTCTTAAAATATGCGCTTTGCTTGGAGGCCAAAAAATGACAAAAGTGGTATTTTTATGATTCATTTTTATTCATTCTCACTGCATGCACAAGCAGTGTGTAAGTGAAGAGCTGTATGTCTGTAAGAGCAGGTTCATACGATTCTATACAGAGGTACTTTTTTTTATATTTCTTTAAACAACTGCTTTGAGAAATAAGAAATAATACAAACTTGGTCATCATGAAATCTAATTTAAAAGTCATTTTTTTGATGCTTCATTTTCCATTATACTGAGAAATATTGTGCTAATAAACAGATTTAAAATGCATTTATAATGCACTTTCAAAAGTATTATAATGGCTGCAGAAAATTCAGCATTGACACCACAGGAATAAATTACATTTTAAAGATATTATAAAATAGAAACCAGTGATTATAAATTACAGTATGACTGGTCTTACTGTATTTTTGACCCCAAACCTTTGAATGCTAATGTATATACTTAAAGTCATAATTACTGTTATATAAGTTTTACACTTTTTTTTTTTCAAAGACCCCCTGAACCCTGATCAAGTACCTCCAAGGCTGCAGTTACTAATAAATGGCTGTGTTTGCTGTATCTCTGGATATTTAGTGCCTGGGAGTTCTCCTCATAGATCCCTTTATTATTATATGTGCCTAATTTATAATAAATTATTTCTTAATTTATTTTGCAGCATCACTTTCTAAAAAATCATCATTTGAACTTTTATTATTGCAATGTGTTTACGGGGAGAAAAAAAATGAGCATAATAAAAAGACATCTCCATCTCCAGTCCTTTTTAATATTATAAGGTTTGAGCAACAGATGAGAAGGTATTCATTTTTTCAATCTTTGCAAGACATCCAAGAGCCTAATTTTGTCTTTGAGCTCTGGGCAGATCAATACATTGCATCAAGAACGTCCATCAGCATTCAGGAAGTTCGGTGGCACTTGAAATGAATAAAGCCATGGCAATAAATCAGAGACATGGGGGTGATGGGAATGTAATGTTGAAAGATGATGAATTCAAACTTGGCACGATGGAGAGCATCAGCATGACAATCAAACTGTAAAAGATTCAGTGCTTTTCAATTATGAACTTTGAAGTTGGAATAAGCTCCTGTGACTCTCAAAATACACCATCAGCTGATATTTGATGGGGCACTTTAGGGAAAATAATCTAGACTTTGATTGGATCAGATGTAATGAAACAGAATTGATTGGTCCATGAAGAGATTCGTCCACCAGATCAGACTAGTTTTACTCCAGCCTCTTAGGGTTTCCCTGTGAAACCAAATTACTGAGGTTAAACAAGAGCTGTTTACAGATTATCTGGGTCTAGAACCTGCATGCATGATCTTAATAGGACATCTTCTATAAATATTTACAAAGGCCATTGGGAGGCTATTACCGAAACATTACCTTCGCATGACTTCAATGCCCTTTGAAAATCTCTCTTGATATGGATCTGAATAGTTAGTAGACCGTGAAAAATAATGGACATTTGTTGGTCAGTGCATGTTAGCGTGACGACATGATTGATTTGTGTTTGGCTGGTCAGCCTCCGCTGGTAGATGCCAAAACTAACCCTTTATGCTAGCAAAACCATATAAATCCCATATTTTATTTTAGCACTTAGTTCCCATGAACAAAGATTCCTGCGGGGCTGCAAATGCCAGCCAAACGACTGCCATTGAGATGAATAGGAATGGGTAGTTGGGTTGGCACGTTAGGCTCCGCGACACAGAGTGGGGGCGCCAAGCCTGGGTCGACACCAGTTTCAGATGACCCCTTCCATGGAGATCTTGTTTCACACGTTCCCTGAATATCCTGGTGTCTTCCGTTTTCCTGGGAGGCTCACTTACTTCACGACCCCAACCGTGTCCAGGGGTATTGAATGTTATTGTTACGCTAAGCACCAGCCAACTCGTTTGCATTCCAGACCTCTTGTCGAGCAGTGCTCTTCAGTCAATAAAACTTAATATCGGAGACATTTCCTTCAATTTCATGCTCTCTTCTTCCCCACCTTCCAACTAGTCACCCCCCCGAGCATTGTGTCTCTAGTTGTGGGTGTCGAAGCTCCAGTGAGTTGTGAGGTCAATTTTGGGCCTCCCACAACCAGACGGGGTTGTCTCACTCACAGCTGCCTACATTTTCCTTGTGTTCAGGTCGGCCGCGCCCACCGCCTGAAGGCTACACAAGATAGAGTTTCGTGTCCACCCGTAGCTTGCAGAGTGGTAGCAACAGAATAAACGCCTGCTGGATGTAGATGCTATCAGAGTGTGACAGATACCCCTACCTCTGAAATTAGGCAGGTGGGCATAGAGAATTTAGAACGGAGCGAATCTCAATTGTGTGCCAGTCATTATAATTCAGATAACTGTTGCAGGCATTTGAGAATGGGGGAAATATGACAAAACTGGCCTAGATTTAGAATGTGTGGTTCAACGTTATGGTTTCTCTATACAACCTACTGCGTAGATGTGGTATAACATTATGGTTTCTCTTTAAAATCGGTAGTATATGTGTGGTACAACATTATGGTTTCTCTATAGAATATACTATAAATATGTGACACAACATCTTTATTACATTCTCTTTAGAATATGCTTTATAGATATGATGCAACTTTATGGTTTCTTTTAGAATCTACTTTATAGATGTGGTGCAACATTATAGAGTTTCTGTAGAATCTACTATATAGATGTGGTGCAAAATTATGGTTTCTCTAGAATATCCTGTCTTTTAGATTTAAAGTGTGCATCCATATTGCATCTTTTTAAAGCATGAATCTCATACCTTCACCAGTCTTTCTCTAAAAAATTTACAAGATGTGATCAATCCATGTATTACTGAATAAAAGAAAATTATTGAAAAGAGCCTTTCAGACCATAGATGGCAGTAACTTACCACGAGCCTGTGCTGGCCTGCAAAAAAGGAGACGCTCCCTAATGGTTTGTGCAAAAGAGCTATGTTATGTCAAATTAATTGCTTATTTCTTCTAAAATTGCAGCCCCACCAAACCCACCACGCATTGCACTGAGGAGCCAAAGAGCCGTCATTTAGTGCTACAAGCAGTGTAATTACATGCAAGAGGGAAAAGGCTCTTTCCACTTCCAAATGACATGATTCGTGCAGAATATGATGTTGGTAAACTGGAAATAGTATTCACAATTTCAGTGACCCCTAGACTCTTAAAATGTTTGAATTTCTTTTTCTCATTTATATTTGGTTGGATATTTCTTAGATGATGCTGTTACTTTTATACATTTTAATTATAATTTAAGTGTCCAAATTCTTCTGGTGCTTTTTTTTCTTCAATGTTTTTGTCTAAATATTGAAGTGTTTGTTTATTGAAATTAATAGACAAAATTGTGAAAGAAAAGAAATGTTACATATCTTCAGGGTTAATTCCATGTGCTACCGTAGCAACTAAAAAAATAAAATAAAATAAAAACATTTACACCAGGCCAAACTAACACACATGGTGGTCTGAAATAAACTAACATGCTCTTTACAAAAAGCCATTAGTTCCCAATGAGGAGGCAGCAAGTGCATGATGAATTAGGACGAGCTAGAGAATAGTTTAAATATAGAGATGAGGGGATGAAAGTTCTTCATCTTGTTGACACCATGAATAAGAAATGGAAAATCAAGAGGGAGGATCGATCACACTGTGTGTAATTCCAACTGCCTTCTCATCAGTCCATGGCTGGGTTTGGAATGGAATACTAGTTTACTAATTGAATACTGCACAGTATACATTTGTTAACTGTAAAATGTAGACATTTTGCTGTTATTAACTTCACTTGACGTCAATTTAGAAATATATGTATACATTTTAAATGTTAAAGGGGTGATATGATGTTGCTAAAAAGAACATTATTTTGTGTATTTGGTGTAATGAAATGTGTTTGTGCGGTGTAAGGTTAAAAAAACATGATTTTCCACGTATGACTGTTTTCCTTTGCCCCGCCATTTCTGAAAAGCGTTAGATGTTACAAAGAGCATCGTCGGAAAAGCGAGGTGTGCTCTGATTGGCCAGCTATCCAGTAGCGTGTGATTGGCCGAATACCACAAGCGTGTGACGGAAATGTTACGCCCCTCACCATACTGATGCCCTGTCCGGCCGGAGCGACAAAAACATTAAAACCCATTATAAAAAGAGCATTGGTTGCATCACAAGTGGGACATAATTTACGGTTATACTGCATTTATACTGTCTTTTACGCGTTGCATCACGCCCCGCGTAAACATAAAACTATGTCTGCATTTGTGATCGGAGAAATGACAAACAACAAGCGCTACTCTACACTGCTCAAATATTGCGTTTGAATAATCAGTGGCCAAATCTTTAAATATAAAAGACGTACTTACATTCTGTGAGTCAGAACAGCTGGCATTGTGGTCTACTCTACCAGGATCAGGAAACAGTATGCGTTGCACACATCTGAATATTTGTGATGAACTGTTCTGGAACAGTGTTGTAAATACAACTTAACCACTGATTTCTAGTCGTGTCCTCTTTTGGAAGGCCAAACAAAGTAGTTTTGCTTTCACAATGAAACACACAGCGGGCTTGAGTGAGCGGCGGCCGGCGGGTTAGAGTGAGGAACGGCCAGTGGGCTTGAGTGAGCGGCGGTCGGCTGGCTTGGGAACGGTGCGGCCGGCGGGCTTGCGGCAACCACATGTGACGACCCCGGGCTGGACTCCGCTTCGTCCACGGTTAAAGCCGATCCGGTGATCCACAGCACTGAGTTGTTTTATTTCCTCAGCAACCAGCACGGATCTGCTCTAGGCATGACGAAGCGGTTATCGTCCTCTTTTGGAAGGCCAAACAAAGTAGTTTCGCTTTCACAACATCTTCATGACATGGCAGCAGCAACAATACTAGAGCGAGAATAAAAGTTACGCTTTCTTTCTTTGTATGAACATTCGGGTGGCGTTATGCAAATCTTCCCACATTGTGACGTAGACATGTGGGGGCGTGTTAGAACGAGCTGTTTTAGGTTGGCGTGGTTGACTTTTAAATTTTATAAAGAATATCTCTTTGGATTTGAGACTTTAGTCTTTGCAATCTTCTTTATGCACCAAGAGCTTGTACACTTCAAAGAGAAAGGAACAATTTAAATCGCAACATATGACCCCTTTAAATTTTGCTTCATTGTTATTTTGCTTTTTAAATTGAATTCCATGTGAAATTGCCTTAGCTTTTGACAATATGATAATAATTAGTGGAAAAGTTTAGGACTTCTACTTTAAATCGAGTATATGGCATTGTTGGATATATTATGCAGTGTTATATACTGTATATTTGAACAAAAACTAGGTTATCCAGGCATATGCATACAGTGTGCAGTATACATATTATATACTCCAGAAATCGTTAGCATAGTATGCTGGTATGCTGTTCCGAACATAACCAATGTGAGTAGCTTGGTCAGTCACACTGGAAATGGATAACATAAAGTCCATAAATTTTCTTTATAGGGGAACTTATTTTTAACAATAAAATAAACCTTTAAAGACAGACCTACTGTGAGCTGTGAGGTTGTTAATCAGTGGTATATGCTTTTTGTTGAAGCCATCAGCCTGCATTATTTCAACTTGCTTTCATTTTATTCACACTTTAACAGTGCAATTCCTGGTGAAAACTATATCCAGGATTCGCAAGAAATCTCACCACATTCCAGATAACTAAAACAAGCAAATTGTGCCAAAAGAACTCTGGGAGGGTTCCACCAATACTATTAAAACATTGCGGACGGAACGATAGTCTTCAACATTCTCAAACATACAGTATTAACATTGTATATCATACGTAGTTAATTTTCCTTGGTTTAACTGATTTTGATTGACATTTGCAATGCTTCATGGGGTTATAGTTATTTCCCTCATTAAAGCCGTTAAGTACACAGTCTTGTACCTTTTTGTCCAATTTTCAACTACTTTTTTGCTCCAAATCAAAGTTTAATGTTCTGATTCACCTCATAGCTAGTTGGTTTGGTTCTTGGCTTATAATGCTTTAATGAAGACTTTAATGAAAAAAATTCCCTATGGGAAAAATTAATGGAAAAAAATATATATATTTCCAGAACCAAGGCCACTCAAATAGTGGGTGGCCACTTATGTACTTTATAATTGAGCACATTGCATTTGTGGGATACAGTATTCTGTGCTGTGTTTTCTCTTGAATACTGCACATTTGACCAATTTTAGTACGTCTTCCAGGCATTCTATGCATACTGAAAATCTGCATACTGTCCACAGTATACACTTACTGCACAAACTGTACAAGTGGTATTGCAATCTGCTATTTTGGTAGATGGTTTACCAACAGAGTAGAAAATCAGAAGTGGCTTAAAAGAAAAAGCGAGAAAACATGTCAAAGGATAATGTGTGCTGGGAAGGACGGCCAAAATGAGGCATTTCACATTTTTCCCCTGGGAGGGCAATGACTTCCCAAACGTATGCCGAGGTTTCTGGCACGATTGCGTGTTTTGCAGCGCAATGACAGAGAACCGAATTACAAAAAAAGTAAAGGATGTACAGACACAAAATACCATAAATACAGGACGTGAAGGACTGGTTTCTATTTTGCATATTATGGTTTTACCAGCACTTCCCCTCCATCAGCAGCTGTTTACCAAAGAACAAAGTGACTTTACTTGTTACCCATAGGCGAAAAACTAGTTAGATCGATGTTGAATCAACTGCAGTTATTGGCGTATTATCAATGTGAATAAAATGGGTAGAATGGATGTTGAAATTGCTTTCGATTGAACACCAGTGTTAGGGAAGGTTAACAAGCATTAAAGCTCCTCTGTGGTAATTTGATTGAATAAACCCCTGCATGCTAAACCAACCAGACAGGGAGAGTCTCCGTCTCGCATCTTGAAAATGGCAGCACAAGACAGCTGAGAGGGTTTTGTGCTGAAGGTCACGTCTTGGTTGGGAGTGTCCTACCGAGAGTGGGCTGACACACCTCGGCCTCTGCCAATACTTCCTGCCTTGCCTGCCTTGGGGTCTTGTTTCAGGAAGTGATATTCGTCAGGTAAAGGTGTGAGGTGATAAGAAAAGGTGACAAGCCACCCATATTCATACAGATACCATCTGCTCAAGTCTGACACGCCATACATAAAAATGTAAAATAAGACGACGGCTCCCTAGACAGGCCCAAGGTGAATGAGGCAGACATACACTCGATGGAGTTGAACTGTTTTAATATTAATAGTTACATCTCTTACGTCCTTTAGAGGGTAATGACTGTAACTCTGCCAAAAATGGCATTAGTTAGATGAGAAGATAAAGAGAGGGTTATGTAAATGAACTCTTTGCAACCACAAATGGCTCTAGGGACTATATTTAAGGAATGGAATTTTTTTTTTTCCAAACCCATTTATTTTGTAGTTCTTCTGTGGAACCCAGTTTAGTTGAGAACTATTAAAATAATATAAACATATTTTTAATTAATTGTATTTTTCTGTTTTCATTTTAAGTTTTCATTTTAAGTTTGAGTAATTTTGTTGTTTTTGACTATTTCTTTTAGCTGTAATTTCTTTTACTTCAGTTATAGTTTTAGTAATTTTTATACTCCAACTTAAACTTAGTAAGTTGCCAGGGCAACAGTTTTATTTTTTTAAGTTTACGTTTTTCCTCTAATGTTCATATTTTATATTTTTAGACACCTGACCTGACCGCATGCACATGCAGAATTCTGAGGAAAAAAGTCTGAATTGCGAGATGCAAACTCAGAATTGTAAGAAAAAGATAACATAAGCTGAGATGTAAACTCGCAATTCTGAGAAAAACGTCTAAATTATGAGATGCAAACTCTTAATTGCAAGCAAAAATTCAGAATTGTGAGATAAAAAGTTTAAATTACCTTTTTCTTTTTTTATTCTGTAGCAGAAAATAAGCTTCCATAGTATGTCACACGAAGATATCATATGTCCTTTTGGAGATTGATAGCCTCAGTCCTCATTCACTTCAATTATATTGAAAAGAGGCGCCAGGATATTCTTCAAAAATACATCTTTCCACAGAAGAATGAAAGCCCTATGGGTTTGCAACACCATGTGAGTGAGTAAATGATGCCAGATTGACATTTTTGTGTGAACATTCCCTTTAAAGTGTATCTGTGTATGAGGGAAAAGATCTCCACTGAGCAGCCTGACGCGGGGATACAGTGAGGGTTGTTTTTTTAGTGGCGGATGAATATGTATGACATCATCTCTCTGAACGTATACTCCCCATGTGTCTGTGAATGTATGGCTGTGAATGTCTGAGCAGCATCTTGCTGCTAACAAGAAGCTGTCCATCTCCTTTGTTTATTTGTATGGCGCTGGCTGTTGCTTCAAGCTCAGGCCCAGGTAAGGGAGAAATTCTGGCAGACGCACGGCCGCATTAACATAGAGTGCAAAGGCAGGCAGACATTTCACAGGAGACACACTACTGCCTCCATCCTGCTGCTGAGAGAAGAAAGAGAGAAAAAGAACAGAGAACATTGCAAACCATTACTGTACATGTGAGAGCATTGGTTTTTATGCATGTATATGTCTGCATTCTGAATTCAGTGTTGTTCAGTGCATAGAAATGTCTTTAATCAAAAGCTGCTCTCACATGATATAACAGACACACGCCTAGACTACTAACTCTATGCATACATCTATATTGAAAGATGCTTTGTGCTGCTTGTGACACCGTATTTAATTTCAGTCAAGTTAAAAAAAAAGATCTGTGTTCAAAAGACTGCCTCGGAGAATGGTGTGGGATGATTGATAGCTTCAGTTACTGAAAAGGGTGGTGAAAGTCTTTTGTGGTTAAGGGGAGGTGACTTCGGTGGGGTCAACTTGTGAATCGGAGCGATATTGAGAGATCTCTATCACCATTGTGTTCTTGCATGAGACACTTGCCAATAGATTTCTCCAAGGTGAGCACTGCCTGTAGTTATATTGTAAGTTGCCTTGGATAAGTGAGAAATTAGTCACAGAAACCTATACACATTTAACATGCTATTTATCCAAGGCAACTTCTGTAAAGTAGCCTTGTAGAATTAGAAGTTAGTCACAGAAAGCTATAGATTCAATTAAGAAATAATCCAACCCATCCAAGCTCACACTGATTCATATTAGGCCGCCTCCACCAACACTCGAAACCCCTCACACACCACAAACACCACCCAACTACTCTCATATGCCGCCACGTAAGACCCCAGACACAAGACTAACTCTAGGAAATGTAGTTTCTACCCATCTTATCTAGGCCTATATCTATATCTAATCAACTATATAAAGTTTTATATAAAACAAAGATTATTTATGTTTTAAAAGAAAATACTATTTCAGTCCTTCTAGATGTATAATTATATGAATATTTAGTCAAATAGCATTTTAACACCACACCAATATATAAAGTAGTTGTATCTATATCTTCACTATAAAAATTATTTTTCTAAGTTGTAAATAAAATAAAGAAAAAGTATTTCTTTCTTTTTCTTTCTTTCTTTCTTTCTTTCTTTCTTTCTCTTCTTTCTTTCGTTACCCCAGTAGTAATGGTTGCAGCCCTCTGTGATCCTTTTTTTTTAATTATAGGGGAACAGTTTTAGGTAAAAGAAAAAAAAATGCATTTATTTGATCATAAATACAGTAAAAAAACATTACTATTGTAAAAGTTATACATTATATCCTCTAAAAGTCAGAATTTGCTGCCTAAGAACATTTATTCTTATCATGTTGAAAACAGTTGTGCTGCTTTGTATTTTTGTGGAAACTACATTTAAAAAAAAAATACTGACCCCCAAAGTTTTTTTAGCGGTAGTATATATACATTGTTTTATATTTCTAATTATTAATTTTGTTATTTATCTTTTATAATCTTTTATCTCTCCAAAGCCAATTTAACACCTGCTAATGATCCAATTCCACAGATTTCCGCAGGAAGTCTCATATTTATCCGCTGTCAGTGGTTCCTGCCTCCTGTGTTCCAATCCTCTGAAAGATTGTGGGTGTCTTAAACCCCTTTAAAAGGTTTCTCATCATGAATGGCATTCCCATCACTACAAAGTACCAGTGGAGAAGGTCACGTGTCTGGTGAATGATTGATGAGAAAGGTGAAACTCTCATACCTTAGACAGTATATTATTCACTTCTCTCACACCTGACACAAAACACATTCTACTCTGCCTATATATTCTACAGCTTGTGGAAATGTTCTCAGCATCGGGATGAACACAGTTATACTTAAGAGTCCTGTAGGAAGGCATCTCATCTAGTATTGAGAAATAGATGGGAAAAGGTGTCTTTTAATTCCAGAAATCTTGATGTTATTTAGTTTAGTTTAGTTCTACTTTGTCGATTTCAAGGAGCATTATGATTAATCACCCTCACAACAATTATTTTAAGTAATTGAGTTCATTCAACTTGCCTAATTAAAATGTAGTTGATTCTAACTCTGATAATAGTGTTATTAAAATAATCTTCTGGGTTCAAAACAAGTTAAACTATATCGACCGCACCTGTGGCATGAGGTTGATTTACCACAGAACACTTTTTAATAAATAAATACATCTTTTGAAGGGGAAGCGGTTCACTAGGCATTTAAAGCAGAAAAGTGAAGCCTTTATTTTCTTGCTAAAGTGCTTCTTACTAACAAAAATATGTTTGTCCTATTAGCAGTGGACTACAGTTAATAGATAAAGATGAACTTCTGGTTATGTGATGCAAGTGTACAGTAATTCCTGTGGGTGAATTGTTCTTTATGTAAACATACCTGTATACATGTATTATGCAAACCTATAGTGTTTATTGACTTTACACAATCATGCAATATTGAATGTTTGTAAGATTAGCAAATTATTTTTAAAGGGGTCATATAATGTTGCTAAAAAGAACATTATTTTGTGTGTTTGGTGTAATGAAATGTGTTTATGCGGTTTAAGGTTCAAAAAACATTATTTTCCACATACTGTATTATTGTTTCTCCTCTATGCCCCGCCTTTCTGAAACGCGCCGATTTTTACAAAGCTCATCGTTCTGAAAAGCAAGGTGTGCTGTGATTGGCCAGCTATCCAATACGTCGTGATTGGCCGAATACCTCAAGCATGTGACAGAAATGTTACCCACTACCATACTGTGATGATGCCCTGTCAGGCTGGAGCGATTTTTCAAAAACATGAAAACCCATTATAAACGAGGCATTCGTTGCATCCAGTGGGGACATAATTACTGATTATAATGGACTTATACTGTCTTTTTACGCGTTGGCGAGCATCGCGCCAGAACATAAAACTGTCTGCATTTGGATCGGTAAAAGACAAACAACAAAAGCTATACTATACACTGCCCAAAAAAAACCGCTTTAAATATAAAAATAGAAAATGATACAAAAATCTCGTAAATAAAAAACAACTTACTTACGACAGCAAACACGTGATCACTGAAACAGTGAACACTTCGTGCAGTCAGAACCGCCGGCTGTGTCTCTCTTACCAGGATCCGTAAACAGTCCTCCATAAAATGTGCTGCACACATCGAAATATTTGGGTTGAAGTGTTCTGGAACAGTGTGGTAAATACAACATAACCACTGATTTGTAGTCGTGTCCTCTTATGGAAGGCAAAACAAAGTAGTTTTGCTTTCACAACGCAACACAGCGTCACACACGGTGGCCTAGAGTGAGCGGGGCGGCCTAGAGTGAGCAGAGGCGGCAGGCTTGAGAACGGCGCGGCAGGTGGATAAGACGAAGGAGCGTCCGGAGGGCTTGCGGCAACCATATGTGACGACCCCGGGCTGGACTCCGTTTAGTCCACGGTGAAAGCCGATCCGGTGATCCACGGAGCAAAGTTGTAGTATTTCCTCAGCGAACAGCACGGATCAGCTCTAGGCATGACGAAGTGGATATCGGCCTCTTTTGGAAGGCCAAACAAAGTAGTTCGCTTTCAAAATGAAATGCAGCGTCTCCACGGCATGGCGGCGGCAACAACAAAACTACAGAGAATAAAAGTTACGCCTTCTTTCTTTTGCGTGAACATTTGAGCAGCGTTACGCAAATCTTCCCACATAGTGACATAGACATGTTAGAAAGAGGCGTTTTAGGTAGGTGTGGCTGACTCTTAATTTTATAAAGAAGATCTCTTTGGATTTGAGACTTTAGTCTTTGCAAATTTACAAATCTTCTTTATGCACCAAGAACTTGTAAAACTCCAAAGAGAAAGGAAAAAAATTAAATCGCATCATATGACCTCTTTAAGGTGCAATAGGACGTCATGGTAAGTGCTTTCAGTGAGTAACACTAATATTTGTTTATTATTTTTTAAGACCTGAATCTAACATTATTTTCTGTGGGACTGGACAATGCGGTACATAAAGCTTTAATAAGTTGTTTTTGTTAAAAATGTAAAACAAAATTAACATAAAATTGAATATATATATTAAAAAAATAATTTAAACTAACTAGAATAGTATAAATTTAGTACTAAAATAACGCAGTATAGTTTTATTTTCTTTGTTTTTATCATTTATTCTGGTGTATATACATTTGTGCCTTTGTGGTTTGTTCTGGGTTGAAAAATATAAACCATCAGAACGGTCTCTCTTCAAGCAAACGAAAATATTAGAATTGTTTCTTTACTCAGCTAAATATATTGTGTGGTTCTGTCCAGTCTTAATCTGCCTAGTCAAAACAGACCCAAACCATGTGGCCGTTTTGAAATAGCAGAGATGGTTTTTGTGGTGTTGTTGACCTCGGTGTGAGTATGTGTGTGTAGTAGTGGAGACACGTCCCCTGTCTTGATTTTACAGTGGCGGTCTCCTGCCCTGAGGGCTGCTGTCTCACTTTCCCTCAAGTGTCTGCCGCTGTCTTCATCTCTCAGAGTCTGTATCTGTCTCCAAGCTAGCAGCCATGTCTGTACAGTCCATAACATTCGGCAACTCGAACAAACCTATGCCATGAGTCTGCAAAAACTGCATGCTTAAAGTTTAAAAGCAAAGAGCAGCTAGAAAAGTTTATTCTTGAAAAACTTTGGCCGTTTGCTAAGCAGGTCATTGCTTGTTGCTGATGTGTTCTGGGTGGTTGCTAGGGTGCTGATAGGCAGTTCTGTGTGGTGGCTTGTTGCTAGGCAGGTCATTACTTGTTGCTGATGTGTTCTGTGTGGTTGCTAGGGTGCTGATAGGCAGTTCTGTGTGGTAGCTTGATGCTAGGATGTTGCTAGGCAGGTAATTACTAGGCAGCTCTGGGTCGTTGCTTGTTGCTAATGTGTTCTAGGTGGTTGGTAGGGTGCTGATAGGCAGTTCAGTGTGGTAGCTTGTTGCTAGGGTGTTCCTACACAGGTCATTGCTTGTTGCTAATGTGTTCTTGGTGGTTTTAGGGTACTGATATGCAGTTCTGTATGGTAACTTGTTGCTAGGTTGATTTCAAGGCAATTCATTGCTTGTTGCTAAGGTGGTTGCTAGGTTGTTTGTCACCAGGGTGTTGCTAGGAAAGTCATTGCTAGGATGTTCTGGGTCATTGCTTGTTGCTAAGGTGTTCTAGGTGGTTGCTAGGGTGTTGCCAGGCAGTTATGTGTGGTGGCACGTTGTTAGGCAGGTCTTTGCTTGTTGCTAAGGTGTTCTAGGGGGTTGCTAGGGTGCTGACAGGCAGTTCTGTGTGGTGGCTTGTTACTAGGGTGTTGCTATGCAGGTCATTGTTAGGTTGTTTTGAATGGATGCTTGTTCTGGGTGGTTGATTTTGCTGTGGTTTTGCAGATATATGGACAGACCCTAATCCAGATTAATTGTATTGTGTTTAGACCGTAAGAAGAACAGACAGGACATTTTGGCATTTATTTATTTAACAATTTCATTCCATACATGTGAATTAGGCTTAAAATCGAATTTCAAACCAAATGAATACACCAAGGAACACGTTTAAAAAAAGAAAGAAAAGAAACCAAATGAGGCGTTTTCATTTCAGCTTGCTACAAGAAGCACAAACCCTTCGTGTTCTGAAGCCACTATCGATTCAAGAGCTAGGGAGGCCATTTCGCTTATAAACCAGGTACTCAATCTACCAGTGCACAGTATGCTACCCACTACATCTGCTTCACTGGCACACAGAATAGTTTTGCAACGTGAGAGGAACATGGTGAAATTTAAGTAGCGTTTGTCTGTTTATCGGTTACATTTGAACTACAGAGGTTTCTGGAACTGTCTGCATTGTGGTGTCATCGGTGCAGCTAATTCTAGCAAGGTCATGCGAAAAACTGTCAAAACAGCATTTCCTTCAAACTATTTGATCTTGACCTACTTGTAGTATGTCCTTACTATTACAACTGCCCTCTTAGTGTAACACATTTACAAGCTAAATTAGAGTGCATTTTTTTCTGGTCTAAATTTTGCAACGGATCGTTACAGCAACTGGACAGCTTTGCTTTATGCGGATATGTTTAAACAATATACAGCTTGTGTGATATGAATTGGAAACAAGCATATATACACACACTGACATGAAAAAATAAAAGCATTACATAAACACTGAGATATTAGTGTGATTATAATGATGTTTTAAATGCAGCATGATTAAGCAAATAGAAATAAATTGGTGAGGTACCTGTATGTGTTAAAGTAGAAAGAAAAAAATGCTTCATTCCTGAGATGCAAAAAAAAATAAAAATAAATTTTAATTAACAGTGTTAAAATTTCTGTTCTGTTTTAAAAACTGGACTGTTTGTTAAAAAGACTCCTTGCTAGATGTTTTTTAATACACAAATTGTTTTATTTCAGTGTATGAAATATACCGAAACCTAAACCTTTTGAGTAAATGAAAAGAAAGTCAATGAGTGTGAATGAATTTTACTATTACCACATTTCACTGTGATCATAAATGGTGCATTTTAGATGGTTCTAAGGGAAACGATCAACCAATAAAATCTGCCTGCTAATTGGTAGTCTATATTCTTATAGTTTGTCAGGAGGAGAAACAAGCCATGTGTGTTTTATTTGAACATATATGGAACCTTTTTTTTCAGATCATAATGTTCAATCTGTAGCCACAACATATAGCAGTTGTAGATGAACTGCCACTAGCAGACTCAAAAATGTTTCAGACTGACAAAATTTGAGCTCTGTTCCTAAACCTGTGAGCTGCCTTTATATGGAGCATCATAACTCTTATGGAATCTCCTAAGTGACTAGTTTGGAGCACCCCACACTGGTACAGTGACATCTATTCAAATCAGTACACCATCATTTATTTCAATATAGTTTGCCGTTAACATGTTTGTACGGTCTGTATTTTCATAATCACAATCGTTCCATACCAGCTATAGTAAATATAATGGGGATTCAAATGGCAAATTACAACACTGATTGACTGAATAAATCCCAGTATTTATCCAAACATTTTAGGCCATTATTTTAGATATGAACTCTTTGTAAAATTCCACTGCAATCACTAGACTAACAAAAAACATCAAACTGGAAATGTGTTTTGGTGCATTAAAAAAGTGAATATGAGGTGACATTATAACATGCAATGTATAAAGGCAAGTTTGAAGGAAAAGAAACAACCAGGCACTGGGTGACCAGTCTTCAATGAAACAAGAACCCATAAGAGCTGAAACAAAACAGCATGAAGCTCCCACTACAAACACAAAGGCAATTATGGTGATAAAAGAAGCTGATTTATTTTTCTTAGAAATGTTGAGAATGTCCTGTAACGGGTCAAAATCTGAGCAAGTGGATATATTTTCTTGATAATAGCATGTGATTTTACTGACCACAAAGGCAGCATTAGGTCAGTGTCACAATCAAACAGACAAGTACCAAACACTGTTAGCAGTTAATATGCCAGACAGACGGCTTTGAGCCAATCCACATAAAGAGAGATAACGTAGCAGGAAAAAAACAAAAACGGTAATTGTGGCTTGAGTAGCATGTCAGTGGTTATTTTTCTTTTCATAAGGCTTAAATTGATGTTTTTGTGCACTGTAGTTTGGCCTTAAGAAGTATGTAATCTGACTGATAACACACAGCCCAGTGACTCCACTCAACCATTAATATATTCACACATATTAGGGATACATGTGACGAGACAATTACATTTGAGCAACATACTTGTATATGGAAGTGATATGTGTTATTGTGGTGCATTGTGACTTAAATGAAAATATATTTTTGATATTTACTATGAAAATTTAAAGCTTGACCATCTATTGGTTTCCTAAGCTTCAGTGATATCTTTCTTATGTGAGAACGGAGACAGACTGCGAAAGCAAGTATGAACGCTAATCGTCATCATTTACAGGAAACGAACATCAGGTAAAAGTGTTTTAAATGCTAGAAGTCTCCCATTCAACAAATACATAGAATTGCCATTTCATTAAGTATTCCATTGCTGTCACAAATGCTGTCATACTCATTCAGTGGTTTTCAATGAAGCAAAATTAAATAATTTACACTGTGAGTTAAACAACAACAATCTTTCAAAAATGTTTTACCAAAATGTGATACTTGTACAGTATATACATGCCTTGAGCTAAAACAAAGGTTATGAAGTTGTCGAGAATCTTTGAATGACAAATAAGATGAAAAAATGTACGATTTCCCCCACCAATATTTAGATCAGCTAATATACAAACTTGATGGAATTAGGGATCCCAAAGTCTAACAACAATTTTCACTAGTTACCACATTTAGCAGATATATTATACAGCCTTAGCAAGGTTGTCTATTCATCATAGAAATCAACAAAAGAACGGAATTCCAAAAACACTTCCAAACATTAACATAACCTGTGACTTCAGTGACCGTAAAGCGGACTTATGTCCAGTTTGGGTAATGAAAATCAAAGTTAGTTATTTTTACTTCATGATTGTTGTATTAGACCGATTGATGAGTTGATGTGAGTAATTTGTGCTTATTTTTTGATTGGCCTAAACCTTATGCTGTAAAATGAGTGAGCCTTTATGAATGCGGCACATGGGCAATGTTCTCTCAGTGTTATCATAATGTATGTGAAATGTTCAGTTTTGCATAAAAAGTTTTTTGGGATGTTTCTTGGACTGTATATAGATCTGACCAGTGATGTGAAGGTTTAAGAGCACTGAAATAGTTGCACGCTACTTGTTTTCGTTAAATATCACTTTCTGTGTTGTGAGATTTCGTGTGTTCGGCACAACGGTTGTGTAAACAGCTGAAAGGACGATATATCAGATGGTTCCCACTTCGACCATGGATCTGACACACAAACACACAACTGGGCTTTTTCGTTCTTTGTCTTTCTTTGCCTGATTGCTGATTCACTAGCCCGCTAGGGTTTATTTGGTGACTAGAGATGGTAAACCTAACTGTTTAAACTAATTTAAATACAAGGTGATTTTTCGGTGGAACACACTGAGACCTTCTGTGGAGCTATTAATTTACGTACCAATATCTACAGTTTAAGTACAAAATACTGATTTTAGCCATAGTGTGAGTTGTTGGTTTCACATCATGTAATGGTAATTTGGAAAATGGAGCGTTTCTACGTACCGATAACATTATTAACACCTAAAAATCTGTAGAATAAAAAGGGAACCTCCCTCACTTCAAGTCTGAGTATATTTTTACTACTGTACATCATGTTTTGTTTTTGTTTTTTTGTTTTTGGGAGAAACATCACATTAAAAGGATTCAGCATGAATCACAACCAAAATTAAAGTAGAAATTATAAAAAAACAAAACAAAACATAAAAAGCACAAAACATTTTAAAAAATCATAACGCTGAAGATAAAAAAACAAGCAACCAATCAGAGGCCTGACAAACATGAAGGCATTGACTGAAACTCAGCGGACATCTGTATATTTAGGCACTGTGAGAGGATGAAGGGCAAGTCCTTACTGGAGGATGGCTGCAGACTACAGGTGCATCTCAATAAATTAGAATGTCGTGGAAAAGTTAATTTATTTCAGTAATTCAACAACTGGTGCAACTAAAATACATTCAATGCACACAGACACAATCGTTTAAGTCTTTGGTTCTTTTAATTGTGATGATTTGGCTCACATTTAACAAAAAAACAACAATTCATTATCTCAACAAATTAGAATACTTCATAAGACCAATACAATTTTTTTTTTAGTGAATTGTTGACCTTCTGGAAAGTATGTTCATTTACTGTACATGTACTCAATACTTGGTAGGGGCTCCTTTTGCTTTAATTACTGCCTCAATTCGGCGTGGCATGGAGGTGATCAGTTTGTGGCACTGCTGAGGTGGAATGGAAGCCCAGGTTTCTTTGACAGTGGCCTTCAGCTCATCTGCATTTTTCTGGTCTATTGTTTCTCCTTTTCCTCTTGACAATACCCCATAGATTCTCTATGGGGTTCAGGTCTGGTGAGTTTTGCTGGCCAGTCAAGCACACCAACACCATGGTCATTTAACCAACTTTTGGTGCTTTTGTGCTTATTGTGTGGGCAGGTGCCAAATCCTGCTGGAAAATGAAATCAGCATCTTCAAAAAGCTGGTCAGCAGTAGGAAGCATGAAGTGCTCCAAAATTTTCTGGTAGATGGTTGCGTTGACTGTGGACTTCAGAAAACATAGTGGACCAACACCAGCAGATGACATTTTACCCCAAATCATCACAGACTGTGGAACTTAACACTGGACTTCAAGCAACTGGGCTATGAAGCTTCTCCCCCCTTCCTCCAGACTCTAGTACCTTGGTTTCCAAATGAAATACAAAACTTGCTCTCATCTGAAAAGAGGACTTTGGACCACTGGGCAACAGTCCAGTTCTTCTTCTCCTTAGCCCAGGTAAGATGCCTCTGACGTTGTCTGTTGTTCAGGATTGGCTTAACAAGAGGAATACGACAACTTTAGGCAAATTCCTTGACACGTCTGTTTGTGTTGGCTCTTGATGCCTTGACCCCAGCCTGAGTCCATTCCTTGTGAAGTTCATTCAATTCTTGAATCGATTTTTGCTTGACAGTCCTCATAAGGCTGCGGTTCTCTTGGTTGGTTGTGCATCTTTTTCTTCCACACTTTTTCCTTCCACTCAACATTCTGTTAAGATGCTTGGATACAGCGCTCTGTGAACAGCAAGCTTCTTTGGCAATGAATGTTTGTGGCTTACCCTCCTTTTGAAGGGTGTCAATGATTGTCTTCTGGACAGCTGTCAGATCAGCAGTCTTCCCCGTGATTGTGTATCCTAGTGAACCAAACTGAGGACCATTTTGAAGGCTCAGGAAACCTTTGCAAGGTGTTTTGAGTTGATTAGTTGATTGGCATGTCACCATATTCTAATTTGTTGAGATTGGTGGTTTTTTGTTAAATGTGAGTCAAAATCATCACAATTAAAAGAAACAGACTTAAACTACTTCAGTCTGTGTGCTTGAATTTATTTAAAACACGAGTTTCACAATTTAAGTTGAATCACTGAAATAAATGAACTTTCCCACGACATTCTAATATATTGAGATGCACCTGTAATATATGCTTTTCATATTTGTCAGATTTAGACTTTTTTGTACTAACTTTGGGGTGTTTTACAGCTATTTTATGATTACAAAAGGTGACATCTTCCTCAAATAAGTTGCCCGTATAAAGTAGCAGGTGAGCTGTTATCGAAAAAGCCAAAGCAATCCGAACTGAAATGAACAACAACTGACCAGAAAGAGTGGGATGAAGCTTCCGCTGCTGTCCTGAAGAAGTTCTACACTGTGCAGAAGAGGGAAGTAACAGAGAGAAGAGAGCGGAGCGCGTGCTTGCAGTCTAAAAGGAAATACTCCCCCCCCCCCCCCCCCCCGCCTTTCTTTTCTTCTGCGTGTGCAGTTTGCCGCAGCAAAGCATTGATGATGGCTGTGTCTGCGTCCGGGGCGTCATCTGCTCCTTTGGCCTCGTTTGTCAAATACGTGCCTGAAAAAAAGAAAGTCTTGTTTTGAGGATTTTTTTTTTATGTCACTGAAACTTTACAATACCTATTTATGTGGACAGGTAAAAAATGCTGGAAACTTTAAAATGGCAATTCTATTTAAGAGAATTACTATTAGTACACTCTCAGAAAAAAATGTACAAAAGCTGTCACTGGGGCAGTACCATTTCAAAAGGTACACTTTTGTACCTTAATATCCATATTGGTACCTTAGGTACATATATAACCTAACTGTATCTTTTGGAAAGGTACCACCCCAGTGACAGTTTTTGTACCTTTATTTCTGAGAGTGTAATATAGTCCAAAAGTCTTAGACCACTTTTAAAATCAAATATTTTTTATACATTACCAGTCAAAAGTTTGGAATTATTAAGATTTTCAAAAAAATTTTTTTTTTTGAAAGAGCCTCTTACCTGTATGTTCACCAGTAAAACAGTAACAGTTATTACATAGGATTCAGTACAATTATTATTACTAATAAACTAACTGTTAACACAACTGTTTTCTATTTTAATATATTTTAAACTTTAATTTATTCCTGTGATGCAAAGCTGAAATTTATTCATTATTCAGTGTCACATCCCTTGAGAAATCATTCTAATATGCTGATATTCTAATATTCTAGTATATATAATTGCAATATCTAATGTATATCAAATGTTTACAATTTTATTGATTGTTCTATTAAAATTTTAGTAAATATTTTTATTTTTTAAATAAAAAATATATACAAACTTCCAAAATGCTCAGTATTTTTTGTGCCCCTATTTTGCTTGGAGACTGCAGCTTTCATTCATTTTACAAAACGTCTTGTTTTGTTTTAATTCGTTCAAAATCTGTTTTTAATCCCAAGTGAAGCCCACTATACTACTGATTACTTTTTTTCGTATTAATTTTCTACATTTTTGCAGAAAGTTAATGAAATCTCACCTTTATGCCGTGCCAGTAAGCGTACTACTACAATAATTAAGCCCAAAAGTGTCAAAAACTACGACAGCAACATTCCACCGATCAGAGCGTGGTCTGGGGGCCTGGCAAGTGCTTAGGACTGCAAGAGAAGAAGAGACGAGAAAGCCTAAGTTGGTAACCTTTCTCATTCAACTACTTTACCTTCCAAAACATCAGAAGGTTACAACCAATAGTTTTGGACTAAGCTTTAGCCCTTTCCTGTGTGCCAACGGCAGTTAGGGCTGTCAAGGATCTTAAAGTCCGTTGAACTGACCGGTCGAGCCATATTAGTGGTCTTGCCATGGGACTATGCATGCTTAGAATGAAAGTAAGAAGAAGACAGGCTGCTTGTAACCACAAGCATACCTATGATCAAAAGTTTTTTCGAAGGGTCACCACTTTCCTCCAAAAAACGTCTTTCCAGAAGCTGCTGAGGAAGGTCAACTTCCTATTAAAGCTAGTGGTTTTGAGATGTAATGCTCAACATGCATATATCGATCAGGTGTTTGGGTATCCATACACTGTTAAAAATAAAAGTTCCAAAAGGGCGATGCCATAGAAGAACCATTTTTTGGATGCCCAAAGAAACTTTCAGTGAACATTTCTTAAAAGAACCATTTTTTAAATTTAACCTTTTCCCACTGTTTTGTGCTATTTGGAATGGAAAGGTTCCATCGAGTCTAAAAAGTTCTCATGGAGCCATAATACCAATAAAGAACCTTTATTTTTAAGAGTGCACAGAGTTGAATAAAACTCTTGAGTCTTGGACCAAGGCACTTATTGAAGACAAGACCTGCTATTCAAATTGTGGGGATGTTCATTTCATCCCTGACCAGACAATGCGTGTTGTTAATTTATAAGATGGGCTCGTCTCCTTTCTGTCTCTGTGCTGTGGTTCTTTATTATGTCCCTGCTTAGTGCCATTTGGAGTGGTATATTATAATTGACAGCATGTGTTGCATCTGCCACAGTGTGTGCGTTTAATCTGGGCTGTGCTTTGTGCTGCGGGAGCTTCCTAATCACTGCCTGCAATTACTGTATCAGCCGCACAAAGCCGGGATAAACTCAGGGCCAGAGAGGCATTCAAACAGTCCATCAGCTCTCATTTCAGTAATGGAGAATCCCACCTCGGATCAACATCAGCTGGGTGCGCTGGCTCCATCCCTCTGATTGACATCTCATAGACTCGCTGTTTCTCTCTCTCTCAATAATAGCATTTCTTCTCTTTGTTGTGTTTACAGGAGGAGTATAAAACCTACAAGCTGCATCTGACTTCCCTGTGACAATCAATCACAATAAAAAAAACAAAATATGTGCAGATCTCTATATCACCCTTTTAGCGGCTCACTGAAATATGAAATGTGGAATGGCTACTCGTATCTGACAGGCGCATGTTTCTGAATTTCCAACGGTGAAAGGCTGTGGTATTAAACTCTCTCAGTTTTTATGACATCGATAAATCAAACTTAAGTCTCAAAAAGTATCTCCACTGTAGGTGCGTGTGACTTTAGTCTGGCTATCAAAGAGCCTCGCCTTTACGCAGCTACAACCAAAATGGCAGAGTTTTCACACAGAACTCTAGTTCTCCTAATGTCTAACTAGGAAAAGTAACAAAACAAATTCTTGGCACTGCCACTGGAAATATTAGTACTGTGTTCAGACACTTCTGTCCCTGATCATTAGACTGTGAATCTCAAGTACATCCCTCAGTGTTGTGATAATTAGCCCTTCTCTGTCCTCGCTCTATTTTTATCAACACACAGTGGGGTTGCCGTGCTGAGTTCCTAGGGCGAGTCCATTGACACTGTGAGAGGCCTGGTAATCTCTAACTATATTAAGGATAATTTCTACAGTTAGAGAGTTCCATAGTTAATTTCATTAGTCAAAGCAAAACAAGGGTAGCATACAGCTCCAGATCTCACACTTTCCCAGAGTGTGAATTACACAATGACTTTACACAATAATACTTTTTAAAAGTCATTTTCAACTTTTTGAGGTCCGTGGAGGTGTTATGCAACCCGTATTGTCTTTATATATACTTATTATAATTATATTTATAATAAAGTGATAAATAATGAAAAAGGGGGAAATGTCACAAATTAAAAGGTCCAATGTTAAACAAACTCCACATTTTTTACTGTAATAATCATGCAACATATATATATATATACATTTACATTTAGTCATTTAGCAGACACTTTTATCCAAAATGAGGACAATAGAAGCAATCAAATCTAACAAATGAGCAACAATATGTAAGTGCAAATGATAAGTCTCTGTTAGCCTAACGCAGTACTCGTAGCAAGGTGTATATATATATATACAGGTGTATCTCAATAAATTAGAATGTCGTGAAAAGTTAATTTATTTCAGTAATTCAACTCAAATTGTGAACTCGTGTATTAAATAAATTCAATGCACACAAACTGAAGTAGTTTGAGTCTTTGGTTCTTTTAATTGTGATGTTTTGGCTCACATTTAACAAAAAAACACCAATTTACTATCTCAACAAATTTGAATACTTCATAAAACCAATAAAAAAAAACATTTTTAGTGAATTGTTGGCCTTCTGGAAAGTTAATTTACTGTACATGTACTCAATAATTAGTAGGGGCTCCTTTTGCTTTAATTAACTGCCTCAATTCGGCGTGGCATGGAGGTGATCAATTTGTAGCACTGCTGAGGTGGTATGGAACCCAGGTTTCTTGACAGTGCCGCCTCTCATCTGCTTTGTTGGGTCTGGTGTCTCATCTTTTTCTTGACAATACTCCATAGATTCTCTATGGGTTCAGGTCTGGTGAGTTTGCTGCCATCAACACAACCAACACCATGGTCCATTTACACCACTTGGTGCTTTTGGTAGTGTGGGCAGGTGCCAAGTCCTGCTGGAAATGAAATCAGCATCTCCATAAAGCTTTTCAGCAGAAGGAAGCATGAAGTGCTCCGAAATTTATTTGTAAACGGGTGCAGTGACGTTGGTTTTCAAAAACCACAATGGACCAACACCAACAGATGAAATTGCACCCCAAATCATCACAGACTGTGAAACTTAACACTGGACTTTAAGCAACTTGGGCTATGAGCTTCTCCACTTTTCCTCCAGACTCTAGGACCTTGGTTTCCAAATTAAATACAAAACTTGCTCTCATCTGAAAGAGGACTTTGGACCACTGGGCAAAAGTCCAGTTCTTCTCCTTAGTCCAGGTAAGACACCTCTGACGTTGTCTGTGTTTCAGGAGTGGCTTAACAAGAGGAATACGCAACTGTAGCCTAATTCCTTGACACGTCTGTGTGTGGTTTCTCTTGATGCCTTGACCCCAGCCTCATTCCATTCCTTGTGAAGTTCACTCAAATTTCTTGAATCGATTTTGCTTGACAATCTTAATAAGGCTGCGGTTCTCTCTGTTGGTTGAGCATCTTTTTCTTCCACAATTTTTCCATCCACTCAACTTTCTGTTAACATGCTAAGATACAGCACTCTGTGAACGCCCGCGTCGTTGGCAATGGATGTTTGTGGCTTACCCTCCTTGTGAAGTGTGTAATTGATTGTCTTCTGGACGACTGTCAGATCAGCAGTCTTGCCCATGATTGTGTAGCCTAGTGGACCAAACGGAGAGACCATTTTGAAGGCTCAGGAAAACTCTGCAGGTGTTTTGAGTTGATTAGCTGATCATGTCACCATATTCTAATTTGTTGAGATAGTTAATTGGTGGGTTTGTGTTAAATGTGAGCCAAAATCATCACATTTAAAAGAACCAAAGACTTAAACTACTTTTCAGTCTGTGTGCATTGAATTTATTCACGAGTTTCACAATTTGAGTTGAATGACTGAAATAAATGAACTTTTCCACGGCATTCTAAGTTATTGAGATGTACCAGTATTATACACACACACACACACATATACACACACACACAACGAAAAACAAGAAGATAGAATAGAAAAAAATCGAAAGCTAGTGCTTCTTTTTTTTTTTGTGTTTTCTTTTTTTTTTTTTTTAAATAAAAAAGAAGATAAATAAATAAAGTAGAATTAAAATAGAATAGAAAGTGCTAGAGTTAGAGGGTTAAATAAAGGTGGAACAGGTGTGTTTTTAGTGGTTTCTTGAAGATGGTTAAGTACTCAGCTGCTCGGATTGATTTGGGCTTGTCATTCCACCAGGAGGGAACAGTTATTGAAAAAGTCTGTGAAAGTGATTTTGTTTCTTTTTTAGATGGCACAATAATACGCTATTCACTTGCAGAACGCAAGCTTCTAGAGTGCACATAACTCTGAAGTAATGAATTTAGGTAAATGGGTGCAGAGCCAGTGGTGGCTTTGTAGGCAAACATTAATGCCTTGAATTTGATCATCTATTGGTAGCCAGTGCAAATTGATAAACCGAGGTATACCATCGTTCTTTCGTCTCATTAAAGCTTAATCTTGCAGCGGCATTTTGGATTTATTGTAAAGGTTTGATAGAACTGGCTAAGACCTGCAAAGAGAGCATTGCAATATTCCAGCCTGGATAGAACAAGAGCTTGAACAAGGTGTTGTGTTGCATTTTCTGAAAGAAAGGGCCTGATCTTCTTTATGTTGTATAAAGCAAATCTGCAGGAAAGGGCAGTTTTAGCAATGTGGTCTGATAAATTCAGTTTATCATCAATCACAACTCCAAGGTTTCTAGCTGCTTTTGAGTTGAGTGTCATCAGCATAGCAGTGATATGAAAGCCATGTTTCTGAATGACAGAACTTAGCGGTTCCTGAGATGCCATTTTCCAAAAGGGTTGACAGGAGAATCTGGTGGTACACTGTATCAAAAGCAGCAGACAGATACAGCAAAATAAGTATAGAAGATTTGAAAGCCGCTCATGCCAGTCTTAGGGCTTCAACAACTGAAAACAAGTCTCGGTCAAATGTCCACTTCTGAAGCCAATTGGGTTGCTGTCCAGGAGGTTGTTCGTGTGAGAAAGGCTGAACTTGGTTTAACGCAACTCGTTCAGTTGTTTTGCAATGAAGTTAGAAGGGAACGTCTTTATTTCCTAAAAGAGTTGGGTTAAGAAGTGGGTTTCTTAGAATTGGGTTTACGACCTGTTTAAATGTTGAGTGAAAACACCATTGTGAAAGGATACACGGCATGATAACTGGCTTGAGAGAGGAATGATAGGATCAGCGGATCAGTATTAGAGATGGAAGATGAGTTTATAGACTTTCTACCTCAGAGAGTGGAGAGAAGGTGAAAATGAATGTGTTTTCTGGTAATATGTTTTGACAGTTTTGTGGGTGTGCAAATTGTTCACTGAGTTTTGTAATTTTTATTAATGAAGACGTGGCAAAGTCGTCACGGTTAGAGTTGATGAATGCATGGGGAGGAGGAGGATGAAGGAGGGGGAGGAAAATTTTTAAAGAGAATGCGAGAGTTAGGCGAATTGTTAATTTTGTTGTGATAGTATATATATATATATATAATTTATTACAAGTAGTTTTGACACTATAGATACCACAAGACATTATACGACAAACCTTATATATATATTATGTCTATATATATCTTATTATTATTTATTATATTTATTAGTGCTGGGCGGTATGACCAAAAATGTATATCATTGTATTTTTCAAAATTATACTGGTTTCACGGTACTTGACGGTATTTTTTTTTCATGCATGACGGGTGTTAACCATATCTTCTACTGATTGAGAGGAAATACTGCAGTATATTGACTTAGAATGCCCTATTTTACTGTCATGATGAGTGAATATTGTCAAAAAATACCACACTAAATAGTGACTAAACACGACCCCTTTTAATACTTGTTAACCAGGAGTCACTCTTATTTATAATCACTGCATCGTCTGATAAAATCAACATTCATCTACACTAAAGAGCGGCTATGCGTTGTTTTGGCTATATTACTTTTTTGTCTCGTGCAGCGCACTGCCTGTGTCTGAGTAACAAACTAAAAAAAAACACAAACAAAAAAGTGCATGTGATATTAAAAGACGAACTATGCTCATATTTATAATACCAAACAATCAGTAAGCGACAGGTGCTAGGAAACTGTTTTGTACTCATTTATTGATGAGTCGGCTGCTGTGCGGCCAACTGAATGCGCTGCTTCCCTGCCCCTCACTGCACAGAACAGACGCCGAGAGAGGTACACTTCTCTGGGAAAGTCAGACCTCGTATTCTCGGGACAGCACTGGTGAAATCTTCCAGCTGAACCATAGCTAAGTTTTATCCAAAAAAGTCGCTAGGTTTGTCCATATGAATATTCTATGGAAAAAAGCCGCTAAAAGGGTCTGAAAGTGCTAAATCTAGTGCTAGTCGCGCTCGTGTGTGTGTGTGTGACGCGGGAGCTGATGGCAGGGGGCGGTGGATATTTGTGGCGGTCAATGTGGATATTGTGAATGAGTTCTTCTGTGTCATCACGTTCTATTAGTTCTACAGCTTCAGTTTCGGAACTTTCACGCTTAGTAACGCATACAGCTGTTTCCTCACCACAGTGCAACAGTGAAAAGTGACCCCTTTCAAACGGTGTCGCGTTCCGAACGTTGTTTAAGCGATATACACCGGTATTGCGGTATTTTAAATATTCATATCATAACAAAAATAAACACGTTATTCGGTATGAACCGGTATACCGCCAAGCACTAATATATATAATTATATATATAATTTATTACAAGTAGTTTTGACACTATAGATACCACAAGACATTATAGGTCGCATAATACAAATCTTGGTGCACATTTTTTATGTAGTGTTCAAAATCCGCTGGTGTCAAAAATATGAGGAAACGGTCTTCATATAAATATGTACAATTAAAACATTTTGGATATGTCCTTTAATCTTTTGCTTTGACTTCCTTTAGGTAGAGTTCAAGCTTTAATTTCCTCCACAAACCCTTTGAAATTTGCACCCTGCACTTGGCTTGCTTTTCCTCTTTCTTAGCCACTCATTTTCTGTCCCTGTGCACCGCACACAGGCTTAACTCATCAGAGCGTTTGTCCTTAGACACGTAATGGGCTTAACATAGTGGGATCCACCAACAGAGAAGTGATATATTTCCTCTCCCTCAGCACACATTATCTTTTAATAAGGCCTGCGACAGTCCTTCCCTTATGATTTAATATTGAAGCACCACACGCACATTCCTATTTTAATATTCATAATTTCTTCCCCTGGCCCCTGCATTGTGTGGCTCTGGCAAATGTAACAAATTAACAGCAGTGAAACTGTATCGCTCTGATGGTGTGGGATATAAACTCACCAGCGGCGCATCTGAGAAGAGGCTTTCAATCCGGCAGCGGCTAAACAACGTTAGAAACAGTCACAGCACCCAGCGTGCGTGAACCCCTGCGGTCACATGAATTCTTAAAGGAAACTGTTTCAGAGGAGAAACATGCAGGAAGCACTCTTTTAACAAATCCACATGGCAGGGGTTACGAACAGGCCTCAGGGGGCAGGAGCAGCAGGGGTGGCCAAGTTGCGCTCTTGTCTGGATGACATTTCAAGGTGAGCGTTACCATTAACTCCACATGCTAATTTAGGAGAATGGCACGTGCTGTCTGGGAGATTATTTTTACGGTAATCTCTGAGATATTTGTATAAATGCCTTAAAGGGAGACAGTGAGCGTGGGCTGAGTGTAAATGGATGTAGGAAAAGCGAACGTCAACGCTTCGTTGATCTTCCTTACATCTGTGAGCTATTGAAGGACAGTGACAGAGAAAGTGCTGAACTGGAAAGCTTCACCTTCATGGTACAATCGAACACTGGAAATTAACATTTACAGGGTGACTGCTGATGTGCTTCCAAATTGAAAGGTGCACCGAAAGAATTGTAACATTTCAAAACACCGCCCTCTATGGGGAAGGCAAATTCAATTGAAACCTTCCAATAAATCACCTAATATGAAAACCCAGCACAAGCTATTCAATGGCATTTATGATTTGATAGCTGTACGCGTGATTTGCTCTGACTGTTGGATTCAAATGTTCCACCACAATCAACCAGAAGCAAACCAAATTACGCATAAATTGTAAAATGCTGTGGAATGGAAAGATAGCATTATTAACCAAATTATGAGTTTAAGTGTGAGCTCATTAGACTTGATTAGAAACTCTGCTGGATTTTAAGCTGTTTACCATGAGATACATCAACATTAGTCCTCTGTGTCTGAGAACATCTGCAAACCTCCACATTTAGAAGGGTTATTTGCAAATTTATGCCTCAGAATAAGGTTTACTTATTTTACTCATATATTTTAATATTTTAGAGATTTTTATATGCAAATTTTAAATGTAAGTCTAAAAATATCCTGTTTCTCCTGTTTAATGTAATATGCAATAATGACTATAAATAAGCCATTTATAGGTACATTGGATCAACCAGTGGTGTTAGTTTTGGGCGGGACTATCTATTTAAATAACCAATGGTAGACATAGGTCGGAGAGTAACATTAACATTTTTTCACTTCCATTTGTTGACACCACTGGCACATAAATTACACACTTCACTTTTAAATATATATAAAAGTTTATATTAAAAATGGGATCTAAAATAAAACTAAATTTGGAAGTTTGCACATGTTCTCTCAGAAACAAAGAATTAATGCTGAGACACCTTAGGGTAAACGTGCCATACTGCACATGAAAATGTGGATATGGTTTTGTGGACAAAAAGCATTTTTCTCCATTGATGACCATTTAAAAAGCTACACCAGCTGAGAAACTGCCATTAAGATGAATGGGAATGCTAACGAATGGCTTTCTCTATGTATTATAGATCTTCTTAGGATCTGCAAGCCCACAGAAAGTTAATAAAACATCCTACAAGTATTTTATGAGTATTTTACAGTCTCTTGAACAATCTAAAAGCATAGCTTTGGCTGATTTCCCAGTTAATGCACATTATAGTGTCATTTCTGTCTAGGGAGGCATATGAATATTCTGCATCAGACTTGAAGATCCTATAGTTCCTGTTTTCTTTCTGCATGTGCATTTCGCTTCATGGCACACCGGCAGCAGTAAAAGCCAGCCAATTAAATAATATTAGATGTCTCTAGGACTCTGTAAATATATAAATATTGGCTTAATGCACTGTTTAATAAGTCAATTATTCCCCATCTATTTTCTGCTGAGAAAGAACATTTGACAGTTGTGTCTAATGGAAAACTGTTACCAGGAAGAAAAAGAGGCTGTTATATTTGAGTTGTGTGGCCCTCATGGGGGCCCAATCTAGGAAATCAACATTAAACATCCAAATCCACTCTCCATCCATGCAGAAAAGAAAAAAATAGCTAAATGCTCCTTGTCGGTCCTTCACATCCCTTTGCCCAGCAGAGCAACCTCTTAAATGACCTGTGAGTCTTTAGAGGGCTGATTTACATACCGGATGCTCTTGAGAGTTGATCTAAAGTCAAACAAAGGGGGCAAAGGCAGACTGCTGAGTTGGTCAGCACAGTTTAATTAGATTTTCAAAACAAATTACAGCTTCTAATTGTTGTTAAAAAAAAGTGTGTCTGGAGAGAGACAGAATGATTGAACCCAAATAGGGTGAAGAAAAGAAAACAAATACAGGTGTTCTCCACTGAGAGGCACGAGCAGGCAAGCTACTGAATGATTTGGAGATGTTACACTGTAATATTCCTAATTAGGCCATCGTGCTTCAAACTCGATCTGCAGTGAATGCTGGGAAATGGCGAGTGTTCATTTCAGCAAATGAAAAAAAAAGCAGCTCAAGGCTTCCAGAGGATTACTTAAAAGTGTCTCCTTTCCACGGAAACAAAATGAATGAAGAGAGTCTTATTCGTAATTCATATTCGGTGGCAGAGTTTAATGATTTTTTCTTTTTTCCTTTCCTGTTATATTTTAAATTGTTACCATAAGTCTTCCCTCGACATGACTTAATGTGACAGATCATCAATAACCGTGCTGCGTGACCGAGGAAAAAGACCTTTGCATTACATTTTAATTCCTCCTGTGTTGTGTCATTTTCAGAAAGGAGAGAAAGGAGGGCGCTCAGGACTCCTTTCCCAATATTTAACTGACCCTCCAGGGACACGGCAGCTGAAACTTTGACTTATCCATTTAAACAGAGTTTCTGCGGGTGTCCTCTGGTAGCCCCTCCGAGGAAATGCTTTTTCATTCTGGAACACACCGTTCTTGGAGTTCAAATCAATAATTCTGAGATTTTCATAGATATGAGGTTCAAAATAATTTTATTCCTTCTATTGAGAATAAGCAGCAGGATGAATGATTTCCAAGATGAAATTATCTCTCTGTGCTTCTAAACCTATTCGGGATTTGTATTCTGGATAGATGTCTCTAAAGTAACTGTAATGTTTATCGTTAATTCATACAGGATAAGTAATGTTGGTAAAAATTTCAGAGATGGACTGTGCCCAGGGGCACTGCAAATATTATATCACTTTTAGATATTTTAAAGTGTCTCCCCTCCACTTTTTTGGGAGATAATGATTACATTTTAAGAGCTTTGCTGCTGTGCCAAGAAAGAAAATTGCAGCTGGCTGCAATTTAGAAGACTTTTAGACCAAGTAGAAGCCTCTGTGTAAGTGTAACTTACCAGCTATTTAGCAAGGACAAACCAGACAAACGTTAATTCACCTAATTAATATTCATGAGCCAAGCTGATAAGGGTTATAATGAGTCCTCCCACATTTCACATTATTCCTAAACCCCTCTTAAAAATAAAGGTGCTTCAAAAGGTTCTTCACAGCGATGCCATAGAAGAACCATTTTTGGTTCCACAAAGAACCATTCAGTCAAAGGTTCTTTAAAGAACCACATCTTTCTTACCTTTTTATGATCTGAAGAACCTTTTATCACCACAAAGAACCTTTTGTGAAACAGAAAGGTTCTTCAGATGTTAAAGGTTCTTTATGGAACCATTAGACAAAAAGGTTCTTCTATGGCATCGTGAAGCACCTTTTTTTTTAAGAGTGGTGTGCTTTGTGCCTTGCCGTCACACATAACTGACCTATCACAAAATGCATATCTCTGTGCTAACTAATTATGCAGGACATGTTAAACATGAGCATATTTTTCAGGTTAATTGGCAAAAACCATTCAAATTTCAGATAAAATGTAGCCAAACAGTAATTGTATATTGCACTCATAAATTTAAAATATGGGCAATTTTGCAAATATTCTTGTTCTTAATCTATTTTTATTTTGTTAGGAAAAACCAATTCAAAATGCTGAAATTTCCCTCCATCACTTTCAATCATAAAATGACATGCTTGTGTAATCTTTGCACTTTGCTAACCAACAAAAATGCATTTCTTTCTATCTCTTTCACACGGGTAACAGATGTCAAATGCATTAAGGAACAATATGAAGTTAATTTTAAAAGTTTTTCCTAATTCTCTTAAAGGGTTTTAGTTCTAAGGTTGAAACATAATTTCAAAAATGAAAAGACTATCATTTTTACTGGAACATGAATGTGCAGTTTATAAACAAATCACCATGGCTACTTTGTCATTTTAACTATGCAGAATTGCCTTGTGATTTACACATGCACAGCTACAAGCATTCATGCGATTTGAAGAAATAACTCAAGAAACTCAAACGGGGCTCTAGACTTCTCGTAAAGCAAGCAATTGGCTGAACAGAGTTTTCCAAGGCGGCACACACTGCTTGCAGACCAGGAGCAAAGTGTTGGAACATGCAAATAACTCTCTGAGGATTGCTCATTTGCTTGCTTCTTACTGGGATTACAGCCCATGCACAAGGCCGTATCTAGGCCACAACTGACAGGCCCACGTCTGCCTATTATGCTCCTGTGGTGTGGCCATGTTGAGTAATTGCTGGGTTTCTGGTCAACGCTTCAAGAAACATATGTTCCACTCCACACTGTGAGACTCCTTGCAGTCTCCAGCCATGTATAACGTGTCTCTTTTGACAAAGGGTCTTGGAGGAATCCACAGTGACCTACAGCTGAAATTATAGGAAATAATTCGAAATAATTGGTGTCTTTTTCAAGCCAACATATTTCAAAGCTTCAAAAACGTCAGTACTTCCACAATAGCCCCTTCTCTGTTTACGTCCTGGAGCCTGGAGTTAAATCCAATTAAGCCGGGTAATTCTTGGCAGAGACGCTGGACAAGTTTAAAAAGTTTTCTAGTAATTTTGCAAAACTGCTGTGTTTTGTTGTCCTTCCTTTCATTTCTGGCCTTGGCTAATGAACCCAGACCCAGACCCTCCCTAAAACAGATACAATTCTGCACTTTCCTCTCCCTGTCTAAAGACAAAAGACATGACCAATCATCATCCCTGTAAAAGTGTCTCTGTGGGACAATAACGGCGCAGGGGTCTACAGCAGGGCGCTTTCATGCTGATTATGAAAAGTGAGCTGTAAATATTTTAAATTCTCAGCATCCCTAGTACTGTATTCAACCTTTCAGCTTCATAAGGTCACAGCTAATTTGCAAGCCATAAAAACACATTTGGCCAATTTAACAGGGACGGGAGACGCACTGATGGCATCGTCTGGGTCCCGTGTTTCTTTGAGGAAGAGTTATTATTTCCATTAAGCCCGGCAGAACGATGAGGCCAGAAATTTGTCTTTGGTACGCCCCCCATTGATCGTGGGCAGGAGAATGAGCTGCTAATGCATTTAGAGAAATAAGATCTGTTAACACCGCAGACATTGAGCATTACAAGCTTGGAGAGAAATCCTTTTCGACTGAGGGAATATGTGCGGTATTTCTTCACAAGTTGCTGATTTCATTCTGGTTTTAAAGGATAATTTCAGCATAACCTGGCATAAAACTGGGATATCTTCAAGAATAGGAACATACTGATGCCGGATAAACTTTAATCTTGTATCAAAGACCACAAAATCCCATGTTTAGTCCAAGTTATCCACAAAATTTAACCAAGTAAGCCACTTTGAAGAATGGAACCGTGAGGATACCATGCACACAAGCACAGCCTTTTTGTTTTAGTTTACAAACTTAACTCAAAGTTGCACCAACAGGGCTGCACCCCTCACAAGTAGCACGAAAATAGGTAGACATTCAAACAACCTTATGGAGAGTCCATGGGGAGTGCGAAAATTTTTAAATACACCTTATAAATCACACTGTTTATATTTAGCTGAAGCATTCATAAACAAGAAACAAAACCGACCCTGATACTCCGGAGACTGGACAATCACTGCAAGGATGTAAAGAACACTTATGTCACATGGTACAGATATGCCTACAGGCTTGGTGTTTAGGTATTAACTGATGGAGACTGTTGTTCAGGGTCTGAACTTCAGACCCTCTCAAGATGCACAAACTCCAGGACAGAGGATAGTGAAGGTGAACAAAGTCGAATCTAACACAGATTGTCATTTGCCAGTCCCCAAAACTTGTTCCAAACCCATATGCTGTTTGACGTTATGATATGATATATGCAAGAACCAGTGGTTTTTCGCATGACTGAGGTGACTGAGATGAAACCTGGCTTGGATGCACAGTTTTTTGAGTCAAAACTTTTAAGAGCTTCAACGGAGGGGAAATTATTTAAAGGGGTCATATGATGCTGCTAAAAAGAACATTATTTTGTGTATTTGGTGTACTGAAATGTGTTTATGCGGTTTAAGGTAAAAAAAACACATTATTTTCCACATACTGTACATTATTGGAAGTTCCCAACTGACATTGGGAAGTCGTGGCCTAATGGTTAGAGGTTGCAGGACTCATACCCAAAGTTGGGGTTCAGTCTCGTACCGGCAGATTGTAGGTGTGGGATTGAACTTACAGGCACGCTCTCCCACCTTCATACCATGACTAGTGCCCTTGAGCAAGGCACCGACCCCACTTGCTCCGTGCGCCGCAGCTAAATGGCTGCCCATCTCCGGGTGTTGTTCACGCTGTGTGTGTGCCCTGGATGGTAAATGCAGAGCACTAATTCTGATATGTCCCATACTGGTCCCCCATGTCCTTTCACTTCACTTATTTGTTTCTCCTTAGCCCCGTTCTGAAACGTGTCTATTTTAACAAAGCTCTCGTCAAAAAGTGATGTGTGCTGTGTTGGCCATTATCCAGTGCGTTGTGAGTGGCCAATACCTCAAGCGTGTGACGAAATGTATACGACCCCTTACCCTAATGTGATGATGCCCTTTCAGCCGTAGCTGATGATTCAAAACCATAAAACCCATTATAAATAGGCATTCGTTGCATCAATGTGGGGACCTAATGATGATTATAATGACGTTAACACGGTTAATTAAAAAACGGACGTACAGTCGTTGAGGAGACAGCCTCAGTGTAATCTACCTCCAGGAGCAGGAAATGGTCCTCCATAAAAAGTGCTGCACACATCTGAATATTTGGTTGAAGTGTTCTGGAACAGTGTTGTAAATATACAACTTAACCACTGATTTCTAGTTGTTTCCTCCTTTGGAAGGCCAAACAAAGTATTTCGCTTTCACAACGAAACACATCGCCACACACGGCGGGCTTGAGTGAGCAGAGGCAGCGGGCTTGAGAATGGCACGGCCGGCGCTAAAGTTGAAGACGGCCGGTGGGCTGAGTGAGCAGAGGTGGCGGATTCGATGAAGGAGCGTCTGGCGGGCTTGCGGCAACTACATGTGATGACCCCGGGCTGGAATCCGCTTCGTCCCTGGTGAAAGCCGATCCGGCGATCCACAGCGCAAAGTTGATGTATTTCCTCAGCTACCATCACGGATCAGCTCCAGGCATGACAAAGCAATATCGTCCTATTTTGGAAGGCCAAACAAACCAATTAAATTTCGCTTGTCACAATGAATCACACAGTGCTCACTACATGGCGGCGGCAACATCCTACAGCGAGAATAAAAGTACACCTTCTCTTCTTGCGTGAACATTTGGGCAGCGCTATGCAAATCTCATAGTGATGTGGTGGCATGTTAGAACGAGCTGATATCTCTTTGGATTGGACTTATTCTTTGCAACTTTACAGATCTTCTTTATTTGCACGCAAGCTTGTAACACTCCAAAGAGAAAGGAAAAATTGAAATCGCATCATATGACCCCTTTAAAAAATGAAAACAAAAACAACGTATGAGTGAGTCTGGTTTTACAAGAAAATAACTATTTTTCATTTCACGAATGGACATTCATTTCTTTGTATTTGTAGAACTTAGTAGTCATTGTGAAAATTTGTGGGTTCTTATCACCGCTAATTTGTTTTCTTCAGTGTCCCAGATTGACCTTAGCTCTAAAATTATCTTTTTGGTGTGTTCCCCGGACACAAAAATATGGCAAATCCACGGATTGAAACGGAAAAAAAACAAAAACATTTTTGTTGATTCATACCTTTAATACGGAGCCCCGCAATCCATGCAAGAAAAAAAAAATCGGACCATATTTACTAACTCGTTCCCTCGATGTACTAAAACGTGCACACGATTACTATTTCGTTCCCTCGATTTGCTAATTCGTGTGCACAATTTACTAATTCGTTCTCTTGATTTATAAATCGTGTGCACGATTTAGCCTACAATTTTTTTCCTGCATGCCATGTCTGGGGCTCCGTACTTTAATAAGATGGGTTGATGGAAGATAAAGACACAGCAAGGGCTCAAACTGTCACATTTGAGATGCTAGAAATCATAGTTAGAACAAGTGGATGGTGGAAGGAAGAGATAGGAACTAAACGAGGACAAGCAAAGGTGCAGAGTGACTGTTGGGTACAAAAACACTCCAGATGTCCTTGGAGCTGCAGACTTCAGTCAGAGGAAACTCGCTTGGGGAAAAGAAAGAAATATCGGGATGGAGAGGGAGGTATGTGAGGGAGACGAGGAGGAAAAGGAGGAAGGGCAGTGGGGTTGTACAGTACCTCTGTTACCGGTGACAGCAGAATTGAGATGCTTGGAGTCTAAAGGACCTGTACTGTCTGGGAGGGTGGGTGCAGGGGAAGTTGTGGATGGTGACGATGTGGTGGGGGCATCTGTTGTACGTGACAAACAACAATGACAACAAACATGTAAACAAAAAAAGGACGGATAAAAGACAAAACAACAATGACAAGGGGAAGAAAACATTCCTATAACAATGGAACAAATGAAACACAATAGTTGTCATGCTGACAGAATGCAAATAAAAACTGAATGGGTTTAATTTAACAATGCACACATGCACAGGACACCTGACATTCCAGAAATGTATGTCTTTCTTTATGATGTTTATGGATAATGGGTTTGGTTTGTATATACATGTATATCAAACATGGCAAAGTGACAGTTTTGCTCACAAAATGCTAGGAAAAAACAAGCCGCATGCAGGGAGAAAAGCATCAATATTTGATGAACTATCAAAAGTGGTCTGTACAGCTGACATGCTGGACAAAATGTGAAGAACAATCACCATAACACGCCTTTTGTTCCTGATAATGTATCTTTATATCAGGGCAGTTTGGAGCTTAGTATTAGTGCATCTTTAAAAATGTAAAAGAGCAGATGCTACTCAGCTGGAATTTTCCTGTAAAAGTAAAGCTTTTTTTAACAATAGGTCAAGAGACTTATACCCAGTTTACACCTGCCATTAACATGCTTTTATTTTTTTTTATGGTACACTCTTAAAAATAAAGGTGCTTCACGATGCCATAGAAGAACCTTTTTGTCTAAATGGTTCCATAAAGAACCTTTAACATCTGAAGAACCTTTCTGCTTCACAAAAGGTTCTTTGTGGCGAAAGAAGGTTCTTCAGATTACAAAAAGGTAAGAAAGAGACTTTAAAGAACCTTTGACTGAACGGTTTCTTTGTGGAACCAAAAATGGTTCCCTTTCAGTCGGTCACTCTCGACGTCACGTCGTAGGACCGACGAATTGGGATCTCGCTTAGAGAGACCAATCTACTTCGAGTGTAAACTAAACGAGCCAATGCACATTGGCATGCGATTATTGCATCCAGCTGCTGCTGATCACAGCGTGAGTATAAGTAGGCAGCAGATGTAGCGCATATTCAGCTTTTTCGCTTCGGAGCCGAGCGATCACAACGTTCTGCTCCTGACTACTCTACTGAGAGAAAAGACTGAACGAGTTCAGCGCGCTCTTGGAGAGCTCTTCGTGTTGGTGGACGGCGCTTCAGCGGTGGTGGTTTCCCGTGTCGAGTGGGTTGCACACATCAGGCTGCACTACCCCCTGTTTGTGTTGCAGATGATCATCTCCCCTGTGCGCCTCAGCACGCTAAAAGAGCTTTTTCCCCTAAAAGAGCAATTTCGGGTGCATCTTTTTAAAGACGACGTTGCTTGGCAAACTTGACGTTACGTCTTTATAAAGACGATGTGGGTCTTGCTATAGACAACGTATCACCCGGACATTTCTGGATGCGGTCGTTACCTGGCACCAGGTGAAGGTCACGATCGCTGCCTCACGTGCCTGAGCATTTAGCACGCTGAGGTGGCGTTTGTGGATAAGTCATGTTCTCATTGTGGGGGTATGGAACCATCTCAGAGTTTGCGGACCGGACTCCGTTACCTGCAAGTGGGCGGAGTGCCCGTGCCACTGCCCAGATCTGGGGTTCCCTCTGGTGGCAGCCGGGGGCGTCCTTTTTCTGGTGGTGGGCGGACTGGTCTTACGGTCACGGTGAGGAATTCCCCTCCGGGGAATGCGCAAGCCCGCCGTCACTTCGAAACCAGCGGAGCTCTCAGGAAGAGCAGGCTGGACCCTTCCGGGGGTACCACCTGTTTCTTCCGAGGCTCCCTCGACGATCAGATGTCGATTGCAGCATCGGAGGGTGAGCCAGAGCTTTCTGGAGAGGAAGATTCGGCTGCGCTGCTCTCCTCCGGGACCGTAGCAATGCCTGGATCGGATCCAGAAATAATGGCTATGCTTTCCCGGTCCGCCGTAGGGGTAGGAGCTTGAGTGAAGACTTTCTCTGTGTCCCGAGCCCTCAAGGTTGCACGATTGGTTCTCGGGGTGGTCCGCGCTGGGTCTCAGCGCCCCGCTCAGTGCCTTTCTTCCCGGAGGTGCATGAGGAGCTCAACAGGTCGGGGACGGCACCTTTTTACTGCCGGAAAATGATTTGCTGGATCCTCCTCCCTCACCACCCTCTATGGTGGGCCGCTAGGGGTAAACAAGGGTCCCCCCGGTGGAGCGGTCGTTGCGATGCAGCTGTGTCCTAATACCGCCTCCAACCGGCAGGGAGAACCGTGCCTCCCCTCCCGGGTCTGTATGTACTCGACTGGCCAGCGATGCCTATACGACCTGTGGAGAAGCTGCCTCCTCCTTACACGCTACGGCGTGATTGCAAGTGCACCAGGCCAAGTCACTGAGGGACTTGCACGAGGGTGGTGACGACCTGGAAGTTCAGAGAGAACTCTGCACCGCGGCGGACCTCGTGCTATGAGCGACGAAGGTTACGGCGCTGTCTCTGGGTCGTGCGATGTTCACTATGGTTGTCTGGGTGCGCCATTTCTGGCTGTGACTGGCTGAAATGCGCGAGACGGACAAGACACGATTCTTGCACGCCCAGCCCGCCTTCTGTCGACACGGTGGAGAACTTGCCCAGCGGTTCGCCGCTGACCAAAGCAGACTGAGTCCATCAGGTACATCCTGCCCTGGCGTGCAGCTGCTGCCATCGCCGAGGGCAGCCCCCCTGCCACCGCCAAAACAATAGCAGCGCTCCTGCGGCCTACACAAGCTGTTCGTGGAGCCGGGCGGAGGCAGGCTGCCCCGCCCGTCCAGGCCCCCGCCAAACCTGGTGGCAAGCGAGACAGCAAGAGGCCCGGAGACGGGCGACCCAGATGTGGAGGGACGTGCTCTTCAGGAGATTTTAAGCACACCACTCCCTCCCCCGGAGGAGGGCTGGGCGGAGAATCTTTTTCCACCAATGACCTCTCGGTCGGTGGTACCCAAAGTCTCGACAAAGAGCATTCCTCTATTTTTTGGGCCCCCAGAGGGGACGGGGGGTTGTGGAAGATCCAGAGCCGTATCACACTCACCCTCCACTCTCGCCAGTGAGCAGCAGTGGGCGTATCGGGAGGACGAACCAACGGACTACACACGCACCCTCTACTCGAACGCAGGTCAGTGTTAAACACACCAGACCCCGCCTCGGACAGGCTACGAGACGCCCGGGCCAGGTCCCTGCGTTCTTCCACGCTGCCCCACTGCGGGTACACCTGTAGTTCCGTTGATGCCACTTGCGCGGTGTCTGGGAGCCTGGCTTGAGCTACCCAGCCCGTCTCGATGGCTCCTTCGAACTGTCAGGCTCGGCTATGCGATTCAGTTCAGCCGGCGCCCTCCCAAGTTCATTGGCCTATCCGCTTCACAAATAGTGAAGGCGGTGCCGATGTCTGTCCTTGCGGTGATGGTCTCATTCCTACTGGCGAAGGACTCGATAGAGCCGGTCCCTCCAACCGATATGAAGAAGGGGTTTTACAGCCCTTACTTCATTGTTCCCAAGAAAGGTGGTGGGTTATGACCAATCTTGGACCTGCGTGTCTTGTACTTGGCCCTTCACCGGTTACCGTTCAAGAAGTTGGAATGCATCAGGAATGCATCTTCGGGTGCATCCGTCCCCGAGATTGGTTTGCAGCGGTCGACCTGAAGGACGCGTACTTCATGTGTCGACCCTTCCGCACCCCAGACCATTGCTGTGGTTCGCGTCCGAAGGACAAGCATATCAGTACGAGGTTCTGCCCTCTGGGCTGTCCCTGTTGCCCCATGTCTTCACGTACGTTGTGGAGGTACCCCTTGCTCCCTTGAGAGAACAGAGCATTTCGCATTCTCAACTACCTCGACGAAGCAGTCTCAGGATCAGTTGTTCGAACACAGGGATTTGGTGCTCTCACACCTCTGCCTGTTGGGCCTTCGGGTCAACTGGAAAAGAGCAAACTCTCCCCCATGCAGAAGATCTCTTTTCTCGGTATGGAGTTGGACTCGGAAGAGCAGGATGGCGGTCCCACTGAAACAGTTTCAGAGGCTCCTGGTGGCTTATGGCAGCTACGGCGGCAGTCACGCCCGCTGGGGCTGCTCCATATGAGACCGCTTCAGCACTGGCTCCATGGCAGAGTCCCGAGGTGGGCTTGGCAACGCGGCACCTTCCGGGTCCAATTACACCGGCCTGCCGCCAAACCTTCAACCCCGTGGTCAGACCTTGCATTTCTACGGGCAGGAGTGCCCCTAGAGCAGGTCCCCAGGCATGCTGTGGTTTGCACAGATACCTCAACCACCGGCTGGGGAGCCACGTACAACAGCTTGCCGTCAAATAACGAGTTTGGACGGGTCCCCAACTGTCACTGTGCCAGTCGACGTTGCTGCAGTGCACCTGCCCGGGCCTCTCAAATGCGCTTACGAGGCAAGCCATGTATAGTCCGCACTGCCAAAACACAGCGACCGTGCTGTCCATCACCCCGAAAAAAAACAAGGTGGTCTGCGCTTCCGTCCTTATCGCATCTCCACCGCCACCCGCCTCCCCTCTGAGTCGCTGCTTCGTGGCTGTTCAACACTTCCTGGGCTGCGCACCGGTCAGCCACGCGCTGTCCCTAAGCAATGCTCTCGGAACCGTGGAATGGCGACTCCATCCCCAGACGGTCCGCTGGTTTGGGGACGTTTCGGAGCCGCTCAGGTGGACCTGTTTGCCTCTCCAGACACCTCTCACTGCCAGTTGTTCTTCTCCATAGCCGAGGGAACACTCGGCACGGACACAATGGCACACAGCTGGCGCGGGCCTTTCCGCAGTATGGCATTTCCCCCAGTGATCCTTGGGCCACAGTTGTGGTGCAAGGGTCAGGAGGACCGAGGACCGGTCCTGTGTGTGTCCTTAATGGCCTTTCCCACCTGGTTCCCATAACTAATTGCTCCTTGCGACAGCCCCTTCCTTGGCCGATTCCTCTGGGAAAATTTGCCTGACTCAGAGACGGGGCACCCCTGGCACCCGCGTCCAAAACTCTGGAACTTTCCTGTCCGGTCCCTCCGACGGGACGCATAAGGTCGAGTGCCTACCCCAAGAGGTATGTGACACCATCACTTCACAGAGGCCTACGCTTGAAGGCAACCTGTCGTTAAGTGGTGTTCCTATCTTGCCGAGAAGACCCCCGAAATAGCCCTATTCGGAGAGTTGTGCTGTCCTTCCTTGCAGCGAGGTTGTTCCCTTTTTGCTCCCTCCCCCGGTATGTGTGTATGGATGGGCGCCCGCCAAGGCTGCTAACCCGCCCGTCAGAAGAGGTCGTGTGGGAGACGCCATGACCTGGTGCTCCGGTTCCTTACGGGGCGAAGATTAAATCCTCCCCGCCCCCCTCTATGCCCAGCGGTGGACCGGAACGCTGTGGCCACGGCCCTACAGCAGGCCCTTTGAGCCTTTTTGGGCAGGCTGGCTGAGTTTCCTTTCAATGAGACTTTGCTCCTGCGACATGGTCCATCAAGAGGGAGGGACCTGCACACATTTTCGGTCAACGATTTGTGCCTAAAGTTCGGGCCGGCTGATTCCCAGGTAACCCTGAGGCCCCGGCCCGGCTACGTGCCCAAGGTTCCCGCTACTCCCTTCAGGGATCAGGTGTTGAACCTCCAAGCGCTGCCCTCGGAAAAGGCAGACCCAGCCCTAGCTTTGCTCAGTCCCGTCCGAGCCTTAAGGTGCTAAGTAGACCAGACGCAAAGCTTCAGGACCTCAGACAGCTCTTTGTCTGTCACGGAGGCCGACAGAAGGGGAATGCCATCTCTAAGCAGAATATGGCCCACTGGATTGTGGATGCCATCAACCTGGCTTATCAGGCACAGGGTGTGCACTGCCCATTCAGGTTGCGAGCTCACTCAACTAGAGGTGTTGCGTCCTCCTGGGCGCTGGCTCGTGGCGCCTCGCTGACAGATATCTGTAGGGCTGCGGGCTGGGCGACCCCTAACACATTCGCTAGATTCTATAGCCTTCGTGTGGAGCCGTATCCTCCTGTGTTCTCACCTCAAACGGTTAGAAGCACTGAGAGGCCCCGGCTTCGGGTCGATTTGCTAAAACCACTCCAGAGAGTCCATATAGTAGACCATGTTGAGTTCCTCTGTCCCCTCGGCAGCCAGATGTGGCGGATCGTCCGGCGCCAGGCCTTCACTCGCTGAATCCTTGAGAACCGGTAGAAGGCTGGGTTCCATGTGTAAGGCCTAAGTGGATCCCATATGTGTAAAGTCCACGGTATAGCCTTGAGCCCATGTTTCCCCGGCAGACTTCTGCCATTCCAAGAGGGTTCAATCAACTCCATTCTTCCATATGCACCTAAGGAATATCCATATGTGTATTGCTTCCGAAACCACCTTCGGGAAGGTTCGAGCTTCCGTAAACGTTCCTGTTCCAAGTAGAACGGGTACGTTTCCCATTGTTATCCAGTCTTACTCATTGGGTAGTGCCATAGTAGCAGTAGCTTGTCCTCTTGTGCAGTCCCTGGCCTACGCCAAAAAATAGGGGTTCAGGTGGCTTCCACAGGACACTGGAATGGGCGGTAGCTGTGGCCTTTTGGTAGATCCCAATTCGTCGGTCCTCCGACGGGACGTCGAGAGTGACCGACTGAAAAGAACGTCTCGGTTACATATGGTAACCCTCGTCCCTGAAGGAGGGAACGTAGACGTCACGTCCCGGCGCCACAGCTCCTGTACCACCGCTGAACAGCCGGATCACCGGCTCAGCGAAAACCTGAATATGCGCTGCACCTGCTGCTAGCTTTACTCACGTGTGATCAGCAGCAGCTGGATGCATAATCACATGCCCATGTCATTGGCTTTTTTAGTTTACACTCGAAGGAGATTGGTCCCTCTAAGCGAGATCCCAATTCGTCGGTCCTCCGACGTGACGTCTCCGTTCCCTCCTTCAGGGAACGAGGGTTACATACGTAACCGAAACGTTCTTCTATGGCATCGCTTGAAGAACCTTTTGAAGCACCTTTATTTTTAAGAGTGTATGTGGATATTTAGCTTTACACCTGTAACAGTAGCCAACTTTTACTAGATGGGTGAAATTAATTTAGGATAGTCTGGGCGCCAGACCAGATCAAAACTGGTCAAAATGGTGAAAAATACTCCACGGATAGCTTAAATGCCAATTGTTACACAATAAAGGAAATGTAAAAAAATGTTTTGTTTTAAAATGTATTTATTATAAATTTTCGCTTGTATCAGGTCTCCAGTGTGATTGGATTGTACTTGATTATTACAAAGAGCATGACAGAAAATTGTAGCGGATAATGATTATTTATTGTTCAACCTGTATGTTAAATATTCCATAAATTTATGTGGATAATGAAAAAAAGATTAACAAAACAGCATTAACCCCTTTGTTGAATGTATGTCAGGATCTATCTCTGATCCCTGAACCCCTGAAGATTTCGGTGTAAAGGGGGCCAAGCTAAAATGTTCTTACACAAAAGCAAAGTTCACACTAATCTATTTTAATCTCATACAATTTCAAGGTGCAGTTTAAATTGAGTGATTTATGCTTTTAAAAACAGCAGGTATTATTCAAGCCTCTTGAAATTGATTTTGGTTCGACAATCAGTGTAATGCTGGCAGCCCTTATCATTGCACTAAACATGCTCTATGCATGCAAAGGACACAAGAGCAGAGTTGGGCTCAAGTTGATAAGTTAAATCACCAGTCTGCCTTCGTACTAATGGACTCAAGCAGACAAGCAGAGTAATCCAACTGATAGCTCAAAATTGCTAACTAGAAATTTGACAGACCACAGGTTCCAGGAGCCGACATTCATAAACAGCAGCTCGCGACTAGATTTTATTAATCCTCAGAGGAAAATATGAGTGGTGCCAGACCATACAAAACTCAGGGCATTGTGTTTTTTTAGTGTGTTTTGTTTGCGGATTGGCTTTGTTTCAAGCGGTTTTACTGTCCAATCACTTAGAAAAGTAATAGCAAATCATATTATTTGATGTATCATTCACATTTGTAGCACAAACAATGCAGGATGAATTACACATAGTTTAATACTTGTAGTATTAAAAAGGGTTTGTTGATATTCCTAGGGTTATGAATATCAACAAAGGCATAGCTCTGAGTAACAGCAATAGTACTATTGTTTGCCTAATCAAACACCACTAATGATGGCTGGAGCCTTGGGAGTTTTTGAAAAGGATAAAACTGGGTGTATTTTTGGTATCCAAAGTACATTATTTATAACGCATTTAGTATTAAATGAAAGCTGAAAGCTATTTAGGACATAACAGAAGACTCCTGCCCAGGGATATGAAGAAACACTTCAACCAAACAGAAAAATGCGCAAAGATATTATTCAAGTCATTCCTGTGCAAAATCACTTGCTCTTGTGAAATTATCAGCTATGTACATGTTAACATATACATACAATAGTTGATCATTTAAAAAGTTGAAATTTAAATGATGTCTTTGCAGATGGCAGGGTTGCAAGCATTTCTCTGTATGGTGGAAGAGATTGAGTAATGTTTTGTAACCAAAAAATAAATAAATAAATAAATAAATACAATTCTATACTAGATTAATATGCAGAGACTACAAGCCATTCATTGGCTGATTTCTCCAAAAGTATAAACATATATTTTTTTCGTTTGATCATCCGGCCAGCCCAGCATAGCAACACTAACTCAACCAACAGAGTGAGCTGTTTGGAAAACTTTTAAAAACATTAATTATTTTTCTGTTTGATGAAATGGTGTTGCAGAAAATCACAGTTAAAACCCCTAACTATATAACAGAAATTGTGATCATTTTAAAAGTGTAGATTATGGAACTAGCAGATCATGAAATTTTGGTTCTTGTTTTTTATTTTAATATTTTTTTTTAGTTGGGGGGATATAGAGATTTATTAAAGTGTTCAAACCTGTTCAAACAGCCTAGATACTATTGGCCTGCTCTAATATCGTATTTAAATGTCATGGCCCAATTTTAATTAAGGGTGAGATTTGAATAATAATATTGACTATACTTCTCACTCAAGTACCGCACTGACATGGCAGCCCTCTGCCTAGAATATAAAGCGATCGGCTGCATGTTGAACAGGTGATATTGCGTTTTCAATTGGCACAATACAAGGTAGGTGATCTGATGAAGGACAGTGACCATTATATTTCTCCAGGTTTTGTGCTAATCACTGTTGGAAGCACGGCATCATGTTTTGCCATTTAAAAAGACAGTAATGAATTCAGACATGGTGCTTTATATTTGTGACACCCAATTAGGTTTTTATTCCTACAGAGAAGGTGTCAGTTTTATAGTATCAACATCATTAAGAGCTTTGGTTCTCCTTGTTGTTATAGTGTCCTGACATTTCAATGAACCACTGGCTGGACCCCTACACTGCACCATAACTGCTAATTAAATCTTCTTAAGACGCCCTGTGGGATGATACAAAAGCCGAGATAGAAGGACAAAGTGTGAAAAAAGAAACTTCTCGAACGGAGAGGTAGAGGAAGAGTTTTTCAGCCTGGAGGGGTTTAGTGTCAAGAAGGCAAAGGCACAAGCGAGGGGGGGGGGAGACTCTTCCGCTTGATGCCCACATATCCATTCTTAGCCTGTGAGCGTATCCACACAGCTGCCTCTGATGAAAGAGATGGCAGATGTGGACGCAGTGTAGCCTCTAAACCCATCATGCTTTGCTATTATGCTAAGTGGGTGAAACTCATTCTCTTAAATGAAATCAGAGAAGAAAAATGGGTTGCTGCATATGTACACATTGTTTGTGCAAGATTTATGATGCAGAGGTGATTATATGTCTTTGTAAAATTGTCACTAAATTAAAGGAATATTTCAAAATCTGTAAAAATTCTGTCATCATTTATTTTCAAGCGCATTTGATTTTCTTTCTTCTTCTGTAGCACAGAATGCTAACTTTTGCCAATATTATGAATATGATGAGTTCCATAAATTAAATTTAATTAATCCATAACTTGTATGAAGACTTCTGAAAAAATATGATTACTTTCTATGATGAACAGATTGAAATTTAAGCCTTTATTCACTCTCAAATCAAATTGAAACACTGGTCGCTTATAGAAAGACTACAACAAATATGGTGTTACAAAATAAAGTTTGAAAGTTTGGGTTTCCAAACAGTTGCCATTCTTGAAAATGTTTTGTTTTGTGATTTGCAAAATAAATGAAGTCATACTAGTTTGGAAGAACATGAGGGTGAGTAAAGGATGACGGAATTTCCATTTTTGGCTGAATTAATCGTTTAAGCTCGATATTTTTTTTAATCTATCAGGCCAGCAATCATTTCAAGGCATTTCATCTTTCAAAGGGGTTCAAATAAAACAACATTTATTAGCAGGGTAGAAACGTAGGTTTAATTAGCAATGCAGATGCTTTCCAAGACAGCAGCAAGAGCTGTGTTAGCTTTAACAGACAGGTTAATGCAATCTGTCTGTCACTCACCTTTAACAACCAGCTTATATTCAGCGTGGCTGGTGCCGAGGTGATTGGTAGCTTCACAGCGGTAGGTGCCGTTATCTGTTTTGTTCAGTGACATGAAGGTGAGCTCTCTTCCTTCGACAATCACCCGGTCCAGGTCTGGCAGCTCTCCTCCATCTTTAGTCCAGAGTACTGGGTCTGGCCTGATGAAACATTGATTTTTAACTTCTAATTAAAAAAAAAATTCAGTTTATTTTCCATTATGGAACATGCGTTAAAAGGTCATATCACAAACGTTTTTAATAATTAGGTTTATTTTTATTTATTTATTTTTATGATTATTATTTAGTTTAGTTTTTAAATATCCCATTCTTCAGTAATAATCTTCGGCACATTTACTGCAGCACAAGGATATGCAGAGTTGTAGGTGCAACACACAGCCAGTAACAACACAAAGTTTGGCAGCCTTGGTTTTGCTTCCTCACTATTACATCACTGTGACTGGGTAGACAGAGTATCTGTACACTGAAAAGGCATTGTTGACATATATGAGGGATAATTTGTTTGCATGAATTCAGATGTATTCATATGATATTGGAATATTATGGAAATACAAAATAAGCCATTTTTGCAGCTTAAGTGTCAACCGATAATCTTTTTTACAGCGAAATGTTCTGAAGCGTTTGAGTTTTGAAAGTTACAGTATGTTTTCCTATACAAGACTTTTCATAAAAGATCTCAGAGCAAAGGCTTTGAGAAAGCAAAATTCACTGAGAGAGTTGTAAAGTTTTCAACTTTAGCTTTAAACTAAGCAATTTGGATTATCCAAGTTTATCAAAGATTTGTCAGCCTTTTTCTTTGGGAATATTAGAACACACTGGCCTTATTTTAGCTTCAGTTGTACCAACGGCTAAGAGCTTCATAATGTTTTTTTCCGTGTGAATTTATGGTTATATATTCATAGCTGTTTAATTTCAACAGAATCACATTTATGAGTCATTAATGCAAGCATGTGGTTATAAGCTGCTAGCCGCAGGCCTGCCCACAGGGCAATTTCTCCTTGGTGCAGTAGATATGCAACGCATCTTCCCAAAGCTTCTCAAAGATGCTGATAAATTGTGAATGCTTACGAGGGGTTTCCATGAGGTACACATTCCAGTTTGAGGTACTGCCCCTCCAATGGGGCTGGTATGGAGTGTTTGATCTCTACATAGGGAGCATCTATGACAGAGACACAGAGACGAACAAAGAAATATTGTTTCAGACAGCAGCATCCAAGTGGAGGAATGACACTCCACGGAGATCAAAAGATAAATGATGTGACGTTGCTCAGGCCCAAGTGCTCCACTGCATCTCAGTAGATTGATTAAATGTCAACACTTCAAAGAGAAACTAATGATTTTTGTCTGTAATTATTGCATAATCTTTGCATCAAAACACCAAATTTCAGGATTTAAAAGTTGCCAAAATTACTTTTCATAGTAACTTTAATATGTCATTGAAAACCCAATGAAATCAAAATTATGTGTTTTGTGGCTTTAGTCATTTTGATCGGTTTCTCAGAAAACAAGACTTTTTTTTTTATCTTAGGCCATTTTGCTTCACAAGTAAATGTATCTTGATTTAAGTATTTTTACACATTTTCACTGGAAAGCAAGACAAAAATACTGATGGATTGATTGTTTGATTGATCGATTTTTTGCAGTGTGGTCAGTACAGTAAACGTTTTTTCCATATTCTAATGATGGGGAGCAGAGTTTTCCATGTCTTAAGCTAGCAATTGATTGATTGATTGGTTGGTTGGTATAATGAATGAGAGTTTCAAAATTAAAAAGTTTACAAAGTGTTTCCTTACTTTTTAAACTCATTACTTTGTAAAAGACTTCAAGCAGTTTCACATTTGTGGATTTAGGTTTATGGTTCTAACCATCATGGGATGTTGGTTTGAGTCGGGACCCAGCTGTACTCACAGTGGACCTCCAAGACCTGTGTGGTCTCTTCGTGGGTGGCAATTAGGGCCACATGGTCCACTCTACAAGTGTAGGCCACACCGTCATCATGCCGGTTCACCAGGAGCTGAAGGGAGCTCTTCACTGTAAAAGTCTTGCCACTGGTATTCACCTCTTTGGCACCTGAGAAAGACAATAAGCACAGCATCATGTGTTTCAGAGTTTCACATACATTACAGTCAAAGTTACAGTGAGAACTTGAAGTATTGGGAAACACAAGGGTTCAGAGAGATACTCCAATCTTTTTTAAGACTTTGTTTCAATAGAAAACTTTAGTTGTGTGAAGACAGAGTTGAGTTGCATTCATTATTTCCACCCACTGACGCACATCACTGTGTTTAGAATGCTCTTGAATCCTGTCTCTATCTTTTCTCATTTCCAAAACTGGATAAAACTGGTAAAAGTAAAACTTGAACTCTTATCTCTCTCTCAAAGTCAAAAATATTTATTCAGTTCTTGTTTTTGCATTTAACTGAGCTGAATTCTCGTGGCAAATGAAGCATGAGTTACTTTTTGTAATGGTGACAGGTTCATTTCATCGGTTTACAAAGTAAATTCTCATTGAATGTTAATTAATTTAGCCTACATTTTTTTCTATAGAATTAGTGTTGATGTATAGTGTTGCACATGAGCCATTTATCAGAGTAAAACAGCTCCTCTTACTCCTCTCTGAAAACTCTATTAGCTGAAAAACAGATTGCGTTTTGTTTTGTTTGTTTCAATGTGTTAATGGATTCTGCGTTTATAGGCTTATGCTGCACACACCGCTGTCTAGTAGCACTTAAAACACAAATCCAAGGCAATTAATCCACTGCATCTCAATGAGCTTAACAAATACTACAATTTCTCATCAAAAGGATATTATTGGATCTTTAAGAGTATAAATTACATTCCTCTTCAGGAACTCGAGCTGCGTCTGAAACGCTAGGGGAACGCCCTTCAGCTTGACCATGCTCTGAATCACATGTGTAATTAGTCCAACAGATGGGCGAGACGTCGCGGGCGGGTGACGTAATGACCAGGAATCTATAAAAGCACGTACGGTGAAACCGGCGTCAGCTTTTGTCATTCAGCAAGCGCTCTGTGTGTGTGTCAGTCTGATATCTGTTTGTGAGTCTTATTTAGTGTTGTCTGTCACGAAATCTAAAGCAAGGCAAAACCAGACACTAAGGAAAGCGAGGGCAGGCAGCGTTCAGGCTGTGTGTTCTTCCCTGCCCGCGTTAATTTACGGGTGGGGATACACACAGCTTGTTTGTTGTCTGCTTGAGAGCAAGCACGCAGAGTCAGCTCTCGAAAAAAAAGGGAGCTGACGGCCGTCTTGGTAGCGTTTGTTACTGCCTGGCTTCGCTCTCAGAGAGCTCTCTTTGAGGAGAGAGCTTTCACTAGCGTTTCTCTCGGTGCCGGCTTTCGCCGAGGCGGAGCGGCGGCTGTGCTCGTGGGTTTCGCGTATGGATCCGGTGGAGGGAATGTAGACGGGCGCGTCCCTATCTATTTCCTTAACCACCAGATCCAGCGCCCGCTCTCGGGGTTTCGGAAGCCCGCGCTGCGGTACTTCCCCCCCGGGGAGAGGGCGCGACGCTCCGCCTGTCTTTCTCCGAGGAGATTGATACGGAGGGCGTCAGAGAGCTCGCCAGTTGCACAAACACCAGTTACACAAGCATATTATGCCTGATATTATAATCAACAGCATCAATGGGGAGCGGAGCTCGCGCAGTCGGCTCTCTCTCTCTCGAAAAAAAAAAAAAGCCCTCGCCGGGCGCGCTCCGAGGAGTGTGTCCGTGCCTGTGATCTTGCGATTGCAGTCGCGCTGCTGCTGAGGCACGGCGGCCACTGATTTCGTGGGAATCGCATATGATCTGGTGGACGGGTTGGAGACGGCTCGTCCTATCTCCACCCGTGTTCCCTAGATCTAGAGCTCGTTCTCGAGGCTGGAAGCCCGCGCTGCGGTTCTTCCCCCTCTGAGTGAGAGCTTGCTGATGCGGCCATCTTTTTCTGAGGAGATTGATGTTGTTGGTGTGACTGAGTGGCTCGCGTGCTGCCGAGGCAATGCGTATATTACGTCATTCGCTGACCGGAATTTACCCCTCTGTTTGTTGACTGCATTTAATTCTGAGGAATAAAATGAAGCATTTTCTGACTATGAGAAGTTAGATACACAGAGGCACTTCGGAAAAAATAAATAAATTTTCTCGAGTGAGAGCAGGTGTTTACCTCTCTTCCTCTGAGGAGGTTGAGGCGGTCAGCAATGCACAAAAACAGAAAAACAGAGCGTGGCCTCACCTACTCCCCCGTGTCGTGACAGTGGGTCGAGGCGACGTTCTAGGTCGGGGGCCTCGAAGTCTAAGCCGGATCTGCGGACCGTACTTAAGACTAAGAGGTCCTCGGCCAAAAAGTCCTGACGCCACTGGTTTGTCCCTGCCGGTTCGGGGGCCCCCGCCGTTACAGGGCACCGAGCTAGCTGCTCTCATTACATCAGAGGTCAGTCTCGAGAGACTGATTCACTTAGTAGACGTTTTGGCAGCGTGGAACTACTGCCAAACGTGTCGCAATGGGTCCTGCACACTGTAGAGAGGGGACGCCCACGCTGGTGGGCCCCGAGCAGGCTCTGGTCATGGAACAAGAAGTAGTCACTCTTTTGAGGAAGGAGGCCATCGAGGTGGTCCCTCCTCATGTGAGGCAGTCCGGGTTCTACAGCCGGTACTTCATAGTTCCGAAGAAGGTCCTGATGCCACTGGCCAAGGACTTATGAGGGCAGTCCCCTCTGGGGTGAAGCGGGTTACACCGCATTACACGGTGTCCGTCTCGCCTTAGTGCCCTCAGGAGATCGGTCTGCTAACTCTGCCGGAGTTACAGGGTGCAGCGGTCTCCCGCGAGCACCATTCTCTGTTACCGCCCGGCAACGTAGCGGTGCTAAGTGGCTCACCACCTCCGCGGAGGTCTCTAGAGCAGCGGGTTCGGTTTGTCCCTGCCGGTTCGCCGTTACAGGGCACCGAGCTGGCTGCTCGTATTACACCAGAGATCAGTCTCGAGAGACTGATTCCCTTAGTAGATTATTTGGCAGCGTGGAAACTACTGCCAAATGTGTCTCAGTGGGTCCGCCCACTGGTATAGAGGGGACGGCCCACTCTGGGGGGCCCCGAGCATGCTCTGGTCATGGAACAAGAAGTAGTCACTCTTTTGAGGAAGGAGGCCATCGAGGAGGTCCCTTCTCATGCAAGGCAGTCCGTGTTCTACAGCCGGTACTTCATAGTTCCGAAGGAGGTCCTGACGTCACTGGCCAAGGACTTATGAGGGCAGTCCCCTCTGGGGTGCAGCGGGTTACACCGCATTACACGGTGTCCGTCTCGCCTCAGTGCCCTCAGGAGATCGGCTGCTAACTCTGCCGGAGTTACAGGGTGCAGCGGTCTCCCGCGAGCACCATTCTCTGTTACCGCCCGGCAACGTAGCGGTGCTAAGTGGCTCACCACCTCCGCGGAGGTCTCTAGAGCAGTGGGTTCGGTTGTTCCCTGCCGGTTCGCGTTACAGGGCACCGAACTGGCTGCTCGTATTACACCAAAGATCAGTCTCGAGAGACTGATTCCCTTAGTAGAATTTTTGGCAGCGTGGAAACTACTGCCAAATGTGTCTCAGTGGGTCCTGCACACTGTAGAGAGAGGCTACAGAATCCAGTTTGTTTCTCCCACGCCTCATTTCAACGGGATTACGCCCACGCTGGTGGGCCCCGAGCAGGCTCTGGTCATGGAACAAGAAGTAGTTACTCTTTTGTGAAGGAGGCCATCCTTTCGCGACTCACAGGAAGTTCCTGAGGTTGCTTTCGGGGGCGAAAGGCATACCAATATCGTGTTCTTCCTTTCGGCCTTGCACTCTCACCCCGCACTTTCACGAAGTGTGTGGATGTAGCCCTGGCTCCGTTGCGACTCCAGGGCATCTGCATACTAAACTATGTCGACGATTGGTTGATTTTAGCTCAGTTAGAGCAGATGGTGGTTCGACATCGAGATGTCGTTCTCGCCCACATGAGAGAGCTGGGGTTGAGACTAAACGCCAAGAAGAGTGTGCTTTCTCCATTACAGAGGACCACTTATCCAGGCGTGGTGTGGGATTGGACCACGATGCAGGCACGTATTTCCCCTGCTCGGATCGAGTCGATCCTCACCTCAGTCACGAGAGTAAGAGAAGGCCGTTCACTCACTGTCAAGCAGTTTCAGAGACTGCTGGGTCTGATGGCAGCTGCGTCCAACGTGATACCTATTGGCCTGCTGTACATGAGGCCCCTACAGTGGTGGCTCAAGACCAGGGGGTTCTCCCTGAGGGGAAACCCGCTTCGCATGTTCAAGGTCACGCGGCGATGCCTACGTGCCTTGGACATGTGGAGGAAACCTTGGTTCTTGGCTCAGGGCCCGGTGCTGGGAGCTCCTTGTCGCCGCGTAACGCTAGTGACGGACGCGTCCCTCACCGGTTGGGAAAGGGTCATGAGTGGCCACCCTGCCCACGCTCTGTGGAGTGGTCGCAGCTTTGCCACTATCTTCACTTCCATCACTGAGAGCAGTTCACTTTCCTGGGCATCTCAATATGGGAGCAGACGTCCTGTCTAGGCAGGGGCCGAGGCCCGGGGAATAGAGGATTCACCCCATGGTGGTGAAGCAGATATCGAGAGTTTTTTGGCCAGGCAGGTGGACCTGTTTGCGACTCTTATGACATCGCACTGTCCCCTCTGGTTCTCTCTGAGTCATCCAGCTCCACTGGGGCTGGATGCCATGGTACAGACGTGGCCGAGGCTTTGTCTGTACGCCTTTCCCCCGATCGCTCTGCTCCCGGGAGTTCTGGAGAGAGTGCGCCGGGACGGTGGAGCCCCGTTCTGGCCGGGCCGAGTATGGTTCTCGGACCTGATTTCTCTCCTCGACGGCGCACCGTGGGAGATTCCCATAAGGAGAGATCTCCTCTCACAGGTGGAGGGTATGATCTTCCACCCCCGCCCGGAGCTGTGGAAGTTGTGGGTGTGGTCCCTGAGGGGGCACAGCTCATAGCTTTCGGTCTCTCAACCGAGGTTGTTGAGATTATCCTCGATCCTGAGCTCCCTCTATGAGGAAACTGTACGCCTTGAAGTGGAAACTTTTCATTTCTTGGTGTGGAGACCGCCAGCTCGACCCAGTTAACTGCCCGGTTGGTACAGTGCTGGAGTTCGTGCAGGCCTGTTTCTCCACAGAGTTGACCCACTCCACCCTGAAGGTCTACGTGGCAGCCATTGCGGCCTACCACGCCCCTCTCTGTGGCCAGTCAGTGGGCAGACACCCCCTAGTTACACGTTTCCTCCGCGGTGTGCTGAGGCTGAGGCCTCTGGTACGATCCAGACCAGCAGAAGCTTGGGGTCAGGGCTCACACTACTAGAAGTGTGGCGGCCTCTGAGGCCTTCCTGGCAAGGTGTCGCCATGCAGGACATCTGCGACGCCGCGGGATGGTCCACGCCCCTGACCTTCGTCAGGTTCTATGACCTAGACATGCGAGCCACTCCTGGCTCTTCTGTTCTCTCGCCCTAGCTGTGCAGTCTTCCACACTAGGCAGAGACTTAGAAGTCTGGCGGCGTGGGCAGTCGCGTTCCTCTAGCGTTTCCGATGCAGCTCGAGTTCCTGAAGAGGAACGTCTCAGTTTACGTATGTAACCCTAGTTCCTCGAGGGAACGAGATGCTGCGTCTCGGGGCCATACTTCCGGCATCTCTGCCAGTGCTTGCTTCACTCCTATAAGCTGACGCTGGTCTCACCGCACGTGCTTTTATAGCTTCCTGGTCATTACGTCACCCGCCGTGACGTCTCGCCCATCTATTGGTCTGATTACACACGCGGTTCAGAGCCCGTCACGCTGAAGGGCATTCCCAAAGCGTCCTACGGCGCAGCGTCTCGTTCCCTCGAGGAACTAGGGTTACATACGTAACGCGGCGTCACACCGCCTCAGTATCCTACTGGGGGGGGTGGGTGTCAAACAGGGTGTGCGTGTGTGTTCACTTTGCGTGGGGGGACAGGGCGGCGAACAAACGTGGAACCGGCGCTTACGTGGTTATCCAACAGCAGAGAGAATGTAAAATCAAACACCCTTTTTACATTGAATCACCATATTTTACAGAAGAAATGGTTCTACAGAATTTTAAAGAGTTCTATAACTCGCATCATATTTGGAACCTCTAGAAGTTTCCATATATAGTCAAAATCTGAACCTTTCAAATCTTTGGATAAAGAGATTTTAGGGATGTTTTTTTCCCTAAAACATTCCATACACCAGGATGCATAAACTACCTCATTTACATCATAATTTTATTTAAAATCTTTAAAATGTAGTTTAAACTGTTTGGTTCCTGAAACACAAAGGAAAAAAGGAATAAATTAGTGCACCATGCAAATCATGTTTTGTTTATTGAGTTTTAGATTCAGATAGAATCACACAAGACTTCACTCATTCCAAAACCTTCAGACTCAGGTCTAACTGTAAGATACGAATCCACACAGTTCTCACCTATACAGATAATTTTAGTCTTTCTCTTTCCATTTGCTCCCCCTCACTTTCTCTACTCCCAGAATCACTCCTGCTATCACTGCCAAGCTGTCAGTCAGCTTCCTCTGGAGGTGTCGCCACCCGCTCAGGAGCATCTGAGCATGCAGAAGATATCATTTTGAAACCTGAACACACGCGTGCACACTCACACATATATACACGCAGAGAGGAAGGTACAGTTCTATGGTTCCTATACTCTTGAGATGCTTATGGGATGCAGTCAATAGGTTGGGGGTAAATTTTTATTCCGGATATACAAACAAACAAACAGACTGTTAGTCTGTTCATAAGAGTGTTCAGATGAATAACACTTTGTATGGCTGTGAACGGAGCCAACAGAAAACTTTAATTTGAGAGTAGACAAACACTCTCAGCAATTAGATGTGGAAGTGGAAAGTCTGTTCCACCCCATGGTTACATCCTGTGAAGATTCCCAGTATGCTTTAGAAGTTTCTTTAGATCAACTTCAGCGCATGATACAGTTGGAACAACTCAGAAGCAAGTCGTGATCTTCTGAAATGAGGAAGCAAAGTCCCTTTACTGTGTTTGGGATTTTTAGTAAACTCACCTTCCTGTTATTATTATTTTTAAAATAATTATGTGGTTTCTTAGTTAGAAAGCTTATGGGACACCATTTATTTTACACTCAAGCAAACAATATAATAATAGTCTATTTTGATCAGTATAATTTCATTTAAAGTACACAAAAAGTGTTTTTTAACCAATGTGAAAATACTTCCATGTCAGTTGGCTTTAATAAATACTATGTATTAGAACCAACAACATCAACATATTTTTTACATTGGTTTAAAGAAAGTAAACTGCATGTTTTATATAGATCTTATTTGATACTGCTGATCTTTCTTTCTTTTTTCTTTTACCTATTATTAATAGTCACTTTATTTTTATTAACAGGCAAACATAACAGGCACATAGGTGCACCTTTAATTTACCTGAGCTGCTTGTTCACTAAAAATATCTCACTCACAGATTCCAGTTCCTACCTAAAGTGGCTCTAGGTTGTTTAGTTTAGTTGTTTAGAGTTATTATTTTGTCCATTTCCACCATTTTGACCCATTCCAATTTACAGACCGATTGTGAAAATGGTAGACTGCCATTATTGCATTGACAGGGTAGTCAGACAATCACACACCTTCTCTCATTTGACTTTTCACCTGAATTTTGCCATCCCCCCTCACATTCATGCAGCACTTTAGGATCTCATCGAAATTAAAACATCATCTGCTTTCTACTGATTTGATTGCCTAAATCTATTATGCCCATTCACCTACATCATCTATTTATTCATATACTCATCCATTCATTCAACAATACTTCCACCTGGAGAAAAAAAAACAGCATAATGTGGGTTCATTGGCCATGTCTACTTCTATTGTCCCTCTCAGTAAGTTAGTGAGTGGGTGAGAGGGGAGAGATTTGCCAGCAGACAGAATTGAAATTAAGGTCAGCATGTTTTACATTAATATTTATGACGGCAAACCAGTAATAGAAACATTACCACAGAAACACACTCACCAGTGCGCGCGCCCACCACACACACACACACACACACACACACACACACACACACACACACAAGCTCTCATTTAATGCACACAACTCCGTTAAAACTGTATGTAATCTTCATTACACACACATCAGCACGTGTAATTACGTACATAGTTGGATGCAATTCAACGTGACTCAATTTAATGTGAAATATCGCTAATTTTCAGATTTGAGGCTGAGTGTTGCGCTTCTTCTGGAACCGGAATGCTTTCCTGGAACTCTGCGATAGCTATGGCATATGGTGAGCCCAGAGAGCAGCTGAGAACAGGAAAGAATAAAACGTGGGGTGAGATTAGCATTTCATTTCAGCTGTGAGCAGTTCTGAATTCAAATGCTGTTTTCCACCTAAAAGGGAGGTATTTAGAACAACAGTAGGCACAAAGGTGTGCAGCTCATCTCCGCCACCTCTACCCTATTTTGCAAGCCCATTAGCGAGCGCGCAAGAGGGATATAAAAAGAGAGAATGAAAAAGATAGAGAGAGAGGGCGAGAGAGCAAAAGTTTTCTTTATCCGATCACCGCAAACTGCTCTCAGGCTAAACACAGTGGTCATTCCTAGCGGATGGAGGCATATTTTTGTGTGTATTTGACTGAAGTTGGCTGTTAGCTGTATTGTAGTAGTGTAGTGTAGTGTTTGCGTGGTGAGAGCTTAAAATCAAGGCAGCGGTTTTGAATTTCCTCACAAAAATTGTCAGTTTGTGTTTATTTATGCAGCATAATCTTCTGCCTGTGGTGAGAGACTCAGGAGTTTCTCCACACGCGAGTGCAGCTCTGCAGCGGGCGACTGAACACCCATCTCATCTATCTACTGCTAATCCTAATGTCCCAGAGACATGAGAACCGATAACGACAACATTATTTCAACAAATACCCTCCAATCCCCAACCAGGATCACAATAAATATCAGTTACTCCTACCGCACAGCCCTCCGCCATGGCTCACTGTTCAAATATCTTTCATTAATGGTCAGTGTGGGTGTCAATGTAAAAGCTCCTTCTGGTGCCGTACAATTTTATCTCTCTAATCTACACAAACAGTCTCCCTGCTGGCAGTTCTTTCACTAGGGTCAAATACGCTAGACTGAGATGGGATTTGTTGATGCGATTGTCTGAGCCCGGTTGGAATTAATGATTCTGTTCTGACACACACACACACACACACACACACACACACACACACACACTGTCTGGCTGCTAACAGTGTGATGATATCCTCTCCTCTAGGACGCAACTGCACATTCACAGGATAAGCCGTTTTATCAATGTCGTTATGCCACTGGTGACAGAGACACACTTGTAGACACAAGCTCCACCCACATTATGTCAAAAGTCACACCCACTAATCTGTGTGGAAGCCCTACCCAGTTGTCTGTCAAATGCCCCACCAGGTAATTCCCAAAAGCACTGTTATTCCAACTGTGGTCGCAATACCGTTGCTACTAAAAGTTCAATGATTCTGCGTTTCCCAAAACCATAGTTTCAAAGAATATTCACAAAGAGCATCACAAATATGTGTGGCTGGAACTACAGCTCTCAATTTCCGTTCCACCATTACTAACTTAGTACAACGATTCGCTCCCTGAAACCAGTTACAAAGAACATTCGCAAACGTGTGTTTGGAACTACAGCTCTCGACTTGGGGTGTTGTTTCCCAAAAGCATCGCTTGCCAACTATGGTTGAAATTCTGACGTAACTAACATAGTTCCATGATTCTGCATTTTCTGATACCATAGATCCAGCATTCGCAAACAGCATTGCAGACTTGTGTGTTTGGAACTACAGCTCTTGACCTGAGTTTAGAAGCACAATTTATTGTTAGTACTACATGTGGACTTACATAGATCATCTTGTACAAAACATGCAAGCGATACATTCTATAATTTTAATTCCATTTAAATATATATTTACATTTCATTAGCCTGTCAACAAACTGTACTGTTTTTTGAAGTGTGCACATATGCATAAATGCCTAAGGAAACCCCAGAGTATTACATAGTCATTAATGACATTCCTATATTGTTGAACCAACGTGGTTCAAACGACGAAGGTGTGACCATGTTATTATGGTTTCGGGAAACAGTCGTGATTAGGTAGTTAATTTCTTCAATGATACATGGTACTACACTGGTTAAACAACGAATTACACGCTCGTACAAGAAACGCATGCCTGACCAGTAATTAAAGCTCCGGCCAGAAATCAATCAAAAACTCCACACACAGCAATCTGTTTTTTTTAGGGCTGGAATGACGCCATTTCTGAGTTTGTAATGAACCTAGTCCTAATCTCCATTAGTAAACCTGCCCAACTGCAGCACTTCAAACTATTTTCCAGTCTGGTACATGTTTACAATCACTTCACAATAACCCTACACCCTATCCTGAAGTGTTTGATGCAGGACATGTCATGTTGATCAAATACTTAGAACAAGACAGACTTTCCCATCTGAATGACCTCTCTTTCTTCACACGGTAGAGATTATCCGTCTCGTGCGCCGCTGTGAAGTTGGACTCTGATTCTCGGCCCCCACAGCCAGGATGAAAGAGGAAGCTTAAACTGTGAGGAGCGCTGTGTTCAGACTCAGCGGCTGCCATCGGTCTCGCTGCCTATCATAAGCAGCGCTAAGAACTTCTCTCTCTTGTTCGGCTTTGAGCTTTTATCTAGGCACCTGGGCGTTTGTTCTAACCAGCCAGGACTGAGCAGATGTTTTGTGTGTAACTTGGTCATATAGGCTATGACCACTGTGAAACAAAGACAAAGAGAGTAGCCATTTTGTTTACACACACACACAAACAAGCAATATGCACAAAGTCTCAGTTTTATGAAAGTAGTTTCAGTTAGATTTGACATTTTCTGAAGGTCGTCTGAGTGGTTGTTCGTCAGGGTGTTGCTATGTTTTTGTTAAGGCAAGACACCTCAGGTGAACTGGGTAAAAAAAACTATCACCACACTTTCCCAGCTGATTGATTACATTAATTGCGAACATATTTGTATTACAAGCTTTCTGAAATGTTGTTTAAATATTGCAAATTAGGCATTATCTAAATAAATATAAACTAATTTGCATTTCCATCTGAACATGGGATAAAGCCAGGTTCAACATTCTTCATTTTTCATTTTGCTGATATATTACAATCAAGGGTAAACTTAAATTTTCATCATGTCTTTAAGAATAAAATGTTACAAAATCAGGTGAAGGATATATAAACAAACCCTCCCATTAAAACCTTATAGAATAAATATAATATAGACTAAAACTATGTAAATGAAGATTTCTGGTTCAGTGCAAGAGAAAAAAAACATTTAGAGGAAATTCCTTTTTAAAGATATGCACTGTAATTGAAATCTACAGATGCAATAACATAAACAATTAAAAATGTATTTTGGATGTTTTCTTTCCACTATGAAACATGTTATGAAAAGCTAAAATCTCAAAACTGACCAGTGCATGAAACATGTATTCGAACAGCGAAATGGAATGAAAGAACGTTTTTTAGCAGAACCCCCGTAGGAAAACGAGGACGACGATCACTCTCTCTTTCATCTGCTCTGAAGATTTTCCTGTCGGCTAATCTGTTACATGTTCTCATAGTTCTCCTTAGGGGAGTTATCCTCCCTCAAGGAGGTCTGGGGATGGATATGCACCCTTATCATCCTGGAGGAGGAAAAGAGAAACATTGCCATAGTTCTATAGGAGCATATTGATATCATCTTGCTGCAAATACTGTACAGTGGTCTTAATCAGTCATTTTTGTCCAGTAATAATATCTAAACATCCTTAAAACAAGATTATTTTAGAAGCAAAATTGCATTAGATAAGACTTTTATCTCCAGTTAATTTTTCATACCCCATGGGCAAACTGGATTTTATCCTTGTTTTAAGTATAAACATCACTAAAACCATATCTAACTTCGTTAGATTTATGCTTAAAAAAGAAATTTTGATTCTCAATTAAATTGATCTTATTTTAATAAGATTTACAGTTTTTTTTACTGGAAAATAAGTCAACAAAAACATTTTTCTGCACTGCATTTGCAAACTCAAAGTAGACTCTGAGACTTTGGGAAGAGGGTACTGTCAGAGATTTGGGATGAAGGGCTGATGGAAAATGTCGTTATGGTGCATGTTTTATTCATGTTTCTGCCAAGACACAGGAGGCATTTTAGAATTCCATTTTTAATGACTATTGATTGATTGCACTCAACAAGATGTAAGAAGAAGCTGTTGGGGTAAGAAAGCCATCGTGCACACACATTAAATACCTGTACATGTTTACATTTTTGATATATATAGTGTGTGTGTGTTCGTATGGGAGAGTGGGAGAAAGAGACATAATAAAACATAATAAAATTTTGTACATAATAAAACAATTTTGTGGCAAAACATGGAAATAATTTGTCGTTTTTAACTTGTTGTTTGCTATATTTATTTTCTTGGTCAGTGTCGTTGAGGGTTTTGGTTCTTTTGCTGTTGTAGGCTGTAAGGACCTTTGAAATACCTGAAATCATTTGGTGAAGTGATATGGACATGTATTGCGGTCAAAAGCTGCCTGTAACTACTTTAGCTGTGTGTTTCCCTGAAAAAAATTAATCTTTGAATGTTTGTCAGCCAGTAAAAACAGTAATATTGTGAAATATTATTACAATTTTAAATATCGGTTTTCTATTTTAATATAGTTTCAGATGTAATATATTCCTATGATGGCAAAGCTGAATTTACTCAGAGTCTCATGATCCATCAGAAATCATTTTATTATGCCGATTTTGTGTTCATGGAACATTTCTTGCTATTATCAGTGAAACCGTGATACTTTTTTCAGGATTCTTTGATGAGATTCAAGTTCAAAAGAACAGCATTTATTTGAAATGTCTTGAAAATATATTAAAGTATTCACTGTCATTGATCTAATAGAAGATCATTTCTTAAAAAAAATAATAAATCCCAATGTTTTGAATGGTAGTGTATATATATATAAAATAAAATTAACAAGAGATATTTAGAATTTAGGAATTCACTAAAGTAAAAGAAGGACAAAACCAAATACTAAGCCATTCTAAAATAAAAATGTTCAATTTACCTTTCACTTTTCACTTGTTATGCTGATGATGTAATTTGCAGTTCAAAATTTAGATTAGAAAAATACAAACCTGAAGGATTTTTACTCACAATTTTGGACCCACTGTATGTGCACACACTACATGGGCTGCGGAAGAGGTGGCTGCCAAGATGCGGCCTATGTAATATTTACAGGTTAGCTTAACATGCAATAAACACATGCACATTTTTACTCCAATGATGAAAATAAGGAGCCAGAAATAGAAAGAGAGTGAGTGAGAGAGTGTGAGAGAGAGAGAGAGAGAGCGGGGCATGTGAGAATGTGAGAGGTGTTGATATTGGATTTCATTACAACTGTCAATTTCACACACAAATACACACACAAACACAGAGCGTCTTGGGCTCTGCATACTCGGGGGGGGAGAAAGTGTGAGATGTCTTGCATCCTGGAGACCGGCACAAATTGAATACTGTGCTGAGCGTTGCTACAGTCCCAGAGATCCCACAATAATGCAACTGCTATTCCCAGTCCAGGCTTCCAAAATAAATGCGTTTATCGCAGTTCAGCCTCACACAGCGGTGGAGAAGTGCTGGAAACAGCGATGACAACAGCTGCTGCGACTCACAAACACAGCGACAGGAAGGCAGCAAACACAAAAGCAGACAGAGAGAAGCTCTACAGGAAAACAACAGGCCGACCAATTGGAGTGAGCAGAGCCGAAAAGCAATATCCTTTCGTTTACTTGCACCTCTCTGCCATGAAACCAAGACAAAGGAACAAAGACATCCTAACAAAATAAACAGAGCTAAAGTGACTCACATTACCGAATCTCTCACTGTTGATTTTTTTTTTTGTCTTCAGTATTTTAATATATGTAGGGCTTTAATATGTTGTAATTTTGTTAAACATGGGCCAGTGACAAAAAGAAAAAGAAAAGATAGATAGATAGATAGAATATATTATAAATAAAACAACAATAATAATTGATTGAAAGTTCTAATTATATGATAAACATCCTGTGAGTTTATATATATGTGTTTCATCCCTCTGGGGTCCACTCTTTTTCATGCATCCTTGAAATGTGCTCTTGTCTTATTGGATCCATCCATCACAAGACACATTCATGATGAAAATATCTAAGACTGACACTTTGCAATCAGCTGAGAGCCCTTAAACGTCATGCTTCATGAGACTGTGGGCTGACGGGAGTCATAAAGCAAATCCTTTCCTGAGTTCACACTACAAGCTACATGTGGCATCTAAATATATTTACCACATGCTACTTTCGCGTTCAAACCACCTGCTCACAAAAATTCGCATTAGGTAATGCCGTTCTTGCATTTTTGAGGGATGAAATGCATCTTTGTCACAGACTCGCATATAATAATTTGCACCTGTATTACAAAACAAGGGGTCTCGGAGTCAGAGAGTGAGCGAAAATTTCAGCGTTAATGATCATATTAATCTCTGACCTCACGGCTGGAGAAAAATGTATCTGAATTAATCAAATACATGCATAGTTAATTAAAAGAAAACAACAGAATTTTGACAAGTAGTGTGAAGAAACGAACACTAATGCAGTTGTATTTAAAATTTCACATCTATCAAGGTTAAATGCATGTCTTCTTGTATACAAATCTGTTGTTTTGTTGCCTTAAATAATCACTGTTAATTAAAGAATACATCCAACCTAACCTAAACACCAAGATTGTTAACGAATACGAAGATTGCATCATTTATCTGTGACTACAGCGAGCCCAAGTCACGTGTAAGGAGATCAGGTATCAGTTTCTTAAAGGAATCTTAAACAAAGCAGCTTACTTTTCTACCATTCTCATCTGAAACATCACTGATCCCTTAATGAAATGACATAAGCTCTGAAAATCCTCCCCTGCCCACAAATTCTGTCTGTTTATCAAGTGACCAGAGGGACTGACCACAGACGTAATATCTGATAAGGAGCCTAATCAGGATCCCTGTTCGAAGTCAAAATTATAAGAACCCTTGACAAGACACTGATAAGAGGCTAAACTTTCCCGCTCAGGCTTTATGTACTCTTATTTCTTTCTTTCTTGGTTGTAGATGAAAGGAATAATTCACCCCAAAAAATTTAAATTTCTTCATTTTGTTCCAAACCTGCAGGACTTTATTTTCTTCTGTGGAGCACAAAAGGTGACTTTTTAAAAGAATATTCTGGCCAATCTTCAAGTGAATGAGAACTTGGACTAACAAGCTCCAAAATAATCGAAAAACAACCATAAAGTATGGTTGTTAAATATGTGTACTATATTCCAAGGCTTTTCTTGAGAGAAGTAACGATGTCTGATTTTTTAAGACATCATGAACGATCCATGATTCCTGTGAGTCAGATTAATTGGTTGATCTGGATCACAAAATTGGTCATGATTTGGTCTCCGAAGTTAACAGCTCACTTGAGGGAAAAATTATCTGTGAATATTTACTTAAAATTTCAATCTGTCCATCACACAAATCTATCATATGATCTAGAATATTATTATATGGATTTTACATCCTTTTTGAAGCTTGAAAGCTCTGGACTGCATTTATTGTACTGTAATCACACAGAAAAGTGCAACCAGTACAATATTCAATAGGGTGAGTAAATAAAACAGAAATACACTAGGGGGGAAAAATTGTGCATAGAAAAAGAATGGAAAAGCAGGGCAGTGTTATACAAAAACGTGTTCTGTGTAAGCACCTTTTAGAGTTGTTCTAAAGAGAGTAGTTCTTGGCCTAAGTTATTATTAATATACATTAAATATATGGTTAAATACAGTTTATAGCTGTTTAATACAAAATACAGCAATGTAGAAATAAAAAAGCTATTTCCTGCTAAACAAAGTCATTGCAAAGACATAAAAAGTGTTGAGCCATGCTTCATCCTCTGGGGTTTCACTGTAAAGGCCTGTCCCCAAGGTTCCGTCCACCAGAGACACAATAATCAGTCAGCGTAGGAAACATCACCTCTTTGCTAATTAGAACCGCTGTATTTTTAGAAATGCAGCAAACGCACGACAAAGGCACTCAATGCCATCCGCATTGTACGCATGGCAGAGCAAATTTCTACTTCGAGAACTCTTCCCATGCTGTCATTGCATGTTTTTATCCTCTCCCTCCCCATCTGACTGAGGGGACATTTTTTATATTCTGACGGATTTGTGGAGAAGATGCTACATGAGCAGTTACCTACATATTTTACTGAACCTAAGCTTTCTTCCATACTGAGCTTAAAATATGTACTTAAATGCAGTAAAACTTTTTTTGTGATTTGTCTTATAAGTGTTAATGTGTGTTCAATCGTATTCCATCAACTTTCCTCACCTTTGATCTCCTTCTCATTCTTGAACCATCGGACATCAGCCGCAGGTTTGCTGCCAGAGGTCACACAGGTCAGTGTGATTTGATCTCCCTCCAACACAGGCTTGGTGAGTCCATTGATCTCTGGTTTCTTAGGCATGCCTAAATATTGCAGAAAAAAGTAAGAGAAAGAGAGAGAAAGAGAAAGAAAACGAGAAAGAGAGAACGATGGCTTACTTTAGTGGGTTCAAAATATGAAAAGTAGGTAAGCGTGAATTTAATGGAAAAAAAATTAGAAATATTTTATTTATCATCTTCTATGAACAACCCCAGTTCTTTTATTTTGACTGGGGTTTTTTATCGTTCAATGAGGTTAATTTAAATTTAGACCCTTTATTCAGTGGTTATTTTCATCATATTATTGCAGAGTTTAAAAACAGTACAGTGTCTTCAATAAAATAGAGCTTATAACTAGGGCTGTCAATCAATTTTAGATTTAAAATCAAATTAATTATTATATGCTGATTATTTAATCAAATTGAAATGCACATATAATCAAATTAAATTAATTTTACATTTAATATCTATCTATCTATCTATCTATCTATCTATCTATCTATCTATCTGTCTGTCTGTCTGTCTGTCTGTCTGTCTGTCTGTCTGTCTGTCTGTCTGTCTGTCTGTCTGTCTGTCTATCCATCAATGTAAAAGTCAATAGTGTCACTGTTTGTTCAATTTAATGCTTCTTTGCTTAATAAAAGTATTACTATTATTATAATTTTTTTTTAAATCTTACTGACCCCAAACTTTTGAACTGTATTGTATCAACATTTGCTTAAATAAAGATTAAAGATAATAATTAAAAATGAGTCTGTCATTGGCCAACAATCCATTTTTAAACTGAGCTGTCAATCTGTCATAAGGCTCATTCACACAGTACGTGGTGTTGCATTCCCTTTCCAGTATTTAACTGATGGTTTATGTACACACGAAAGCCCAAATTATAACATACAAAAGATTCATGTGACTTGACTCAAAGCAATGATCAAAACGTATCCTCCCACCATGACCAAGACAGTGAACCTCAAATGTTTGTTTCCACGTTCAGAAGCAATCAGCATTTCAATCTTATGAAATATTTCAAGAACACAGGAAATTCTGTGGTCCACAAATGCATTACTGTGTCAGGAGCTTCCTCTCTGAGGTAGCGGGCGGAGACAAAGAAAAATCAATAGGGAACATTAGTCAGGAAAATTAGATATTGGGTTTGCTTTGACTGAAGATGAGATCAGACGTTTGGCATTCAGTTCACAGGCCTTATTGCTCCCCTGAGTAAGAGGCCTTAATCACATTCCTTAGAAATAAATCAAAGCAAAAACAACCACAATGTATTATGCATTAAAAAGCAACAGAGTAAATACATCAGTCATTCTACTGCAGCGTGGCCTGCAACCTCCACTGGATGACGTTCTGTTTCTGAATATTGTCCCAAGATCAAGAAAAACCTGAAGATGCCAAGCTGTCACTTCTGATTGATTCAGTTCTTGGTATATAATATACAAATGTAATACTCAAAATCACTTAGGGTCAAATTTACTCACACCACTTTGGTGTATTGACGTTATTTCAATTCAAGTTTATTTGTATAGCGCTTTTCACAATACAAATTGTTGCAAAGCAACTTTACAGCAAATTAAGTTTCTACAATATTCAGTAATGTACATATGGCAGAAATGTACGGAAAAATCAATTAAAGAAGTAATCAAACAGACGATTTTTTTCAAACGACGGTATTTCAATGTTTGTGCACATTTCCAATTGATTGCGGCAGCTGTAATTCATCAAATGATGGAGAACTGTGTTATTATCAATGTTTAGGCACACTTTCGATGGTTTAAGTGTCGATTTAGATGGAACAATGCTGTCCAGTCAAAATTACATTATCCATTAAATATGTGAAAACATGCATAATATCCATAACAACACGTGTAACAAAATGTGTAATTAATAAATAAGCATTGTGTATATTACTGCATATTTTTCCTAGATAATAATTACAACATGGAAATTAATTGTAACCATTCATGTATTCACAATGAGCAAAACATTAATGCAATGCAGGCTTGTTGACAGAGTGTACAACTGTAATGATTTTAATGGTGTACACCAACTAATTAAAATGAGACTAGCTAATTGGGCTCCTAATTAATGCAGAACTATGGCATTAAGCACTGTTTGTTGGCTGTCACAGCTGACATTAACTCTGGTATGTTTGGGACTTGACAGAAAGTCTGTTTGACTTTTGATTGACAAAAGTAGTAAAAGTTGATAGAGGAAACAAATTAAACTTCTTTCTGTGCCATTTCTCAACACTGTTCTGTGATCATCTGTGTCTTTGTTGAAGGCGACCGGGTGAATCCATTTAATTAAATCCTGATCCAGGCCAAAGTTAGATTTGCAATGCCCCCACTGAGGTAAAATTTTAATTATCTATCTGCTTTCTGGAAACGACAGTTGTCTGTCTTCAAAAGAAACACAGTAAAAACAGTAATATTATGAAATACTATCACAATTAAAATAACTCTTTTCTACTTTAATAAAAAACTAGAATTAAAGTAAATTATTCCTGTGACGGCAAAGCTGAATTTTCAGCATCATCACTCCAGTCTTCAGTGTGAAAAGATATTTCAGAAATTATTCTAATATGATGATTTGATGATCAAGAAGCATTTCATAATATTAGCAATGTTAAGGGTTTTGCGGTTAAATTTTTTTTATTGTCTTTTGTGGGAAATGCTTGGTCCTTTTATAGTGAATAGTATTGTGAAGGGACGTGTGGCCCGATGGGACCCATACTCGATTGGTCTCTGCATTAACTCATCCAATGCACCCCCCGTAGTGACACACACACACACCACACCCACCCACACACACCGCGAGCAGGATTCATGATTCTTTATGGACAGAACTTTAAAAGCCAGCATTTATTTGAAATATAAAAATGTTGTAATATTATAAATATAAACAGCTTTACTGTCATGTTTTATCAATTTGCATCCCTGCTGAATAAAAGTGTATTCTTTTAAAAAAATTTCGATTATATGTGTGTGTACACCAGTGCTTGAAGTGAAAAAAAGAATAGCCGTCCCCCCCCCCCCTTAATTAAGTAAATAAGTATTAAATAAATAAGTCTTTATTAATAATGTCACAATTTATGTATTTGCCACAATCAATCAATCAATCAATATGAAATAAAGTTTTCAATACAAATTGCACACGTCAAGCTGCGATCCCAAACAGCCACAGGGAATGCCAAAGACCCCTAAATCGCCTGCTTTTACTACTCTCGGAGCAATATTCAGAAATCCGCTAATCTCTGCCCACTCATATCAGCGTTCCCTTAGAAAACACGCGGGCTTTTACGCCCAATACACGCTGAAAAATAATTTTTACTGACGGCTGGACAAAGTCACCATTTTCCCCGAATCGCTGATGAAATCGGTTTCGTGTTTTCTCTGCTAGCGCTGTTTGAACTTACTGTTTGGGGGGTATGGTGAGCGGAGTCAAGTACTATTTTATATTATCTTATATTATTTTTCTATACTTAACATTATTTATCAACAATTATATTCATTTAGTACATAAATATCTCTTAGTGTAGGCTATATCTGTCAGTTTATATGCATTTCTTCTTGGTCGCCTCCACCATGCCCTTATTGAAAAATGCTAATTCATTCTCTGCCAGAAGGTGGCGTTTTTCACCAGAAATATAGCCATTTCCCCGTAACCGCAGTAAACAAAGCAGCTCAGCACCTGACTTTGAAACTTGCAGCGCTCATACTTAATCAATTAAATAGCCTTATAATATATAATAAGCTATATCTCATTATACATGTAAATATACATTTACATGTATATTTAGTTTTTTTTCACTGGTGCACCACCTGAGTCTTCTTCTCCAGTTTCTACCAGTGATCATTGTTTCCTTCCTGCGGTACTACCTGCGCACATATCAGTAGCATCACTGGGCTGTAGGTTGCCAAGTTGAGGGGACAAATGGGTTAACATTTGTATGTGTCGATCGTGTGAGAAAGATGCATTTCATACAAGATCTGGCAACTGGACAACCTTGGAATTTGTTGTTGTGATTATTCATATGATGAGGTTTGGCCCATACAAATGACTGGAGTTTTACCGGAAGCGAATGTAGCAAACATATAAAATATGCCCAGTGGGATTTTTTTTATTTTTATAGAAAGATTAAAAATACGGGAGAAATACGGGAACAGTATTTTATTTTTTTTTGCTTTAAATAAATATCTTTCTTTAAATTCTAAAGACACTGAGCAAAAAGTTTTAGATAAAAATACAGGCCTATAAGTGCAAAAATGGCGTTTAGGTATGATAGATGATAGACTACAAGAAATTCAGTCAATGTGAACAAAACTGGCTTGTGAAATTTTGTAAAATAACAAGTCAAGGCTAAATAACTCAAAATGCTTCAGCTGGCTGATTTAGGATGCAATCCCAGACACATCCTGTGTTAAATGATGTCTTACCCAGGACGGTGAGGAAAGCCTTGGCTGTTTTGACAGGCATGGTGAAGAGGGAGCAGGTGTACATCCCCTCGTCTGTCAGCGTGACCTCACTGATGTTGATCGTCAGCTCCTGCGACGTGGCTCGGACCAGCTCAATCCGGTTATCTCTCAGGGCTGCCAGAACAAACAATCAAGAGAGCACCATTAAATATGACACCTTCATTAGCATGTGCCATACTCAAGAGTGGCGGATTCTCTGACTTTCTCAAACCACTTAAAGTTTTAATGCATGAATTGAATACTTACCAACAGACAAGACATGAAAGCATTGAAACATCAAGAATGTGCAATTTTAACCTAAAAAATTTATTTACAAAAGGAAACATGTCAATCTATGAAAATATTCTCATATTATGCTAATTATGAGGATCAATTCTTTGCTACAGGGAAAAATTATTTTATGATGGCTTTCAGTCAGGGCAAATGGAATATGGATCAGTCAGGATTCAAATCTACAAAATGAGCATTCATCGATTTGAAACATACATGCTTGAGCTCACCTAGTCATTAACAAACTCTGTATTTATGACATTTGCAAGTTATTTACCCAGTCGAGTATGAATAAAAGTAAAGTTAAAACTTATTTTGATTGTGACCTCTGTGCAAAAGAGGCCTAAGGATACGGTTTTAGTTATTACACCTTTTAGTGTCCATCATCACATAGGCCTAATGTAAAGGTCAAAGTACTAATGCAAAGGTCAAAGGCAAACGTGAAAGACGGGCAGTAATTCCCGAGGTATCTTTAACATGCTTTGTTCAATGATAATGACTATACTCGGGAAAAAGTCTGGCAGATCATAAGATAGCCGCCATGTGGCGGCACAGTTTAATCAGCGGAGACAAGGTCACTAGTTCTAACCTTCTGCTTTCCATAAAACTCACTCAGACATTTTGAGGCTCATTGACGCTCTGTAACAACCTGCCAGAATATTCGCGAATGAGCTTTATGGATCTTTTCTCCCAGGAGAATAGAAAGAATACATTCTCATGGTCAGTCATCAGGGTGACCTTTCAAAGCTCTCTTAATAAAAAAGTTGGTCAATGCCTTAGCCGTTTGCCTTGTCATACCACCTGAAAACTTTAAACTGAATACAGCAGTGTTAGGGAATAGACTAGATACTCATTTATAGATAGCGTGTTTGAGTTAATGCGGATGAAAAATGAACTGTGTTACAGAAAAAGCTATATTATTTAATAAATAAAATGTGTAGTGCCACTATTTTCATTTACAAAGATCAACAAATACAGTCATAATTGCCTAAATAGAAGCTTTATGGAGATGAATTTCATTTTGTGATCACAGTAGGTTAAAGCTCTCAGCCACATCGAGCCGTATACACACCAATTACTACAGTATGTTAAAGGAACTTTAAAGGAAGTGTAAAGTGGAACCACGCAGGCACACTCCGGGTATCCAAACAAACATCCCACAAACCCACTTACACACCTCAGTGAGGCCTTTCGTAGTTGAAATAAAACAGCCTAACTGATGTTGTGTGTTGACCATGTGTTTTCAGACGCGTCTCCCCAGAGGTCTGAGTGCAGCTCCCTCTGGACAGCAGCATCTCTGAGGTAATTGAACATAATGAGGTTCATTACAGGAAGAGATGCAGGCCAACGCTGGAATGAAAAAAGAACTTGCGGTACAGGCTGTTGTTAATGCCTTCCTGTCCTCTTTCCCAAATGAAGTGCATTTCAAATAATGTGACCACCATGACAATGGTGTGTGGTGTATTATGCAAAAAAAGTGAATTATTTCAAATTAATTTAGATTCAGATGTGACTAATGCTGGGTTAAAAAAAAAGGTTAATCACAAGTCTCTGATGCTCAACATCAGTGACGTGCACAGACATTTTGAGGGGCAGGGGCTCAAGTGGAAAAAAGGGCACTTCTCATATTTATAAAAAAAATTCTAAACAAAACATTAAATATATTAGGGGTGTGCAATATTGTATATATCTCAATATTTTCTGAGGTAAACAATAATTAGATGATATTTTGCTGAGTGTGTTATTGTGCTGATAACTTAAGGACTACCGTGGACACCTAAAACTCAAAAACTGACTCCTAAAGTTTGTGATATTCTGCATATTCTGTGTGGTGATTAATTCACAGCAGTGATGGAAATTAATATTTTCCAATAAGTTTAAATTGATGTTTACCTTTTATGAGGATTTTTACCTTTAAGCCTTTATTTTTCTAAAAGTGTGCATCATCTTTTCAGTTAAATTCTTAAATTTAATCAGTCAGTTAGAATAAGAAGTAATTTGGGCTGTTACCAGTCCAAAATCAGTATTGACAAAATTAATCTTCGCAATGCAGAGAATACACAGAAGCTGCCTTAAGGGACCTTGTGCAATTTACCACACCGGTTCATGCAGGACATGAATTTATTTAAACCTCAGTTACAAATGCATTTTCTGTTTTGATATTTGAAACTAAAACTAAACTACTGAATGTAGAAATTAGTTCAAAATTAAAAGAGCCTGTAAATTGAAATTAAACTGCCATAGCCGGCAGCAATCCTGTCTAATACCTGAGTCATTGCGGACTGACCAAATCATTTACACTGGGGATTCAATCAGGAAGAAATACAGGTCATGTTGCTCAAGACGCAAATTTAAAATATATGTTGTTGCGAAATAGAGCAAAACAGTCATATTGTAGTCTAAACGTAAGGTCTTAATATTAATTGTGTTTATTGCCACTTGCTTGAAAATCTTTCACATGTTCTCATGGTTGCTTTTGGGAAAAAACTCAGTCTTCGCGTGTACTGTGAATAAACATAGAATTATATAAATATATACTTTCTCCCACCATCATGTTTGCATTTTGTGACATGCTAAATGCTTTTAGTAAACTGATCATGCCTTAAGAACTTGGACGGGTCGAACCACTAACTTCCTATTGCTAACTAACGTTATAGTAACTTGTGGCCTGAGTCATGGCAGGGCGGACTTCGGATTGTGGGGCCCAAGCAAATTCACCAGGTGTGGGCTCACAAAAGATTGTCTCAGGGTTACGTATGTACCATGGTTCCTCGAGGGAACGAGAACGCTGCTCCGGAGACGCTGCGGGAACGCCCCTCGCGGGACCGCTCTGAACCTCTTGTGTAATCAACCATAGAAGGCAGACATCACGTTCGTTGACGTACTTACCAGGCAGCATGAAAGCACGTGCGGTGGAGCCGGCATCAGCTTCCAGGAATGAAGCAAGCGCTGGCAAGGACGCCGGAAGTATGGGCAGGTGTGGCTGCTAACGCGTTATTGGTTATGTCCTGCCCCCTTCCATGCTAGAATTAGCTGTAAATTCGAGGCACAGGTTGCTTAGTCTTTTGTTCATCACCACTCACCTCCACACCAAGGCAAACACAAATGGAAAGGGAGGGAGGGCTTCACTGCGGCTCTGCCTGCATTTCCTTCGACGGATGTCAGCTGATCAAATGTGCACACACTGAGGCGCGGACGGAGAAAGGCATTGGAACTCGACACTCGACAGTCTCAACATTTCCTGACCTGACCCGACCCGACCCAACCTGATATTTTGATTTTTAGTTTGTTTGACAGGGACAGCTTTGCGCAAACAGAAACACACACACATGCACACATATAGATTGTCGTTCTTGGCGCCGCAGACGGCTCCTCAGTGTTAGGCTCCCATGTTTGGACGGTTTTTGTTTCGTTTTTTTCCGGTTTTTTTTTCGCAACACGATCTTGACCAGGGCTAGCGTTGCTACTGCGGCAGAACACAGCACACAGCTTTACCAGATATTCGTTTTCGGACATTTCTGATACGTTGTGTCGGTGGAGCTGCTGCGCTGACTCAGCGCTTCACGACGCGCAGACGGGGAGCGAGCCGGCGTGCTCATGAACTCGGACGCGCGGATTCAGGATGCGGTTGCCGAGCATTCATATGGCAATCTCGCTTCTACCCAACAAACGATTAACTTCTTCTGCCTCCCGCAAATAAGGATTCTTCAACTCTGCTGGCTCTGGTTTTCACGGAAACCGCTGAATGACGCCATTCCGACAGTGCATAGTCTCCCGGTTTTCAGCTGTTTAGACAGATCGGCACGCAGATCAACGGGGAACGCGCGCGGTGGCGGGACATTTTTTTCATCAACGAAGGTTGTGTGCAGATTTTACAAGGCGTTAAAGGAAAATGTGCGGGTCCGATCGAGACGAGATTTTCATTATCTGTAAGCCGTTCTATTCGCCGCGGGCGTTTTGCTCGTTCATTCTCGTCAGTGTCTACATCCCTCCGCAAGCACACATGAGCTCAGCTTTACAGAAACTCGCTGATCAGATCAAAGAGACAGAACAACAACACCCGGACTGTTTTAATCATTCTCGGGGGCTTTAATAAAGCCAATCTCTCCCGTGAAAAATACAGACAGCACATCACATGTCCCACCAAAGACAGTAATATACTGGACCATTGTTACTCCACAGTAAAGGATGCATCTCGCTCCGTCCCCAGAGCTTTGGGGCTCTCTGATCACTGTCTGGTTCATCTTATACCGACTTACAGATAAACTTAAATCTGATAAACCTGTAGTAAAGTCTATAAAGAGATGGACCAACGAAACAGAGAGGGCATTACAAGCCTGCTTCGACTGCACATTGGAGTGTTTTTGAAGCCCCACCATTGATCTGACAGCTCACGGGAATCTTAACATCATATATTCATTCTTGAATACATTTTTCCCTACCAGACTCATTTAACGGGTCATAAGATAAGCCATGGTTTACGCAAAACTTTCGTCATCGTCCGCATGCCAAAGAGGACGCTACAAAGGGTGGAGCAGCGTCTTGTCTCAATCAGGCCAAAACACACTGAATAGGAATTAATGCCAAGTAACGACCTAAAAAACTTAGACACCATTTTTCTCTCAGTTAGCTCCTTTTTGAACTTTCATCGGTCGGTTTTACAGGAGGCACCGAATACCAGGCCACCAGCACAAACTTTCTTTCCCCAGCAATCTCCTCATGCACAGTTTAATGTTCTCCCATTAGTGCCCATTAAAGTAGCAGTATTGCATAACCTTATAATTATTTACACCGCTAACCCTGTACCTCTTTTTTCCCTACCACGTCTTTATTTGATTCTATTCGATTCCAGCTATACCCACCTGACATACAATTTATTCCTTTGTTTGTGGTTTATATTTATGCTGTTATTTGTCACATCTCATTTTTATTAATGCTGTGTGTTGGCTGTGTCTCCGTGACTGGAAGCATTGTGACACTATAACACTGCCTTGTATGACAACATACTTGGCAATAAAGATCGTTCTGGATTCTAGAATATTCAGAAAAAAACCCCACTCCACAGAAAAAGGGCACTTTCTCTCGAGGAAGAAAAAGGCCAGGTGCTCAAGCCCCTTTTTATGTCTATGTGTGCACGTGCCTGCTTCAGCATGTGCATGGACCCACACACAATGATGGACATACTCTAGATTTAATCATCAGTAGAGGTGTAAACATTTCATCCATTGTTATTAAGGGTGTAGCACTATCTGATCACTTCTGTATTTTCTTTGATATATTGATCCCTGTTACCACTGAATCTAATTCTTTCGCTGTCAAAGAGATGCATTACGAAAAACGGTGTGCCTTTATGAGGCTATATCTTTAATCACCACTATTTCTTTAGACTCTGTTGATCCTTCTCCTTGATTTCCTGTAATCAAACAGTTAAGAATGTTATTGATACATTGCCGTCCTGTGAAATTCCGCACGAAACGGCCAGAACGAAAATCAGCTGGGAGAAATCACACATTCAGAGGATGAAAGACAATCGAGGAAAAGCTGAGCGGATGTGGCGGAAGACTAAACTTGAAATTCACTATAGCATCTATAAAGACGGCCTTCGTGCTTTCAATGTGGAACTAGGTAAAGCTAGACAGTCATTCTTCTCAAACCTTATAAACCGTAACTTAAACAACACTCGCACTCTTTTTGCTATTGTTGAGAGACTGACAACCCCCCCAAGTCAGATTGCCAGTGAAATGCTCTCCGACAGCAAATGCAATGATTTTGCTTCCTTCTTTTCTGAGAAGATCAATATTATCAGGAAGGCGATTAGCACATCCCAAAGTTATGCAGAGGTCAGAAAGATTCGACCACAATACCAAAAAGATGATACTATGTCTGTTTTTGAAGAAATTGATAGCAAAATTTTGGATGAAATAGTACAGCACCTTAAATCGTCAGCCTGCTGTCTTGACACACTTCCCACATATTTTTTTTCAAAAGGGTGCTTAGAAGTAATCTCTTAGAATTGAAGCGCTCACTTCTTCTGGGACCTTTTTCCAACTCCCTTAACTGCCAGTTGTTACCCCCTCTCAAAAGACAATCTTATCAAATCTTCCTTTTATAGGCAAGTTTATTGAAAAGGTAGTCTTTAATCAGCTCAACAAATACTTATAATATACAAATGGAATTATAAATACAAATTATAATATAAAATACTTACTTACAAATGGATACCTGGACAATTTTCAATCTGGTTTCCGACCGCATCACAGCACAGAGACAGCGCTCATTAAGATAATAAATTATATTTGCTTAAATTCTGATTCTGGCAAAGTATCAGTGCTGGTACTTCTAGATCTCAGTGCTGCGTTTGACACAGTCGATCATAACATACTTCTAGAGAGACTGGAAAACTGGGTCTGGCTTTCTGGGATGGTTTTCAATTGGTTCAGGTCATATTTAGAAGGGAGAGGTTTTTATGTGAGTATAGGAGAGCATAAGTTTAAGTGGACGTCCATGACATGCGGAGTGTCACAAGGCTCAATTCTTGCACCGCTCGTGTTTAGCCTGTATATGCTCCCACTAAGTCAAATAATGAGAAAGGACCAAATCGCCTATCACAGCTATGCATATGATACCCAGATTTACCTAGCCTTATCTACAAATGACTACAGCCCCACTGACCCCTCTGCCAATGCATTGATGAAATTAACAGTTGGATGTGTGAGAACTTTCTTCAGTTAAACAAGGAGGAAACTGAAGTCATTGTATTTGGAAACAAAGATGAAGTTCTCACGGTGAATGCATACCTTGACTCTAGGGGTCTAACAAATAAAAATAAAGTTAGGAATCTTGGTGTGATTCTGGAGACCGACCTTAGTTTCAGTAGTCATGTCAAAGCAGTTACTAATCAGCATACTATCATCTCAAAAACATTTCAAGAATTAGATGTTTTGTTTCCAGTCAAGACTTGGAGAAACTTGTTCATGCCTTTATCACCAGCAGGGTGGACTATTGTAATGGTCTCCTCACCGGCCTTCCCAAGAAGACCATTAGACAGCTGCAGCTCATCCAGAACGCTGCTGCCTGGATTCTGACTAGAACCAGAAAATCTCAGCATATCACACTCAGATTTTCCTCAGGTCCTTACACTGGCTTCCATTTATATTTAGGATTGATTTTAAAGTACTTTTTACTCGTTTATAAATCACTCAATGGCCTAGGGCCTAAATACATAGTAGATATGTTCACTGAATATAAACCTATCAGACCACTCAGATCATTAGGATCAAATTAGTTAGAAATTCCAAGGGTTCACACAAAATAAGGGGGAGTCCGCTTTTAGTTATTATGCTGCCCGCAGTTGGAATCAGCTTCCAGAAGAGATCAGATGTGCTAAAACATTAGTCATTTAAATGCAGACTCAAAACTCATGTTTATCTGTGCATTTATTGAATGAGCACTGTTCGATGTCCGAACTGATTGCACTATATGTTATGCATAATCATTTTCTATTCTTAACTGTTTTAAATTAATTTTAAACCTCTTAAATACATTTTTAAATCATTTTCAAAGTTTTTAAAATTCCTTGTTTTATTGTTGTGATTCTTTTACTGTTATTATTATTTTCTTTTTCTTTTATGTAAAGCACGTTGAATTACCATTGTGTATGAAATGTGCTATATAAATAAACTTGCCTTACCTTGCCTTGCATATTCCAATTCCATTAAAAACAAAAGTCTTTGCTGATCACCAATGCTGCATTTATTTGATCAAGAATCGCGAATTCACAGTAAAAGACACTGAATAACAGCAATATTGTGAAATATTTAAAAATGTAAAAAAAAAAAGAACTTGAAAAAAAGTGTTATTTGATATATTTTAAATGTAATTTACTCCGATACCTATTCGCTGTATACTCAAATGCAGCGGTTCTTTTAAGCAGTCCTTTAAAAGATTTGTTCCGGGTTTGAAATCGCTTGAAACCTGACTCGAGTCATTTCCTGCAAATCAAATCACCCCTGGAACAAACCACATGCACACACATTCAAAGCCACCAAAAACGCACAAACTCTCTTTAGAATTCAAACCGTACTGTCTCGATATTTGGCTCTACATATTGAGGCATAGATGCTCTCTCTCTATCTAATGCATCACATTATTGGGGAACGAAGGCCTTGCTGTGCAGGGGATACATAGAGTATTGACAGACATCTTGAATTGTACACAGGTCAATTACCATTTTCACCTCCACAAATATGTGAATCTATGCTGTTATCTTGGGCCCTAAGCCGGATCCGCAGCCGACTCCGACGGCTGGACAAACTAAGCACGCTCAAAAATGCCTACTTCTCTCAGTTCGGAAAATGCCAAATAAACATTCTGTCCCCATTCTGTACGCGAAGGAGGATATTTATCCTCTTGGACGAAAGCGGTGATGAAGGGATACTTTAGACGGGGCGTTTCAATCTTTCGATCCACGACCCCCATACTAAGGCATAAAGGACCCGATTCTAAAATTAAAAGGCAGCTATCTGTTTTGTTTTTCATTAAGTAAAGACAAAAAAAAAAAAATCAAATTAAATCAAACTGTAAATAAAACATTTACAACAAAGTATTATTTCAATCTTTCCAATCTTTCTACTTACACGTCACATTTATTTGTGAAAACTGTTTCAAAGTAAATCATACACCAAATTTTTCAGTGTATTGTCAATAGCATTTTGTCTCTTCTACATTACATTATTTAATTTTTCACCCTACTCATTATAGTACTGTACTGTTAGATGTTTTGTACTGTAAGCTGGATAGGTTTTTAGGAATGTTATAAGTGACTTGAGTGAGTAAAAGTAGCAGTTAGGTTTCTCTTAGTTCTTAATCAGTAAGGATTGTGCAGTAGTTTTTTGCTAGACCCCACAAGCTAGTGGCAGAAGCTGGATGTGAAAAACCCCTAGACGAAGATAGGACTAGATGTTGAGGGGTGATCACTGAAAACCCCCGACGTGAAATAAATTCAAATGTAACTAAATTTACTCTTGGCTAACTGCTACTGTTTAATGTTGGAGATGTTAACAGCCAGAACAGGTGTTTGAACGCTGTAGTAAATATGGAATGGGTAAAGCGCATGCCAAACCCGGCAGCTAACATGGAAAAACGGCCCTGCACACGGCATGAAGGAGCCCATCACATCACGTCCGTCCAACCACAGGGCCGAGGGCCCGCGGTCGCAATTTACCTCAGTTGACCTGCGGCCGCCCAGCGCAGCAAAGCAAGACCAGAACAACGGAAGCTGGCAGCAGCGGAGGGAGCAAAAGGGCATGCATGGGTCGGGGCCCAGCCAAGAAAAGACAACATGAGACATGACGTGTTTTCGCTCACCAGGCAGGCAGAGGGGCACAGGGGGGTGGGCGGTCAACACACGCGAGGAGCGCGCAGGAGAAGCGGGGGGCAGGAGTGACAGGGGTGAGCGGGGGAATAGGCAAAGAGGGCCTGGATCGCAAAACGCCCGGGGAACCGGAGCGCGAACACAAAAAAGGTTTGACCAAAGATCTGGAAAAATTTGAGAAAACACAGATGTCCTTTGATTAAGACACAGATCTTCCCATGCTGGCAGGGAAATGGTGTCAGATTGCTCTCCGGTGGATTTCACACTTTGATGAAGTTTCCTGTCGAGTCTCTAAAGTGCTAATTTTGTTGCACCAAAGCCATTAATTAATGACACGTCTCCTCAAAATGCTGGGGAAGGTCATTAGAGCCGGAGTAAAGTCAGACACGTTGAAGAATGTCTCTGATAATTGATAATAAACTCTCATAGCATAACGAAGAGACCAAACAAGCCCGTTTCTCATCTGCAAAACCTCTCATCAAAGACTGCGCAGTTCAAACACAGGATTACAGAAGAAAAAGCAGACTGAAGTGAAGAAAAGGTCCTTCGTTCTTCTCTAGAGCTGACGGGAAGCTAAGAAACACGCAATTGCAAACAAATAAGTCACGTTGTTACTTAATCTGTGCTTGATTTCCATTTCATTGGGGCTAGTAAATTAAACACGACTGTTTAATGGTGCTAAAGCTTTTGTCATTCCTCTTCAGCTTGGAAAAAATGAAAAACGGCACTGATAACAATATCATATTCCAGTTCGGATTCGCATGCCAGAAATGTGAATTTTGTCTTGGTGCGATAATGACAGAGAAAATGAGTCTATATGGAGTCTGACACGCCGTTATCATAAAGTTACACCCATTCTTTCCCCTCATTAACAAATGATGTTCGTTAGAAAAATAGTGCCATCCATTCAGCAGTGATTGAACAACCATCTAATTATCATGTTTAATTATACCATAAATCAGAGCATGATTGATAAATAAGTACCACCCTCAGAATCACTAATGAGCTCTTTCATTACATCTCACTGTATAAAGCTCCTGTTCTGCTCAAGATTTAACCACAGAAGGAAATGGGAAGTCAGATGGACGAGGAAGCCTCTTACATTTTCTCAGTGACATGTTCCTGATACGAAATCTCAGGCCTTCCACCCTGACAGCGACAAACTACCTGTCCTGTCATTTTTGTAAACTGTTTTAATAAGAAATGGTCTGCTATGAAAAGTATATTTAATACTAGAAGGCTTTTGTGAGGATCTTAAAAAAACATTATTTTGCAGGGTCAGACCTAAGCAGCTTAAAAAACATGGACGAACTTGATAAACTCACATTTAATTTCTGACTTAAAATTTTATTTTATATTCATTATTTGAGCTCCATATTGCAGTTTAAAAAAAAATTTTTTTTTTACTTCGAGTAAAAAGATGAGCCTGAATAACCACATGGCAAATGACTGAGAGCGACAATAACAGCAAAAATTAAAATACATACAATACAAATTATCCATGCCACAGTGCATGCTGGGAACTCAAGCAGGCCTGCAGCACAAGTTAAATGTTAGCATTCTTTATACGCCAACATACCAAATGTATGTGTGATTAATTAAACGAATGCAAGAAATCAAGTTAAAACGCTGAAAACTCATAAAATTAAGCAGAAATCGCAGAAATGTGGCAAATCAAATGGATCGAAAAAAACATACATTTCTAAATATATTTCTTAAATCTCATTCAAATATCATAATTCATTTCTTTTTAAATATACGGACAGTATAATATCATGCACTATGCTTTAATGCATTGGTATTATCAATGTGAGCAGAAGTATAAGTATCAGTCCATCGTTTCCATGTCTCCCAGTGCCCCTTCTCAAAATAAATTCACTACACTAACCTTCCTGGCTCTCCCTGGTCAGCCCAGCTTCTAAATCTCATCTGACGGGACTCTTCCCAAGGCCGTCACATCTTAGTAACTCTAACTGACATTTCAGCAGCCCCTCCACAGGGAGAAGCAGCATGAAGCTGCAGTCCAAACAACAAAATACAACTATTGCCTCTTTCTTGCCTCTCTTTCTCTCTCTCTCTCCTGTGGTCTGTCATTCCACCTCCCCATCTTCTTCTCTTTTCTCTTATGCCTGGATGACAGACTATACAAGACATATTAGTTGGTCACATTGTGTGATTTGCTCAAATAACGGAAGTTAATAAATGATTTTGCTTTATAAAGCCTCAATTCTTTTTGCAGAAGAAATCTATATTGACAATCTACACAACCAGTCAAAAGTTTGGACCCACCTAGTCAGTCAAACCAAAAGTCAAACCAAAACTAAGTAAAACTTGCTTTTCACAGTTGAGTTCCTAAGTGTTTCTTTCTTCTTCTCCTTCTTAAAGAAATTGCCTATTTTGTAAAGAAAATATGCCTTTACAATATACAAATTTCAAACAAATCCAGGGTCCTTGAAAGCTAGATAGAATATAGGCTTTATAAAACATTTGAAATCAATTATATATTATTTGTATTTTCTATTATGTTAAAGTTTAGTTAATATATTCTCGTTTTTATTTTTAATGGGTTTTAATTATAAATTAATATATATATATATAATTATACTAATATTTTACTATTACTTTTAATATACTTAATTTTTTTTTATATTTATATTTCCGCTAAGATTATACAATCATTATGCTTACACCAAAAATTATGTGTAGAAAAACTATTTTCACTTAGAAATACTAAAAAAAATAATTTTGCAATTAATTACAAAGGCACTTCAAGTAACACATTGAATTAAACATGAACAATTTGAGTAGAAAACGGAAACAATATTTTACTTAAAACATACTCAAATAATGTTTATTTTAATTACAAGTGAAAAAACTACATTGTTGTTAGCTTGCTTAACTTGCTAGCTCTATTATTATTATTTGTTTTTTATATATTTTTTTAAAACTGGGGGTCTCTGGTTTGACTGAGATCTGCGTGGTCTGTAAAGGTTTGAAACCCGTGCTTTACATTAAAAGCCTTTTAAACTTAAGAAAGTTTAAAAAACATAAAGAACTTAAGAAACATAAATTCAGTCCAATGCATCCCAACCTTTGACTGGTAGTATATAAAAAATAAGAGCTGCCAGTGAGGCTGCTCCAAAACGCCGACAGGTAATATCCTGTTACAAAGTGTGACCTTGCGTTCTGAATCCGTGCCAACACATCTCTTTGAAAATGACCAGCTAATAGTTTATATTAAATCAATTTCCCCCAGGGCAAAGGCGATTGTGGCTATTATTGTTGCGGTAAATTCTGTTAGCATTGCTGAACTAGCACTTAGCATGGCTTAATGGCGATATGTATTCCGTACACATTAAGTGGCGGGATTCACAGATTGCTCCGGAGCAGCCTGACTCTGCGAACATCTCCCCAGCCGAACACGCCTGCCAAACAACCGAGAGGTAATGTTGTTACACGCACTATCCATCAAAGTGCACATGCTCCATACGCACAGACGCTTGACCTCAAACACACACGCCCGAGACGGCGGATCCAGCGGCCAGGGAAGACAGCAGGTGTTATAGCTGATACCTTGCTAGGTTGAGTCACACTGGCAGGGGAATTTACTGCACCATTGGCTGTAGTGATGGGGTGTCACAGTGGGATTTGGGTGTCATTCAAAGAGCAGGCTTTGTTAGAGCCTTTCGGGATTGCCTTGAAAAGACCACGCTATGCTCCACCCTGTTCTTGGGTCATAAAATCTGATAGTACATTGGCCCATTACGATCTGGAGATATTCCTCCTGTGTCTCGGTGGCTGTTTTAAGCCGTCATTTCCCTAGAGACGGAGGATTGGGTGCGGAAGGGACGGAAATATGACATGCTCCGCAAGTTGTGAGACTTCAGAGAGTTTGCTTTTTAAAATCACATTTCATATATGAGAGGAGCCCAAAGTGATACTCAGTTTTTCAGGCCGCTGCGCTTTTCTGTCTGAGTGAGGTTTAAATAACGTGTTTGATGTTTAGTTGCAGTGCCGCGGTGCTGTTCAAGTGTGCTATCACTGTGATCCCGAATTAACTGCGCTCGTATTTCCCCGCCGGGCATGCTTAGTTAACCACACAGACAGGCTAGCTAGAACTCCATTCGCCTGTAATGCATCCCGAACATGAGGACGAGGTGAAACGTTTAACTCTTATTAAGAGACTTAAGCTCAGAGGAGATCGCATGGATTACATGGTACAAACTGTAAGTGTTATTTGCCGCCAGATCAGCTGCTCATTTTCCACACCTGAGAGTTAAGCTGTGGATTAAATCATACATAGGCGTAACACAAAGACACTGTTGTTCTACCAGTGTTAATCGTGAAATTACAGATGAAAATGTTTGATGACATGTTTTTTAGGTTTCAAATGAAGATGAAAAATACACATCATGAAGGTAATTGAATAATTTTAAATGAAAACATACTGTTGACAAAAATATGATATGAAAAAACTGCTAACTTTAACAGTGCACTAAGAATGTTGAGAATTGATTCAAATGATCCAATTGACCTTTATGAGGTGAAACAAGTTAATTAGCTCACTCAAACACACCCTATTCATATGTATACGTATGTGATTAATTAGCTATATGAAACATAAAAATTGTATTGCAATTTAAGAATGAAGGAACAAACCTTTGGTTGATATCAGATGAGGGTCGTAAAATTGCCCTTTAAATAGCAAAGAGGTTTATGTTAATTTTCTGGATATTAAGAGTAATTTCTGCATATGAATATATATATATTTTCAATATTTATACTGTATCACATGACTTAATATCAATATCATACATTATATTATAGTCAATATCATACATAGCATGTGTATATCTGAGTAACCATTAATAATCTGAACTAGAAGAAGAAGGAAGGTAGGTACTAGACTAATCTTTTGACCATTGAAATCATAAAATCATAATTAATTTGAGCCATAATCAATTGTAAATAGTTATTAAGTTTAAGAAGTTGTTTTGGAAACCTGACAAACAAAAAGTAAACTTTGTTACTTTGCAGGTTTATGGTTTACTTGTCCAGTCCTTTGTACACGACCCCTATGGAAATGGCAGAACATGGGAAATGGCTTGGAATTCCATTATAGTATGTTCTGTTAAAGATTGAATGCCATTTTTTATACATAAAATGGAGCAATGAATTGGAAAAATCTAAATTCTGAAAATGGTAAAAAGATAAAACAGACAGAAAACAAATTCGAGATACAACCCCCCTGTGGAACACAAAACGAAGGACTTTTTTTTTTTTTTTTTTTTACAGTGGAAGTCAATGGTGACCAAAACAGTATGGTTACAAACATTCTTCAAAATATCTTCTTTTGGGGTTCCACTAAATAAATAAAGTTTTGTTACAGGTTTGGAAAATATGACTCATGAGTAAAATGATGACAGAAATGCTATTTTTGGGTGAATAAGTACAAGTCACCATAACATGGAGGCTGGGGGAAAAACCTGAATTCAGGTCGGAGGGAAGTCATCCATGCAACTTTTCTCCAAGTCTAAAAATGTGCAAACTATCTTGCCAGGACTATATTTGCCTTGGGGAGTGAGAGAGAGATTTCCCAGCAGTACGCAGTGTCTATGTGGAGCTGAGGCCTCGCGTCAGAGCACTGCTCAGCCAACGCTGAGAGCTAATGAGGCCCTGTCGGTAAGCGAGTCTATTGCACAGCCACACAACACTGTCAGAAAGTCAAGGAGAAAGGAAAGGGAGCTCTTACTGCCGTCACATTATGCTAATACAAATACTTATTACCCAAACTTGTGATACACTTGAAAACTAGCATATTGTCCATTTAGCTGACGATTACAAAAAAAAAAAAAACTTTTCGTCCTTCATACATTGATATCATGTGAGGGTCGCCATAAAACGGCCTTTTAATTTTTTCATTTATCTTTCATTTGCACTCCTTTTGTGAATGTTTTACGGCCTTGTGTGAGACAAGGGCTTGTTTCGCATGCTAGGAGATTTATAACAGAGTCTGAGACAGAGTCTACGGCTTTTTTAAAACCCCCATAAAGAAAAGTGGGAAAATATATGATGGTTTTATCGTACACACGATGGTTTTATTGTACAGAAAGTTTTTGGAAGGGATACTCTCGAAATCTATTCAGGCAGAGCAAATTTTAAATGCATTGAAGGCCTGACTAATAGATTTCTGAGCAGGATTCAGAGCGCAGAGAGCTGGAGCAAGGGGAGATTGATACAGTTGAATTATATATAACTTTCTGAAGAGTTTCATATTCAGAGGTCTGCTTTGGGATTGCATTTGAGCAGTGGCTTGACCACGCATCTCACTGGTCATCCATAACTCAAATTCCGATGGTCCAGTTGTGAGAAATATACCATGAAATATTTCAATAAATCTGCCATGACTCACAGAGGGGAGAAGCTCGCGGAGGTGCGAGGTGGACAGGCTTCTATCTCCAAATGCATCTATGAATAAAACCTCCACACCTGAGATACATTATTATCGGAATAATAATAGATATACAGTGGGGAAAAAAAGTATCTATGTCAGCCACCAATTGTGCAAGTTCTCCAACTGAAAAAAAGATGAGAGAGGCCTGTAATTTTCATCATAGGTATACCTCAACTATGAGAGACAAAATGAGAAAAAAAATCCAGAAAATCACATTGTAGGATTTTTAAAGAATTTATTTGCAAATTATGGTGGAAAATAAGTAGTTGGTAAATAACAAAATTTCATCTCAATACTTTTTTTTTATATACCCTTTGTTGGCAATGACAAGAGGTCAAATGTTTTCTGTAAGTCTTCACAAGCTTTTCACACACTGTTGCTCGTATTTTGGCCCATTCCTCCATGCAGAACTCCTCTAGAGCAGTAATGTTTTGGGGCTATCGCTGGACAACACGGATTTTCAACTCCCTCAAAAGATTTTCTATGGGGTTGAGATCTAGAGACTGTCTAGGCCACTCCAGGACCTTGAAATCCTTCTTACGAAGCCACTCCTTCGTTGCCCCGGCGGTGTGTTTGGGATCATTGTCATGCTGAAAGACCCACCCACGTTTCATCTTCAATGCCCTTGCTGATTGAAGGAGTTTTTCACTCAAAATCTCACGATACATGTCCCCTTTCATTCTTTCGTTTACACGGATCAGTTTTCCTGGTCCCTTTGCAGAAAAACAGCCCCAAGGCATGATGTTTCCACCCCCATGCTTCACATTAGGTATGGTGTTCTTTGGATGCAACGCAGCATTCTTTCTCCTCCAAACACGACAAGTTGAGTTTTTACCAAAAAGTTATATTTTTGTTTCATCTGACCATATGACATTCTCACAGTCCTCTTCTGGATCATCCAAATGCCCTCTAGCAAACTTCAGACGGGCCTGGAAATGTACTGGCTTAAGCAGGGGGACACGCCTGGCACTGCAGGATTTGAGTCCCTGGCGGCGCAGTGTGTTACTGGTGGTAGCCTTTGTTACTTTGGTCCCAGTTTTCTGCAGGTCATTCACTAGGTCCCCCCCCCGTGTGGTTCTGGGATCATTTTGACCACATTTCTTGTCGATCATTTTGACCCCACGGGTGGTTCGTGCGATGGATCCCCAGATCGAGGTAGATTATCAGTGGTCTTGTATGTCTTGCATTTTCTAATAATTGCTCCCACAGTTTATTTCTTCACACCAAGCTGCTTACCTGTTGCAGATTCAGTCTTCCCAGTCTGGTGCAGGTCTACAGTTTTGTTTCTGGTGTTCTTTGACAGCTCTTTGGTCTTGGCCATGATGGAGTTTGTAGTGTGACTGTTTGAGGTTGTGGACAGGTGTCTTTTATACTGATAACAAGTTTAAACAGATGCCATTAATACAGGTAACAGTGGAGGACAGAGGAGCCTCTTAAAGAAGAAGTTACAGCTCTGTGAGAGCCAGAAATCTTGCTTGTATGTAGGTGACCAAATACTTATTTTACATAGGAATTTACCAATTAATTCTTTAAAAAATCCTACAATGCCTGATTTCCGTCTGGATTTTTTTTTCCTTCATTTTTGTCTCTCATCAGTTGAGGTATACCTTGATGCAACTTACCGCCTTCTTCGTCATCTTTTTAAGTTGGGAGAACTTGTGCACATGAATTGGGTGGCTGACTTAAGGATACTGTTTCCCTCGTCCCACCCCTGTAGATACAAAATAGCAATACTTTTATCAGAGACAATAGCCTGTTCGCCTACAAAAAAACAACAACCGAGTGAAGTCCGCGACTTCTGTATTGTGATTGCTTCTCAAAACAGTTCAAACCATACAAAGTAGACAGAAAAGTGATTGGTGATCGTGGAAATTCAGTTCCGCAGGCAAATCATTTTTGTCAAGACAGCTTGCAGTAGACTGACAGCTAGTAGTTTGTGATTGCTTCTGCTTGTATACTGCTAGACTTTCTGAGGACTCAAACGAGAAGAACTACTCCGTCCTCAGTTACTTATGGTAACCTGCGTTCTCCTGAGTATGGACACGAGACACTTCCCGCCGTCTCTAGCGGCGGCTCCCGTACTGTGGGGGAACGCCCCCCTCGTCGTGACTCCGTGTCTGAAGCTACATGAAAACCCACTCGTTTGGGCTCGGCCGACAGCCAGCGTCATACCCGGGTCAGGGCGCTACATTATAAATCACCCCCCGCCCCTGCCCGCAGCTACACTCATTTCATTCTTCTTCGCTGAAGCTTTGCGTCCTGTCCGCATGGGCACAGAAACCTAGTAGCGCACCCGCCCGTGTCCTCGCTTCCCTACACTTCAGTGAACATGGTTACAATAAGTAACCTGAAGACGTCCTCCCTTCCCATGGGACTTTGAACCTGCGCCCCTCTAGGGTCGGCTCTGGGGAACTTCTACCCCCCACCGTGCTGAACCATGCTGAGGGGTGTGCATGCCAGAACCATGGTGAGCACTAAGTATCAACTCTACCATATTGCAATGGGAGTTGCCCCTGGGACGTTAAGACAGCTGTCATTGACATTATCCCCTATGGCCAAAGGCCTTGGCTACATACCCCAAAATACTTACCTTTTAGGGCCAGACTCCTGGGCCTGGGGTAGAGTTCAAGGCTTGGAATCAGGAATAGATTATTTTAAGGGAATACGACCAAGAGCCTAGGATCATACTAGTCTTGGCCTGTCACACGGGGGCTAACGCGCGTTTCTCTTTGTATGTGCTGAAGGTACTGTCTCAACAGACCCTTAGTAGCAGCACCCTGTTAAGTAGGTATCTAGAGGATACTTAGGAGGAGTGGTGCCCAAGGCAGAAACGGGGTTTTAAACCACTCAAAAAGAGAACATAGTCTTTGCGCGTAGCTCTTACCATAAATGATTTTAGAAAAGTGGGCAAAGCATAAAACGTGCACACTTACCAGCTATGTGGAATTTAGAAAAGTGGGCAAAGCATAACGTGCGCACTTACCAGCTATGTGTATTTTAGAAAAGTGGGCAAAGCATAATGTGCACTACACTTGCATACCGTTCTAGTGGTTCTCGTGGCACCCTGAAAAGGCATCCTATAGATAAAAATAGCGTATCCCCAGTCGCTATATCTACGGCTATAATGCTGGCGTGGCTAGCAGTAAATCTGTAGCTGGGGGAGAAACATCCAGCTCTCAATGGAGAGGGAACTCAACCTACAGCATGTTCCAATGGTAGAACAGCTAGCAGTTATTCAGCTGAGGTAGCAACACACTCAGCTTCCTCCAACAACCCGCTGAGACGGGGCTCGACCTACAGCATGTTCCAATGGTGGAACATCTAGCAATAATTTACTTAGCTGTGGGTGCAACACACCTAGTTCTCAGTCGAGAGGGGGCTCGACCTACAGCATTTTCCAATGCTGGAACGGCTAGCAGTATTTTACCTTGGCTGAGGGAGCACAAACCCATCTCTCAACGAGCGGGGGCTCGACCTGCGGCATGATTGAAAAATCAGAGGGGTAAGTCTGCCGTCTAGCCAGACTCTCATTCCAGGTAACCCTTGATAAAAGGGGAGCATTGTCTCAATACTACCACGAGGACAGCCCATGGAGGAATCCAACTCCTCAGCAAAAAAAAAAAAGAGGATTAACGCTCGAAAGAAACATCATACTCACCATAACCCTCAATGGTGAGGGGGGTGATGCCTCAAGGGGATATCCTGGTGATCGGGAAAAACCCCTCAGGGCGACCCAGATACGGTATACCAGTCAGGGTAGCATGAAAGCGTAAACCCCAGCCCGGACGTCCAGGAAATTTTTGCAGTGACGCGCGGGGGGCCTGATGATCACGAAGGCTCTCGCAGAAGCCTGTGTTATGGGCTCATGATCCAGGAAGTATGAAGCCGAACCGGCTTTACTTATCTTCTGGACATATCTCGACGAGTGAAATAAACCCTGCAAGTCGAGCACCCGGTTTCTGAACCCAGCACGGGAAACACTGCAAAGACACTAGCAGAAGGGTTATACACAACCCCATTTCATAGCACATACCTATATTTATATACATATATTTAGACATGGATCGTACTTACCCACCATGGCTCCCGCGTTGGAGCTCTGTCCGGACAAGCCTCTAGACCGGACCTTCAGTAAGATGGTTACTATGATTAACCATAGAACCAACCAAAACATCATAGGTCCAGAAGGAGACTGTTATGCAGGAGATATGGTGGTTACAGGGAATTAGGAAGGGGAAGAAAAGGGTAGATGTTACACCCCCCGAGGGAAAGAGTGGATACCTAAGTCTTACTCTGATCCGGACGAAAGCGCTGACGCCTTGTCTGGATCACATCCCTTAGGTTTTGCCTACCTCCCTTTGACCCACGATATTTCCTACCCCTACCCGCAGGCGGAGGAGGAGCGCGAGTCGCGACACTAGCCTTCTGTGCTCGTCTCTGAGCCTCAAATCGAGACGGGCCAGGACCCCATGGTTGTTTGGGCTCAGACCTGGACCTTCATGAAATGAAGGTTTTGAAGGCCGCTGAGCGCGCCTTCGCCTCCCTGAACTTTTCGACGACTGTCTCAACGTATGTACCAAAAAGTTCAGAGGGCGAAGCCGGGGCATCGAGAAGAAAACCCCTTCCTTTCTTCCCGATGTCTGCCAGGTTTAACCACAGCTGCCTCTCCGTTACTACCAACGCCGCCATAGATCTGCCCATGGCAGAAGCAGCCTGCATAGTAGCACGAAGAGCAAGATCCGTGGAGCGGCGTAACTCAGCCATCTCATCAGAAGAAAAGCCCTCGCCTTTATCCAGGTCTTTCAACAGATCAGCCTGGTATGCCTTTTCCTTACACTGTTCCCCCTCCTTGTATGCTTGGAGCACCGCCATCGTGTGCAGTGAATCAACAGCCTGACCTGCTGCTGCGTATGCCCTGCCATTCATTCAATTTAGATGTAGCTTGAAGGGGCTTGGATGGCAAGGAGGGTGTTTTGAGAGATGATGTCTCTCCCATAGTGAGATAGCTAGCTAGCGTCTCTTCTATAGGGGGCATTCTCTCATAGCCGTTTTTGCGCACCGCCTCGATATTCGCATAACTGGTATGCTGAAACCGATGGATGCGTGAGGAAAATGGCTTCTTCCATTCCTTCTCGATCTCACTATGGTGATCAGGAAAGAAAGGAAGGCTCACCTGAGCTGGAGGGTTATGGCCAGAAAGATATCGTTCGTCTGCGTACGAACGCACGACTCTCTTTGCGACGCACTATCCTAAGAACCTCCCGTGTCCTGGCAATCATAGCTTTGTGCCGTGCGCGATCCATACCTCTAAGAGCTCCATCATCTCGCCCCCAGCAGGGGCCAGCAGGATATGAGAAAGGCTCCGCCATCAGCTCTTTTCGCAATCAACGTCCATCATCCTTTTCCTGCTCTTCCTGGGCTGAACCCTGCAGAGCACTGGCCCCTGGATCAGATAATGTTAAAGAGAGAACATCATCCTCCAGTGGCTGTCTCCCGCCCCCCGCCGATGAGCGCGAGAAGGAAAGCCCCTCTCTAAACTCATCGGCCCCAGGCAGATCCACCTGTGATCCCCACGAGCTTATTCTCCTCCGTGCCTCAGCAGCGGAGGGCCCCGAACCGCGGGAAGCAGATGGCTGCCCCTCTTTACTTGAAAAGAGAGACACACGAGAACGGAGTGTTTTCATTGGAAAAAACTCGCAGTGCACGCAGATCGCCCCCTCGAGGACATCACGTGCGTGCTCCTCGCCCAAACAAAAAAACGCAGAAATCGTGTGTGTCATCAGGTGTCAAATAACAACAACACGGATGCACACATTCTCTAAACGCTTTGCTAGTGCTCGCCATAATAATAGATGCGTCATCTCGTCTTTTCCTGAAAATGCCCTTCCAAAAACAGTCCTAGACGACGAAGAAGAGACATGATGTGTACTCCCGGCACCTCGTTTATACTGTAAGGTCGCAATCCGGTAGTGCGACGGCTGGCTGTCGCCCGTCCAACGCGCGTTGGTGTTTTAGTCATGTATTGCTCAGACACGCGTCACCTGCGAGGCGTTCCCCATAGCGACCCCTAGAGGACGCAGTTCGAAGTTCCCATGAAAGGGAACCCATGGATCCTTCATGATGCTGCTGGTCTTCTTTCTTTTAAAATCTTTATTTATCTGCACACAACTGGACACCAGCGTTCCAGCACTTTTAAGGTACACCAGCTATACTACAGTTTGGATTTTGTCAGGTTTACAGTTTTTCTAAGGCTTTTTGATCTTTTGTGCCTTCTTCACAAAGCGGTAGGTGTTCAGGGCCCAACAGAGCCCAAAAGGTTGTCAGTGAAATGGACACATTTAAGTGAAGATATATGTTGCTTCCTCCACCAGACCACTGATGCCCAGGGGGCGGTGAATAGCTTGCATCTATCTGTTGATATGTCAACAATCATCTCTTTTGTTTTGCTGACAAGTAAAAAAAGAAGCTGACAGTTGACATTTACAGTTTTGTTGTAAAACTACAAGGAGCTTCTTAGAAAATAAAATGATATTAATATGTGAATATTTATTAAACATATATAACAATAATATTAACGCTGATTATTCTACAGATTCCCACTTTTTGATTATCAGTCAAACAGATAAAGTGACACAAAATAGATTTTAATAAAATAGTTCTTTACAACAGTATGACAGAAACAAGATTTCTGCATAACCTGGGAGTACAACTTCAGACAGTTGTAATATACTCGTCATTAATAGATTCTCCTAAGGGCCCTTGGGTTTAGGTTACGTGCTTTTAAGAACTGCATCTATTAATATGAAGGCCAAGGATCAGCACTAAATTAATCAAGAGTTACAATACAGACATTTATAATGTTAGAAATGGTTTGTTTTTCAAAAAATTCCATTCTTCTAAACATTCTATTCTATATCCTACAAGATGTTTTCACTGTTTACCAAAAAAAATATATAAGAAATGTTTCTTGAGCAGCAAATCAGCTTATTAATGCTGGAGTAATGGCTGCTGAAAATTCAGCTTATGGGACCATCACAGGATAATTACATTTACAAAATTAGTCATAGAAACGAGATTAATTAATTGTAATCTTCACAAGGATCTGGTTCTTATTTCTACTGTATTTGTTAAACAAAAAAGTGCAGTCTTGGTGAGAATAAGAGACTTCTTTCAAAGACATTTAAAAAATCTTACCAATCTCAAACTTTTGAACGAAAGTAGAGAAAATTCCATATATTTCCATATATTTTGTTTTAATTATAATGTGTATATTTAATAATACAGCCAATAAGAATACCAAATATTGATTGTTAAACTTTTGTATATAAAGGACACAAGTGGCATCTGTTTTGTAGAATGACTCATTGAATGATAGTGTGGATCCAGCAGCCTGAGCTCTCAGAAACCCTATAGGACGCAGCTGCAGAGTGAGGTGCTTAGTCTAAGTGAAGATCATTTGTTAACTAGGGTCTGGGGTATGATTTTGTTGAATGAAGTTAATGAGCAAGCGTTTTGACATACAAGTCCTTGCTGGCCATGTTACAGAGTGCCAGGTGGACAACAAACACAATGGCATCATCTGTGGACCCCTTGTGATTTACCCCTTCAAGGCTAGTTAAAGAAACAGTTCACTCAAAATATAAAATTCATCCACCCTTCAAGTCATTTCAAAACTGTATATCTTTCTTCCGTAAAACACAAAAAATTGAGACATGAAGTTCAAATTAAGGGATGCCAATATAGAAATGATACCAAGTGTACAAGTCACAGTGAAGTGTCGAATCACTGTAATAAAATGAAGTTGCAGAAGCTTAATGATGTTTGACTGGAGCTGTGATCTATGTAGTGCAACAGCTGCTTACTATAGAAATCAGTGCAGATACAGAGATCAAGCCTTTAAGCTGGTGCTTGATGGTTAATTAGAAAGTCGTTAACAGGGCTGTAGCTAAGAGTTTTGGGAACAATTGCACCAGGCCTCTTGAGTTTGACCCCAGTTTCGATCTAGTCATTTTCAGTACTTCTCTCTACAAATCGTGAATTAATTAATTATATGTTAAATTAATTTTATAGTGAATAATACATGACATTAATTTGCATTAGCTACATGTCTGCATTAAAATGACAATTTTTTTTTTGTAATTTAATACTGAATCTATCTGAATGCATAAATGTAGCTAAGCGTCCATTATCATACATCTAGAGATGCAGAGAATCTCTGCAAGTCTTTAGGATAAAATTTCACACTTGAAATCTAAAGAGAGACTGTAATCTGAGACCACAGCATTGGAGAGTGTCTTTCACTGCAAAACAGCCTGCTTCGGAAAACATTTTCATCTGCTCATGCATGTAGAAAACCGAGAAATTACATGCCACTCAGAGAGGCTACACTTACAGCAACCGAGCAATTGTTTCTCAATAAACAACACTATGTGCATACAGAGGAAAGAGAGAGAGAGAGAGAGAGAGAGAGAGAATGTTGCTCTCCCTGAATCACTCAGAATTCATGAATGCCGAATCTGCCTGTGAAGTGCTAGTGGGCATTTGTGTAAACAAATCGCACTGATAGCACATATCTCTCATACACACACAGTAAGTATTAAACATTGACTATAATGGCTAATACCTCATGCAATTCCAATACATTATGCATACAAAAGTTGAACCAGGGAAAAAATATTCATAAGGACGTTGAACCTTTCAGATGGAAAGCTGTTATAATAATGCATGGGCATAATAACATGAATAGGACAAGCTCTTGAACATACACATCTAGCTATTTAAATCTTCCTGAGAGCACTTAAGAGGGGGAAGATTTCAAGCTCAAATGACATTTCTCTATAATCCACAGACTTAAAGGAAAATTCTGGGTTCAATACACGTCAAGCTCGTATACCATTTGTGGAATAATGTTGACTTGTCCCTCGTTTTCTAAAAAAAAATAGTAATAATAATTAAAAAAAATAAAGAAGCAAAAATCAAAGAAAAGATGAGACACAATTGAAGTGAACTGGGAAGCAGAAATGAAGCAGAAATAATATTTTACAAAAGCACTTAGATTATTTCTGTTAAAACTTGCATATTATTGGTAACACTTTAAAATAAGGTTCCATTTGTTAACATTAGTTAATATGAATTAATCTTAGTTAATGTTAATTTGAGCATTTACTAATATATTATTAAAATTAAATGTTGTATCTGTTAATATTATTTAATGGTCCTAAGCTAAAATGAATGGAAAATTAATAGTTTTTTTTATTAACTAACATTAACAAAGATTAATATACACTGTAACAAGTGCACTGCTCATTGTAAGTTAATTAACTAACATTGACTAATGAGAGCTTATTGTAAAGTGCTACCAAATTATTTGAGCTCTAAGGTTGTTCTCGCTACTTTTAAAGTCATTTGAGGGTTTTAGGTGTTGTGTTGTCATGGCAATACAGTTAAAAAATAAAATAAAAATGGGATAAAGTAAAATAAAATCAGACATAACTGATAGTAATGTTAGTAAGTGTTTTTATGCTAAAATCATGTTAACACACTTTTTATTTACATCTTGTGGCTATATTTAGATGGCTTTGATGACACCTGGAAACCCAAAACCAGTTTGTGGACCCCTCCTTCCCACAGCACACCCTCTTTTGAAACAACTTCCCCGATTTTTCACCACACCCCAATACCCCCTCTTTTTGTTTGTTTCACCTCTTCAATGCATCACATTTTAAGGAGTATTTTAATGTTTATGAATCGGCCCCATTCTCTTCCATTGTAAGTGCCTCACTATAATCTAGACTTCTTGAAGAATAAGAAGAATAGGAAGAACAAGTGGAAATAAGTTTTATGGTAATCAACATTACTATGATGACAAGTGCTGTTGATTGAGATTAACCTGTATTAAACCTGGAGTATTGCTTTAAATATGTCTAAATATGAGCTAAGAGTTGCTATTTCTGTCAGTAAAGTTTTATCAGAATAAAGTGACAGTTATTAAGTGCTGGAAAAATCGAGTTTCCAGGAACAAAACCAAAACAAACAAAAAAGAAGCCAACAAGCACAAAAACAGGTTGCACAAATCTCATGAGGAATGTAACAACTGTGCATATGCAATTATTTGGATAATTCATATTTCATGCGCTTAAGTCTTTGATAGCAAAACCAACACGCAAAGAACTGTCTTTCCATCATCCTAAAACAACTTCTCAGCCACAGTTGCCATGGTCACAGAAATACATCACAGTCCTGAGCACAGGGCCTTATGGGTAATTAGTCAGATAAGGCCCTTTCGCACCGCTTTAGTTCCAGAACTAAATGTACGGTACTAAAGTACTGGGACGATTTTGTGCGAACTATTTCCGAGTACCATTTAAAGGGTTGCATTCGCACCGACAGTGTGTACTAGGAAGTGACATAAGCCGGTTGACAGCGACGTCATTTGTGCACAGCGTTCAACAACAGAAACAAAGAAGAACAACATTAACAACAGGAGGATGGAGGACGCTGTGATCAGAGCTGCGTTTGTTGTGTCTCGCGGGTTTCACTATAATGGACATGGAAAGTCGACGTATACTTAAAGTGATTGAAAGAACGGAAAGGAGGACTAGAATCTCCGACGTCAACTGGCAGTGCTACATTTGCTACATGTGCCTGCACTTCAGTGTCCGTCCATCTATCGCTGTTCTCCATACTTGCGAAATAAATTGACATGCTTACAGTATGTTTACATGGCGTTTTAAATCATGGCGGATGAGGGTGTTTTTCGTATGCGTTTGGCCAATCAATGTCTAGTTATGTCACGATTAGTACCAGTTGTGCCAGTTATACCCTGCTCCGGTGTAGGAGCTAATTTGGTTCTCGAAAAGGGCAGTCCGGTACTAAAATCGCTTCGCTTCTCCCCGTTCTCGGCAGTGCAATACGCCAAAAAGTGGGTTAGTCATCAGTCCACAATTATTCTGGTACTATGCAAGGTTCTGGCGTGCAAAGCGCCCTAACCGGGCCGCGTTACAGAGCTGTGAGCTAGTCTGTCTGTTGATGATATCCGCCTACTGACACGGAAAGAACATGAGGAAAGTAAACAGTGCTCTGCTCTCTCACTTCTTTCAGTTGTCTTCTTTTCTCTCTTTTTCCTCCTTCCTCCGCCATGCAGCTTTTGACAGGTCATTAGCTCCAATGCTTACATGGGAGACAGATGAGAAGTGAACATGAAACCATTTTTTTTCTTGACCCAGAAAATAGCCCTTTCCTTTTGAGGTCAACTGTAACATGACTAGACTGTATGGCACGACTAAAAAGCCTATAATTCAAGTCAGCATTTATTCAAAGGTCACAGTTAATATAAAACCAATAAATGATGCCTAGACCCTCTTCCAAAGACCATTTCATGGTTGTTTTGGTGTCCCATCTTTTGAAAGTAAAAGTTGAATCACCATTGACATGATTACATGGAAAAGGCACCAGAATAATCCTCCAAAAGTCTGTTTGAGAGTCATTATCTATTTACCATATTTTAGGCAAAGAAATGAATAGTTTATTCAGCAGGATACATTAACTTGATCAAAAAAATTACCCAATAAAGCCATGTCACAAAAGATTCTGCACTAATGCTGTTCTTTTGTATTTTTCTATCACAAATTTTTTTTTTTAAATGGCAGTTTTCAATAAAGAAAAATACATTTTACCAAATCAACATATTACACTGATTTCTAAAGGATCATGTGACACTGAACACTAAAGTAATGGCTGCTGAAAATTAGCTTATTGTCCTCAAACCATAAAGTAAATTTAATATTTTCTAAAATATATTCAAATCGTTTTTTTTTCCACAATATTATCGTGTTACTGTATTTTTTATTAAATAAATGCAGCCTTGGTGTACATAATAGATCTTCTTTCAAAAACATTAAAAAATCTTCCAAACGTAGGTTAGACTAAGAAACGTCACTTAATTTATGATACCAATTTTTTATTTATTTTTTAAAAATCATTAGCATTTATGTTCATTGAAAGTCTGTCTCACTCTGACACGTGCAATAAAGAAACAGACGAACAGACGAAGCAGCCCAGATCCCAATACACTGCTGATTTAATAAGGAAGAGCAGGATGCTACACGAGTGCCAACTTTTTCCGCAGGCTGCCTTGTTTACCCGCGTTTGTTTATGAGTGCGAGGCACAAGCATTAAATCTAGATGGCTATGTTCCAAGAGAAAATACTGCAAATGATTCAATGTGGCTAACACCACTGATAATTTGAACCACCTTTGCAATTATTTTTTCAATATCGTGCTCTGTTGGGCATTTTTAATGAACGCATAACAGAAGCAATTAGGTGTGTGATGGCATTTTCCTTTTTAGGGAGCTAATTAAGGCCCAACCATAGATGGTAACCTGTGCTATTGCAGGTGAATGGCAGATGCTAACATAGACAACAGCGCATTAGAATGATTACAGGAAAACAATCACAATAAAAAAAAAAACAGAAAATAAATACAATCACTAAAATGGGAAAAGGGAGGGAAAAAGCACCAATTTTCTGCGGCATTTATTATTTTACCTCTAAAATCACATGCATGTGCTCTGCATAAAATAATAATGAAATGTAATTTAGATGGCATAATGGAGGGTAATGTGAGAAGAAACTGAGGACGGATGACTGTGAGTGAGCTAGTGGCTAAAAGGAGCCAAAAGATGTGACTATTGAAAGGAAATTCAGCTCAGGGTATTTGATTTAGCGCGACCACATCAGCACAGGTGGAAAAGTCCCAGAGATGGGAACTGGGTGCAGCATGTTTTCATGAATTTCATTAAATAATGAGTCTATCAAAATACAATGACAGCAGGGAGACAGAAGAAACAATGCAAGTAGAAAACCTGTGGGCATTTGTAAGGTGACGCCTTTGCGTTTGGTTTTTCTAAAAGCAAGAGCCCGCTGCTCATTAGCATTTAGCATGAACTTCCCACATTTCTGATTCATGTACTATAGGGGTAGCTTCATTTGAAATTCAAACAACCTTTGTGCCGTTACAGGAGCTGCACTGAGAAGAAATGTCAAAAATAATTTCCCTCTGAGCAAGCGTTTCAAACGCAAACCTTGCTCCCAACATCAAATGTACGAAATGGAGGCAAATTTCTCAAATAAACTGTGATGAAACTATGTCACCGCAAATGACTCTTTAGCCTCCTCATGAAAATGTATCTTTTAAAGCAAGCCCTATTAATCACTCCAGCAGACTGTAGGCAGAGCTAAGCTGTAATCAATGCTGTCTCAGGTGACAGAGTGTAACAGAGACTCATTCGATAACATTAGCACGTAAAGGGCTGATGATGGCAACCGGGACCATTTTTTATACTGAACGAAGAATCTTTGTTCTGCATTATCGATTAACGATGCAATACTTTCCTGCATAAGGATGTGTTCCCACTTGTTTGCAAAGGGAGGGTTTTTCTTCTGGTCACCGAGAGTTGAAATATGCTTTCAATAAATGCAGCGCTCGCCACTGTTTACCCAGCCATCCAATCACAATGGAGGAAGGCCGGGACAAATACCACACAGACCAATCCACCGTCACATCCTACTTATACAATGACTGAGCAACAATGAAGTTACTATCTCCGGTTCCCAAGTATCAATGTCTCCACCAGATAACATTCCCGGACTACCACAATAGTATTAAAAAGAATGCTGGGAGGAACATATTGCATTTTTGCAATATAATTTAGTTTAAAACTTGGCCATTAGTTGTAGTTCTCAAAATTTTTGTAATCCGCCTATAATATAAAAATAAACCACAAGTGATCAGAAATGGCATCATGTTTAAAACAATTTTCAATTACATTCGAATTTCAAGTTCAAGATTAATTTTTTTAATGCACAACAACACAAGCACAGTGTACTTATTGATAATAAATGATGCTATAAATTTGCTATTGCTGAAATATTTAACAGTAAATATATTTTTTTAATTCATCCAGCTTTTTTTGACAGTACACTGATGGTCAACAATCAGGCTTGGGATATTAAATAAATCAGACCATTGATTAAAAATATGAAAACTATAGTAATTTTAAATAGCAATCTTTAATGCGACACTATTTTGTTCTTTTCTGTTTTACATGGACTACTTTTATAACTAAAAAAATGCTCATTATATAGAAATTAAATTTAAAAATATTAAAAAACATTAAAAATCTTTATGAATGTCTGATGTCTTTTGGAAAATTCCGTCTGACTTTTTTTTCACTGCTAGTTTTCATCTTCATAATAGCTTTGGTTAAAGATAATAACCTCGGCACAGACTTTGCTTTGGTTCCCCCAAGGCTCATCCTATATTCTACAGAGGAATCAGGCTTGTCTGTGACTGTCTGTGTTATTACTGAATATAATTGACAGGGTCTCGAACAGCCTCCACTCAGTTTGAGAGCTGGAGTCCATGACTGTCACTTCTCATGAATAGGGCTTTAATGTCAAATCTCTTCTGTTGTACCCTCTTCATCAGCAGCGTTCCCCAGCCTCTGCCGAATCCCAGACTGTGGCTTTTTAACTTAGCTGTCAGCTGTTAAATGCTGCAGTATTTCACTCTGTTCTTTCCAAATGTGACTCGGAGGGCAGAGGGGTGTGATGACATTTGGGCCTCGGGGTATCTTACAAGTGACCAGAGAGACTCCAACTTCAGAGCGCAACTGAACACATCTGAAAGAGGTTTTCATACCTCTGTTATCACAGAACATCATCCGCCACCTGAAATACCTCTCTCTCTCTCTCTCTCCGCTCTCTCTCTATCTCTCTTCACACACACACACACACACACACAAATGCCCACAACTCTCGGAAAAAACCATTATGAATTCCATACCTGGCTACAGACCCATTTCACCACTATAACATTTGGATGTCATTGAAAGGCAGATCGCATTTTCCCTTCTCTCTCTGCTGGGGTAATGGAAATGACCGGAAAAACTTTCATTATTCTGCTGTGCGTTGGGCACAGCAACAACACACAATCCCTTCTGGTCTCTTTCCATAGCATGGTATTCGACATCAGGTAATATGCATGAAAAAAAGATGATTTGCAGTTATCTTTTCTTGAGTCTCTTTTTCCTTTTTGGTTTTTGGAACTCAAGATTTGCAAGGCGCTGATCCAGGAGAATTGCGACAGTGCAAGAAAAGACGAAGCAGGTGAAGAGAGTCTTAAGGAAACATAGAAGGGTCTATGTACAGGTGGATAAGTGTTGGGGGTGTATGTTAATTTTGTTTATATATGTTAATTTTGGTGTTATGGTCAAAATTTACATCTAATATCCAAGTATTGACAAATAATGATGCATGTTACCTTTCTATTTAGTTATTTAAATGTGATTATTGCTTGTAATATATAGATATATATATATAATATATATATATGTATATTATATCATATATATATATATATATATATTTGTATATATATAAATATTTGTTTATTTACAGATACAATCGGAAAACCTCCCATTGTCATGTTGGAGAAATAAGAAGACACTACCATTTTTCAAAAGTTTTTTATGCTCACCAACGCTGGATTTATCTGTCAAAATACCGTATAAAAAGATAAATTATAAAATAATTTTCAGAGGGGACCATGATAATATTTCAATATGACATAAAAATAATAAATTATATATAATTAAAAATAGAATGCATTTTGTGCTCTCCAATAATAAATAAGTAAATAAATAAATTAATTACACACAACCACTTCCAATGTAAATCCAACGTAAAAAAAAGAGCATTAACAAAACACAACCTTTGACTGTGTCAAAAGCTGTTTAAAACTGCCAGATAATAATATGTATCTGGCTGCTATTACTTCAAAAGAGCTAAAATTCTGTTGGGTTGAATTTCTGGCATCCATGTGCCTTGTGTTAATTTAAAGGATTTACTCCTGCATTCAGATGTGTTTGTCGCTTCCAAATCTTTGCAGTGAGCACCTGGCTTAAGGGCATTCTAAGTTATTGGGAGAAATAAAGAAAAGCCTGACAACTTTTATTCCAGAGATGTGTGCCAGATGCTCAGCATCTCATGACTTTCTAAATAAGATCACAGTGTGGTGGAGATTATACCAGACTCTGGCTCCATCAGCTGGAACGACAACCACAACAATCAATCCTGCCCTAAACGGTGATGACCATGATTCAATTAAACTAAAACGACCATGATAAGACTCAGGCAAAGAGCTGTAGCTCATTTCCAACACAGACACACCATCACAATAAAACTAACTTGCATAAATTCCAGGAGCAGTTTATTCAGACAGTTATGGGCCACAATGATTCATAAGCGCACACATTAAACTAATACAATGCATGCTGGCTTATTATCTGATACATTTGGAGATGGCGTATGCTGAACACAGAGATGGCTTTATCGTCTGGGTAAACAGACAGAGGTTTGGGTGGGGGTGAAGACAGGTCTACTCCTTTTCACAGAGTAATGACATTTAAAGCAATACCTACGTTATGTCTTATATGACCCATTTTCACTTTTGGGAACAAAAGCAAATTTATTTTCCCCACTGAAATGAAAATAGTCCAAGGCAGTTCACATTTGTTGATATAAGACTGTTTGTTTGTTTTTGTTCATTCATTCATTCATTCATTTATTAATTCTTACATGACAGTTATAGAACTGGTAAACAACTATCCAATTTTACATTTTGCATAAATAAAATTATTATTATTATTATATAACCATTTAATTAATTTATTAATTCATTCATCACACGATAGTTCTATAATTGCCAAACAAAAACTATATTGCAATAACAATAAATAATAATAATCTAATAATAGTATACAGTAGTTATGCAAATTTGAAACTGGACATATTTTTTGACAATTATATTACTTTTATAATATGTGATGCCAATCAATCAATCTGGTGGAATTTTCTATAAACATTTAACTTATTTTTCATTTTTCTTTAAAAACATTGTGGTGCCAAATAAATCTAAAAATAAAATACCAGATAAAGGAAAAAAACCTACATTGTATTTATGCAACATTATCCACAAATCAGTCATTACCTGACTTTCAACAGGCCACTATCTTGGCTTGGAGTGTAGAGAAACCATTTCTGCTGACCAATAAAATGATAGCACACTTGGTTTAGGGATCAGTGTAAATAAAGTCCATAGTCCATAGTCGGCGCAACACTACTGAATGCACTGACTGGGGACTACACCGATAAAAAACAACAACAACTATTTAACAGCATCTAAATGGTTTTGTTTCAGGATAAGGTGTATCTAAGTGCTGTTTTCTGCATGCTTCAGCTCTTTTGCTAGGGCTAACCAGAGTCTTGCCAAAGCCTGTCGTCTTTAGGTGCTAAATTTGATGCAGGAAGGGGCTAATTATGAATTGTAAGTAGCAACATGAGTCTCGGCATATGTTGACACGGATATAGGCTTACTTGCATGTCAGCAAAGAGAGTTTCACCTTCAGGAACTCGAGCTGCGTCGAGATTCGCTTTGGGAAAGCCCCTGCGTGACCGCGTTCTGAAGCACGTGCCAAATCAGCCCAATGGAGCAGCGAGACGTCACGAGCGGGGTGACGTAAGCACCAGAAAGTATAAAAGCGCATCCGGCAGAGCGCAAACCAGCTTCTGCCCTTCAGTAGCGCTCTGTGTATGTGTCTGTCTATTTACTGTTGTCTGTCAGCACAAGCATTTAAAAACATATCATGAAAAAGTCTAAGTCTATGGCGAGCGAATGACGCTGTGTTCCTCCCTGCCCACGATATCTGGCGGCGGGGGATACACACGATTTGTGTGTCGTTTGTTTGGGAGAGGAGCATGCACGGTCAGCTCTCGAGGGAGCTGATTGTCATGACTGCGAGCTGCTCTCTCTGCGCACGCCCGCTCTCACCTGGCGGGGTTTGATGAGCGCGGCCAGGCTCGCGATCCCACTGCAGCGGTCCCGTGTGCCGAGGCACAGCGCAGACTGTTTCATGGGGATCGCAAGTGATGTAGCGGAGGGAATACGCAGGAGGTAGGGTGATGAGTGTCGAGGGACAGAGGAGACTGTGGACTCGCCACCGCAGTTCTGGGTGGTCAATCATTGGTAAGACACCCACTTATCACTCGTTTCCTCTGTGGCACACTAAGGCTGGTAAAGCGCACTAAGGTGCCTCATGGGACCTGGCTGTGGTTCTGGAGGGCTTATGCAATGCCACCTTTGAACCCATAGAAGAAGTTCGGTCAAATGCTCAGGCTCAAGACCAAATTTCTCCTCTTTATTTCCTCACTAAAAAGGATCGGGAATCTTCAGGCACTCTCTGTTTCATGCCTGGAATTCGCTCCAGGCATGGTTAGGGCATTCCTTACCTGAGGGCCGGGTATGTCCCTAAGGTGCCCACTTCTTCACCAGGGCCCATAGTACTAGGCCAAGAAAGGCTTAATCTGCTCTGTCCAGTTCGAGCACTGGACGCTTACGCACATAGAGCTGCCCTGTGGCGTAAGGCAGATCAGTTTTTTGTTTGTTTTGGTCCAAAGAAGGGATTTCCGGCGACCAATCAGACTACGGGTAGGTGGGTGGTCGAAGGCCATCTCACTAGCCTACGAGTCCTCTGGCCTCCCGTCTCCTATGGAGGTCAGAGCGCACCAGGAGTATGGCGGCCTCCAAAGCTTTCAACTTGGGTGTGGCCTTGCAGGACATTTGTGCTGCGGCGGGCTGGTCCTCTCCGCACACTTTTGTCCATTTTTACAACCTAGACCTGGCATCTACCCCAGGTTCCCAAGTTCTCTCTTTGTGATGTGCTCATAAGATACACGCACAGGCAGGGACTTGGTAGTATGGCGCAATGGGTATTCTCGTTCCCAAAGCAAATCTCGACGCAGCTCGAGTTCCTGAAGGGGAACGTCTCTAGGTTACGTATGTAGCCATGGTTCCCTGAGGGAACGAGATGCTGCGTCTCTTTGTCATACTCCCTGCATCCCTGCAGGCGATCGCTTCCGCTGAAGCTAACATGTGCGCTTGCCGGATGTGCTTTTATGCTTTCTGGTGCTTACGTCACCCCGCTCGTGACGTCTCGCTGCTCCATTGGGGTTGGCACATTTGAACAGTGTGTAATCAGAAACTCGGTGTACGCAGAGCGGTGTTCCCAAGCGAGCACTCGGCTACTGCAGGGGACGCAAGGCGATCTACAAACGGTTTACGCCTCGGGGTACCATGGAGTTTACATACGTAACATAGGGACGTTCCCCTCTGTCATTCGTTATAAAAGAAGATCAAAAAACAACAAAAAACAAACAACAAACAAACAAAAACCACTATGTCAGAGAGGACACAGAGCCTGGTGAACCGCCTTTCCACTGTTTGTGGGTGTGATAAGAAATGCCACTAGAACACAGCCGAAAATACTCGTCAGAAATCTAATAGAATAGGAAGGCAATCATAATGCACTGACATGTCAGCTCAGTGGAGCGATACAGAGAAAGAGAGAGCAGGGAGGGGAAGAGAAATGTTTTGACAAGAATCTGGAGAAATGAGCCATGTATTCATGGAGGAATTCAACTGGTTTTAAATAACAGCTGTAAGAACCACCCAATTGGCCCAACGACGGAATCCAATGGCGTGGATAGGGAAGTATAAGGTGTGCTGAAGAGGGCTTGCTTAACAGTTCCTTGCACTTCTGCAAATTTCACTTAATTTATCAGGATTTAGTTGCAATTTTAGTCTAGAGTCCGGTGGTACAATCTGGATCCAATTTTCAGACGATGAGCATTAAATTATAGACAGTCATTTCTAATTAAGAGGCTGACCCACTACAAGTATGTATTAAAGGGGTCATATGATGTTGCTAAAAAGAACATTATTTTGTGTAATGAAATGTGTTTATACGGTTGAAGGTTAAAAAACACATTATTTTCCACATACTGTACATTATTGTTTCAGCTCTATGCCCCGCCTTTCTGAAACGTGTGATTGGCCAAATACCTGTAATGACATTATCATTTATTTATTTATTATTAATTTGTAATTATAGGGAATTGATTATTAATTTATTCAGGTTTTGCTAGAACTCAGGTCTGAATGTCCCAAGTCCACCTGATCAAACCATTCCAAATTTGTTAGTTTTACTTCAAATCAAGGTCGTCCAGCGAGCCAGTGATTCTTGGTATCTTTTAACAAATTTAATATGTGTTTTCCTGGCCACAGTCAACACAATTAAGATTATTTGTACGTTCTTAACAGAGGTAATTATTATAAGTAAGCTACGAGATAAGTAGCAAGCAAGGATCGTTTTGGCATAGTTTAACCTTGAAATTATATGAACCAAGAAACTTCTTGTTTATAAATGAAACATGAATTTTATTGGCTAATCTAGATTACATAAAAAACTAACTAAAAGAACATAAACATACAAACAAAGATTCAAGGGAAGGAGTTAACAGAGTGCATTAAGTTTCGCGAGTGGTTTTAAATTCAGCCTAGGAGAACACCAAGCAGCGATTGTCTTATCTTTACTGTTTAACCTAGCTTTACATCAGTTCAGCAGATCTGAAGAGTTTGTTCGTTTACTTGCGTTCTGTTTAGTTGAGAGCTGAACGCTGAGTCAATTCCTTCGCTGACGCGGGCGTGCTGGAGGGGATTCCGTTGCTGATTGGCTAATGATCTGGCGCCGGAATGACGTTTGGATGACGTCCTTTTGGGAGAACCCTCGTTGGATTGGTTGGTTGCCGGGTTACGGAAGAGGCTTCAGCAGTTCTGCTAAAAGTCTGAGTTTCAAGACTTTAAGTTCTTTGAAGATTGCAAAGTTTCACTGAAGTGTCTGAGTTCTTAGATGTTCTATGTTATGTGGCGGTGTTCAGGCGTGGCGCTTGTTCGCGCTCACCAAGGTGCAAGCCAAACGTCTTGATCGGGTAAAACAAGCAAGCCACGAATCTGTGTTGCAGTGGGGTTTTGATCCGCGGCGTAAGTCCATCCCACTGGTCGCTGTTCCAATCAGATAGTGGCCGCGGGGTTTGGCCACGCCCTGTGTGGTTCCTTTATCATGCACAAGTCACATGCTCCCGTGGGGAAATGTCTTTGCAGGTTTTAATAACTTCTATAAAGTGTCGTACAACACACACTGTTCAAAATAAAACATTTTCATCCATACCAAGGTTACTTAAATATCATGACCATTCTTACAAGCCTAAACTTCACGTATCTGGCATACACGGAGTACCTTTAATCACTTTATCTATAAAAAGGGGTTATAAAATATCGATTAATACTTCATAGGTTACAATAAACACATCAAACAGAAAGCATATTATTCGGGAGTATATTGGTCCGATACTTTCAAATGATTTTCACTGATTGTCTTCTGAATTGTTTGTGTACATTCTGTTTCTTTGGAATGCAAAGAAAATAAGGGTTTCGGTCATGCAGGAAGCTGGTGGTCAAAAATCATGGGATAGTCATGTGGCGTCACGCTGTACATCCTGTGCTGGCCTGAGGGCATCAGTTAATTTACTCATCCTTTTCCGGCTGGATATACTAATTCTATGCATCCACGATCACGAGGCATCCATATGTCATCAAAAGGCTTTTCAGCTCTGGTACAAAAGGTCTCTGTGGTATCTCTTGATTAGATTAATTCAAAGCCTCATGATGTTTTTTTTTCTTGATTCATCACTGTCGTGCAATTTTGTCATCTCGGATCGTGATCCAGTGGCCAAATCTCACGAGTACCGTTATAGAAACCCCCCCACCAATCAAGCCTCCAGCGTGTGACGGAAATGTTATGCCCTGTCCGGTTGGAGCGACAAGACAAAAACATTAAAACCCATTAAAAAAAACACATTATAAACTAGGCGTTTGTTGCATCCAGTGGGGACATGATTGCTGATTATAATGACTTATACTGGCTTTTTACACATTGCATTGCATCGCGCCACGTAAACATAAAACCCATGTCTGCATTTGTGATAGGAGAAACAACAAACAACAAGCGCTACTCTACACTGCTCAAAACTCGCGTTTGAATCGTCAGTGACAAATTCTTTAATATAAAAAAAACGTACTTACAGTCTGTGAGTCAGAACAGCCGGCATTGTAGTCTACTCTACCAGGATCAGGAAACAGTCCTCCATAAAATGCGCTGCACACAACTTAATATTTGGGTTGTACTGTTCTGGAATAGTGTTGTAAATACAACTTAACCACCTGATTTCTAGTCGTGTCCTCTTTTGGAAGGCAAACAAAGTAGTTTTGCTTTCACAACAAAACACACACGGCGGGCTTGAGTGAGGAACAGCCGGCGGGCTAGAGTGAGCGGCGGCGGGCCCAAAGGGATTGGAACAGAGGCGGCGGATTCGACTAAGGAGATTCCGGCGGGCTTGCGGCAACCACATGTGACGACCCCGGGCTGGACTCCGCTTCGTCCACGGTGAAAGCCGATCCGGCAATCCACAGCGCGAAGTTGATGTATTTCCTCAGCGACCAGCACGGATCAGCTCCAGGGCATGGACGAAGCGGATATCGTCCTCTTTTGGAAGGCCAAAAATTAGTGTCGCTTTCACAATGAAACACACAGCGCCTTCAGGACATGGTGGCGGCGGCAACAAAACTACAGTGAGAATAAAAGTTCGCCTTCTTTCTTTGCGTGAACATTTGGGCAGCATTATGCAAATCTACCCACATCATGACGTAGACATTTGGGACGTGTTAGAACGAGCCGTTTTAGGTAGGCATGGTTGACTCTTAACTTTTATAAAGAATATCTCTTTGGATTTGAGACTTTAGTCTTTGCAACTTTACAGATCTTCTTTATGCACCAAGAGCTTGTAACACTCCAAAGAGAAAGGAAAAATTTAAATCGCATCATATGACCCCTTTAAACTTTAGATATTTGATATCGCACATCCCATACTTTCAATTATTCGTTCATCCGGGACCAGATGTCACATTTGAGTCTCACGTGGCCTGTGCAGGTCTCACGATCACAAACCCGCCAGTCTGATTTTCGTCAGAGGATGTAGGTTGACTATACCCGTTTAGCTGACCGCCAACCACTTGCTCTTGAAAAAAAGTGTAGTTTATTTAGTCATTTCCCATACAACTTGCTAGAATCAGTGATAGACAGAAATCAGAAGGTCTCAGATGACGTGCCTACTGCTCAATTCATACATGAACCTCTGTTTGACCTATCCTGGCCATAGATTTGAGGTAACATATCAGCCTCATCCACATGATTGAATAGTCATAATGATTTCAGAGGTTTATAATATAATATAATATAATATAAAATAAAATAAAATAAAATAAAGGCCCTTAATGAACTTGAATGGTCCAATTTTCATACTAAGGTTTTAATAAAGAGTACCACTTTTAAAGTGTGCTTTGTACTAACGTCAAATAAAAAGTGACGGTTACTGATATTAAAGTTAAATATTTTATGTATGAAATACAACATTAAAAGTGTTATATTAGTTTAACAAAACTGCTTTGCAATTGTCATTTAGTATAATTGAGAAAATCTTATAGTGTTTGTTATATATATATCTATATATCTATATATATATATTATAATAGATATATATATATATCTATCTATCTATATATATATTATATATATAAATTTGTGCAATTTGTTGTGTTTTTTTTTGTCAGTTGTCAGTTAGTTTTTTTTTTTTAAATATGCATGTTGACTATACATGCATGTACTATCATAACGTAAAACTAAAATTAAACATTTATAAAACGTATGCGTCATGATGAAGTAAAAAAAGTAAAAGTAAAAAAACATCTGTATTTCAGTTGGGTTTATTTTATTTCAATACAAAAAGAGGCTTTTTTAGATTTAATTGTTAATAATATAGACAAAACCCTGGATGTGTCAGTACAATTCTGCATTATTTACATTATAAATAGTTGGAACAGACGACATTAATATACATTAAACAAAATAAATGTAAGGGACACGAATTAATTTATAATTACATTTAATGATGTCCTTAAGTTCTACCCAAGTCGGTCATAAAGCAACCTTAAGTTTAACTATTTGCATTTAATATAATTTAATCATTTAATCGTACTGTAAATAACAAGCAATTAAGTGTCTAAAAACATTACTTAAGTTAAAGTACACAGTTAAGTATATTATTTTAAACTATATTTTCATAATAAGTACTCCTTTAAAAAAAGTATGCTGAAGTACACCAGGGTTAAAATGGTGTAGTAAGTTAAAATAGTCAAGAAATTTTAAACTAGAGCCATGATAAGTTATACAAATTGATAGTTGATTGGTCATTTTTGAAAAGGAGTGGTCTTGCACATCCCTAATTCACACACTGTCACGAATCCTGTCCATGGACTTCCGTTCAATCACCACCAGAGGTCACCCTTTCCATTACATTGACTCTCGCACAACACAAACTGTTGCATGTCATCCCGGACTACATATCCCATCCGCCATTGCACTGATTGCACACAGCACTGATTGCACACAGCTGTCCTCAATCACCCCTTCACTATATAACACTCCCAGTCAATGATCAAAAGGCCTTATGTACCCTGTTCCGAGTCTCTGTGTTTCCTTGTTTTGCCTTGCCTTGCCTGTTTTCTCGGTTTCTGTTCTTTGCCTGTTTCCCTGGATTTATCCTTTTAGTCTTGTCCCTTTTGATTCTGTCTGCCGATCATTGACCTACGCTAGCCCTAGGACTATTCTTGTGTTTTGCCCGCCACATACCTGTTTGCCATTGTTCGACCCTGCCTGTTATGACCATGTCTTTGAAATAAAAGCTTGCAGATGGATCCACATGTCTCACGTCTCGTCAGCCCCGTTACACTAACTACTGTATTGAAAAATGACAGTGTTAAATGTGACAGGAAGTACAATTCATACGGCAACTGTTGATGGGTTGGTTAAAAACAAGCAGGCTGCAAACTCTTCCAAACACTCCCCTCTTCATTTTTTACTTCATAACTGACAATACCAATGAGCAGCACAGGATGATGATGACTTAAGTGGACAGGAAGTGTGAATTTTGTCTGAGTGAGTGGAGAGTATTTTTTAAGCGAGCTGCATGCTAGTTTAGGCCCGTGATCCTGAGGAACAGGTTGTGACAGTTTGGGACACGCTGTAAGAAAATAATGAATTCCAAATATTTATTTCTCTATTTGCTTCAGTGATACTGTAAGCTGACAGGTCACTTCTCTAATAAGATGCCTGTGTAACAAGACGTTCCCCTCAATCATTTTCAGGTGCCTTGGCTTCCTGGAAGAGAAGACGCAAGGGCTTTATATCCCTCGTTTGAGGTGTAACTTTCTCCAAACTTACACTCTGGCGTCATACTGTGTACTAACAACATGGAACATTCATACATCACTATGAAATGTCTGGAGTTCAACTTTTTAAAGTGACCATACAATACCCTGCAATTGTTCTTTAGCAAATATAAACTACAGTTCAAATGTATGGGGTCTGTAGAAAGAAATCAATACTTTTATTCAGCAAGGATGCATTCATTTGATAAAAAATGACAGACATTTCTAATGCTACAAAATATTTCCATTTCAAATGCATTCTGTTCTTCTAAACTTTTTATTCATCAAATAATCCTGAAAAAATCCCACAAAAATATTAAGCAGCACAACTGTTATCCACAGTATTATGATACTGATTCGCAATGTTTTCTTGAGCAGCAAATCAGCATATCAGAATGATTTCTGAAGTATCATGTGAAGCCTGGAGTAATGGCTGCTGAAAATTCAGCTTTGCACCACAGGAATAAATTACATTTTAAAATATATTCAAATAGAAATCAGTTATTTTAAAATGTAAAAATATTTCAAAATATTAATAATTTTACTGGATATTTTTTATCAAATAAATGCAGCCTTGGTGAGCAAAAGAGACTTCTTTCAAAAACATTTTCACCAAAAAAATCTTACCAATAAGTTTCTAATTTTGAATGGTAGTGTATATATTTCAAATGTTTTTCTCTTTCAGGAATGAGAAACAAAAATATTGATACAGGAATTGATTTTTGTCCAATCAAATGCTGGAAGTCAGAATTGAGATTACACTTCACAATTGAAACTTTTTATTTCATACAATGTGACTCTTTCTTTCTAAATTACCCTTCTTATTTTTTTTAAATCAACTAGAAAATAGCAAATCACATCCACACACTGAAGAAAACTCCACCAACAATCGACTTCATGTGGACATTTCACTCAAAATGAAATGAAAATTAATTTAATTACAAACCCGTAACCTTTCCTTTTTCTTCAGAACACAAAATATATTGTAAAATACATATTTAGATTTTTTTTTAAACTATTTCTAAATAAATGAACATGTGCATTTAAGCTCATCAACAAAATATAGCACAAAGTCTTTTAAATAATACATACCTAAAAAACTAAAATTCAAAACAATAACACTTTACCCTTTCAATGAACCACAAGTTGATGCTGCTAAATGTTTGTGACGATCAATGTTTTGTGGTTGCCCATTACTCTGAACCAGTTCATCCCAGCGTGAACTCTGGGAGCCACTTTTCTCCCATCGATCTTGTGTGACCAACTGTGAAGAATAACTGCAACAAACACCTCAAACACACCAACAAGTAGAGAAGTTACTCCTCCACCGGCGTTCCAATCACATTCACCCACTCAAACAACCTGATAGGTCAGGAGAGGTGAGCCATCAGTGTAAAATATGACTTCAATACACAATTGTGCACTTTCATATTGAAGAAAAAGTTTAGACAGGATGAGGTCGACATTTAAAGGAGCGCACGGACACATACTCACACATGGTTAACGGGTATTCTGTGCATTATTTCTGTGTAATATGCCATAACACTTATTCCAAATGAGCTAATTTGTTGGTCTGGTGAGCACACAAATCCCGTTAAGGTGTAATTCAAGAGTGGTCAGACTGCGCGAGCTCAAAGGTGAGGAGAGCGGGAGGAATTGTGGGTATTGATGCGCTTTCAGCGAGTAGAAAACTGCTGGAGCCCTTGAGAGAACTATAGAGATAGCCGAGCTCTCCATGAGCTGCTAAATGTCGAATTAAACAGTCAATCAATTTCAGGGTGAATAAGCGAGGGGAAAAGTGAGCGAGAGAAAGAGTAAGAATGGGGCGATGCGTCGACACGAGTCAGGCTGGAAATAAATGAGGTCTCGGCTCATAATAAACCCATATTTGTAATAAACAGACGCTGTAGAGCCATAAAATTGTCTTTTTAAATGGAGAGGGATTTGGCTGATGATGCACCATTACACACAGTGTTAACGCCCGACAAGGCCAGGAAGGGCCAGATAGTTAGATGAATAGAAAGATGGCACGCTTGTTCTCCATTACACTTTCCTGCACCCGCTCTCTTCAGGTCTCTTGCTGTGGAATGAACACTGAGAATATTTTGAAGCGAGAGAAGCTAATTTTATTCATAGGACCGAAAGATGGATAAAAGAGAACGGAATAGAGCTGGAGAAAGAAAAGAAAAGAAAAGGGAAGATGGAAGAAAAAGACAGACAGCCAGAGAAAAAGCAATGGATAAAATATGTATTGAGATTCAGCTGTGTAATGTTACATGCCAAAGAAACAAAACAGCAACAGCCTGAAGCCAATAATGTTACGCTAGTTTTACTAATGCTAACAACAAATGACACAGTTTGAAGTTCACTCATTCATAATTGATAAGAATATAATAATGTTCCCTTTCAGTCGGTCACTACGAGTCACATTGTGACTGACGAATTGGGATCTCGCTTATAGAGACCAATCTACTTCAAGTGTAAAACTAAACGAGCCAATGCACCTTGGCATGCGATTATTGCATCCAGCTGCCGTTGATCACAGCGTGAGTATAAGTAGGCTGCTGGTGCAGTGCATATTCAGCTTTTCGCTTTGGAGCTGAGCGACAACATCGTTCTGCTCTATGTTTATTGTTTCGCGAACCCCTACGATTCAGCACTCTTGGGAGCTTTTTGTGTTGGTGGACGGCGCTTCAGCGGTGGTCGTTCCAGTGTCGAGTGGGTTGCGTACTTCAGGCTGCACTACCCCCTGTCGTGTTGCAAAGCGGCCAGCTCCCCTGTGCGCCTCAGCACTAAAAGAGCAATTCACTTAAAAGAGCAAATTTCTCTAAAAGATTCCGTTCTGGAGCGGTCGTTACCTGCACCGGGTGATGTCACGATCGGCTGTCTCACGGTCGGCATTAAGCACGCTGGGGGCCTTCCGTGTATGAGTCCAGTGCTCATTGTGAGATACCATCTCGGAGCAGCGAACAGGCTCCGCACTCGCAAGGGGCGGAGGTCTCTTTTCCGCTGCCGGTGCTCTGGTTCTCGGTCTGGTGCAGGCAGACGAGAACCACTTCCAGACAGTATCGGGCGTTGAGGTTTACAGTGATGGCAAAACCCCGCAGGGACCAACCGCTCTGGGACCATGACTCCTCTTGCTCCCTCGATGCCGTGGATCACCCACTGAATCGCGTGGGCCCTCCTTTAAAGGCGTACCAGCGTAGCCAGTGGACCTCCACCGACCAGATGTCGATCTCCGCATCAGATGGAGAGCTGTCCATAGGATTCGTCCGCGCTCGCCACCCTCCGGATGGTGGCAAAGCCTAATCGATCGCGGAGATGACAGCTATGCCTTTCCCGGGCTGCCGAAGGTCGTGGCTCGCGTGGAAACCTCCAACCGCTTCCCGGCCTCAAGCTGATGATTGGTTTCTCGGGCTGCTCGGGCTGGTTCTCAGCGCCCAGCCACTGCCTTTCTTCCGTAGGTTCATGACGATCATCATGCGGTGGACAGCACCTTTTACTGCCAAAACGGCCGCGGGCCTCCTCCTCCCTTCACCACCCTCCGCGCGGTGCAGCGAAGTGGGTTTTGGCATCCCCCGGTGGAGCTGGCGTAGCATGCAATTGTTTCCTAGTCCGCCTCCTCCCTGGCTGGGAGACCCGGTACCGGATCCTTCCTGTGCCTGTAGGCATTCGTCTGCTCTTACCTCAGTGCCTATACTGCTTGCGTGGCATCTGCTCCCAACTTACACCTATGGCTTACTGCAGGTGCAACAGGCTAAAGACTGAAGGACCTGCACGAGGGGGGTCCGATCCGGAATTCTGAATAGATCTCCGACCGCCACTTGACCTCGCGCTTCCGAAACGACGAAGGTCACCGCGAGTTTCTCTGGGTCTGCGAATGCCACCGCTTGTGTCCAGGCAGCGCCATCTGCGGCTGTGTCTTGCACAGAACACACAATTAGGTGAACACCGACAAGGGTGTTCGTTTCCTCATTTCCCCGGTGTACCCCGACCGGCCTCTTTGGTGACGAGTCGAGAGCTTTGCCAGCATTTCTCGGCGCCCAGAAGCAGGACCCCCCCTTGAGGAAATCCTACACATCCTGCTCCATCTCCGCCGGCTGCATCACCCCAGCCTGTTCGTTCGCCGGGCGGGCCCCGCGGCGCCCCTTCGCCACTCCGCGCAGCCTTCAGCAAGCGGCTCGTGGAGTCCGGGCGTTGGCGGCCGCCCCGCCTTTCCAGGCCCCGGCAACTGGCCCTGCAAGCAGAAGAACACGGCCCTGATACAGGCGCCCAGGATGGAAGGATCTTTCTCTTCAGGAGATGGTGACCGCATCATTCCTTCCCCTGGAGGAGGGCCGGGCGGAGATTCTTTTTATTTTTTACCACCATTGACCTCTCGGTCGGCGGTACCCAAATTCTCGACAAAGAGCAGTTCCTCTATTTCTGGGTCCCCAGAGGGGACAGGGGATTGTGGACGATCTAACGACGGCCCTCACTCATCCTCCTCCTTCGCCAGCTGGCAGCAGCGGGTGGTTCGAGAGCGTCAACAAAGTCCCTACTCACGCACCCTCTGCCAAACCCTTGAACCAGTTGAGCCTTGCACCCCACACTCACACCCCTCTCCGGCCCGCTCACAAGCCGCCCAAGCTGGGTCCCTGTGTTCCACCTCTCTGCCCCACTGGGGGTACGGCTGTGGTTCTGCTGGTCCCGCTTGTACGGTTTGTGGGCGCTTGGTCAGCGCTACCCAGCCCTTCTTGCTGGCTTCTGCGAACCATCAGCCTCAGCTATGCGATTCAGTTCACCCGGCGCCCTCCCAAGTTCAGGGGCATCCGGTTCAAACTACAGTTAAGGTGGCCGATGCTCCTGTCTTGCGTGCGGAGATCGCAGTTCTACTGGCGAAGGACGCGATAGAGCCTGTTCCTCCAGCCGATATGAGGTCGGGTTTTTACAGCCCTTACTTCATTGTACCCAAAAAAGTGGGTTACAACCAATCTTAGATCTGCGCTTTTTGAACCGGGCCCTTTTAGCGCTACCGTTCAAGATGTTGATTGGCAGAACGCATCTTTGGGGTGGGGGGGAGGGGGGGGGGGGGGTGGGAAGGGGGGGTGCGTCTCCTCGAGATTTGGTTTTTCAGCGATCGACCTCGAAGGACGCGTACTTTTCATGTGTCTATCACTTGTCCACACCACAACCTTTCTGCAGTTTTACGTCGAAGGACGCATTCTTACTAAGGTCCTCCCTTCGGGCTGTGCCTGGTCTCCCCGGTCTTTACGGTTCGCGGATGCGCTTCTTGTTCCCCTCAAGAGCAGGTTTCCGTTCTCACTATCTAGACGATTGCTTACTACACTTCTCAGATCAGTTGGTGCCTTCGGGCAACTGGGAAAGTAGAGCAACTCTCCCGGACGCAGAGGCTCTCTTTTCTCTGTATGGATTGGGATTCGGTCAAACATGGACATGCCGCGCCTCACAGAGGAACTGCGCGGGTCGGGCTATCCTGCTTGAATCGGCAAGCAGGACAGCGTCCCCACGATAGCTTTTTCATAGGCTCCTTGTGCATATAGGCGGCCGCAGCGGCACTTACACGTCGCCTATCATATGACCCCCCAGCACTGGCTTTATGTCCGAGTCCCGGTCGGCGTGGGAAGCGCGGCACCACCGGGTCTAAGTTACACCGGCCCGTTTGCCAACCTTCACCCCGTGTCGATCTTGTGTTTCCCCGGGCGGGGTGCCCCAGCGCAGATCTCCAGGCATGCTGTGTTCTACACTGTGCTCCACCCGTGTGGGGTCCATGTACACACGTGCATGCGTCCTCAGAGTTTTGGATGGGCCGCAGCTAGCATTGGCACATCAATTCCTAGAGGTTTTAGCGGTGCGCTTTGCCTTGAACCGTCTAAAAGTGCGCTTACGAGGCAAGCACGTACTGGTCCAAACGGACAACACAGCGGCCGTTGCGTACATCAACCGACAGGGTGGTCTACGCTCCCGTCGCATGTCGCAACTCTCCTCCTTTGGAGTCGGAAGGTTCTGAGGTCACTCGTGCTGTTTACATTCCTGGGCTGCTCAACTGGGCAGCCGATGAGCTGTCTCGAGCTGCGCTCCCGGAAGAATGGCGACTCCATCCCCAGACGGTCCAGCTGGTTTGGGGACGTTTTCGGAGCCGCTCAGGTAGACCTGTTTTGCTTCTCCAGAAACCTCTCACTGCCAATTATTCTACTCCCTGACCGAGGGAACACTAGGCACAGACGCACTAGCGCACAGCTGGCCGCAGGGCCTACGCAAGTATGCATTTCCCACAGTGAGCCTTCTCGCACAGACACTGTGCAAGGTCATGGAGGACGAGGAGCAGGTCCTGCTCGTGGTGCATTATTGGCCCACTCGGACCTGGTTCCCAGAGCTAGTGCTCCTCGCGACAACCCCTCCTTGGCCGATTCCTCTGAGGAAGGACTCAGAGACGGGGCACCCTTTGGCACCCTTGTCCAGACCTCTGGAAACTTCATGTCTGTTCCCTGGACGGGATGCGTATGTTTTAGGTGACCTACCCCAGGAGGTAGTGAACACCATCACTTCGGCGAGAGCACCGTCTACTAGACACGCTTACAGGCTGAAGTGGAACTTGTTTGTCGGTTGGTGCTCTTCCCGCCGGGAATACCCCCGTAGATGCCCGATCGGTGTCGTGCTTTCTTTCCTGCAGGATGGTTTGGAGCGAAGGCTGTCTCCCTCCACCATCAAAGTCCAGGTTGCTGCTATTGCTGTGTACCATGACCCGGTGAATGGGAAGTCTGTAGGTAAGCATGACCTCGTCATCAGTTTCCTTAGAGGGGCCAGGAGGTTGAATCCATCCCGGCCCCCATCTATACCCTCTTGGGACCTGACTCTAGTACTAACAGCACTACAGCAGGGCCCATTTGAACCTTTGCAGTCAGTCGAGCTAAAGTTTCTTTCAATGAAAACTCTGCTCCTGCTGGCATTGGCCTCCATTAAGAGGGTAGGGGACCTACACGCATTTTCGGTCAACGATTCGTGACTAGAGTTCGGGCCGGCTGATTCCCAAGTAACCCTGAGGCCCCGGCCCGGCCCGGCTACATGCCCAAGGTTCCCACTACACCCTTCAAAGACCAAGTAGTGAACCTGCAAGCGCTGCCCCCAGAAGAGGCAGAACCAGCCCTAGCTTTGCTCTGTCCCGTCCGAGACTTAAGGTGCTACGTAGACCGGACACAAGCTTCAGGACCTCAGACCAGCTCTTGGCTGTCCCGGAGGCCGGCAGAAGGGAATGCCATCTCAAAGCAGAGGATGACCCACTGGATAGAGGATGCCATCACCCTGGCTTATCAGGAACAGGGTATGCCCTGCCCGCTCAGGCTGCAAGCTCACTCAACTAGAAGTGTTGCATCCTCCTGGGCGTTGGCTCGTGGCGCCTCGCTGACAGATATTTGTAGGGCTGCGGGCTGGGCGACCTCCAACACGTTTGCTAGATTCTATAGCCTCTGTGTGGAGCCGGTATTTTTCTGTGTTTTCACCTCAAACGGGTAGTGGCGCCGAGAGGCCCCAATTAGTGTCGGCTTGCTAAAACTGCTCCAGAGTGTCCTACAGTAGACCTTGTTGAGATCCTCCGTCACCCTAGGCAGCGGACGCGGCAGAACGTCCGGCGCCGGGCATTTACGATGAATCCGCGGGAACCGTGGAAGGCTGGGTTCCATATTGAGACCTAAGCTGTTATTGTATGTGTATAGCCCACGGTATAGCCATAGAGCCCGTGTTTCCCCGGCAGACTTCTGCCTTTCCAAGAGGGTTACAATCACCTCTAATCTTCAGTATGAACCTAGACGGTTGTTTATATGTGTAAGTGCTTCCGAAACCTCGTTTGGGAAGGATGGGGCTTCCACAACGTTCCTGTTCTAAGTGGAATGGGTACGTTTTCCCAGTATTATCCAATCTCGCTCAGTAAGGTAGTGCTTTGAAAAATTGTGAGTGGAACTACTTGTCCCGAGCCCTGGCCTACACCAGATAGGGGCGCAGGCTGCTCGCACAGGGCACTGGAATGGGCAGCACCATGGCGCTTTGGTAGGGATCCCAATTCGTCGGTCACGACGTGACTCGTAGTGACCGACTGAAAGGGAACATCTCGGTTACGTATGGTAACCCTCGTTCCCTGAAGGAGGGAACAGAGACATCACATCCCGTCACCACGGCTGCTGTACCACCACTGAGCAGCCGGGTCAACGGCTCGGCTCCTCAGCGAAAACCTGAAAATGCGCTGCACCTGCTGCCTACTTATACTCACGCTGTGATCAGCGGCAACTGGATACAATAATCGCATGCCAATGTGCATTGACTCGTTTAGTTTACACTCGAAGTCATTTCGTCTATCGAAGCGATATCCCAATTCGTCGGTCACGACGTGACGTCTCCGTTCCCTCCTTCAGGGAACGAGGGTTACCATACGTAACCGCGACGTTTCTTGAGCACAAACTCAGCATATCAGAATGATTTCTGAAGAATCATCTGACACTGAAAGGAGTAATGATTCTGAAAATTCAGCTTTGCATCAGAGAAACAAATTACATTTTAAGATATGTGACCCTGTCTGAAAACCCAGCTAAAGTCATTTTTTTGTGATTTACTGTTTTCTATATAAAATCATACTTCATAAGGTAAAGAACATTCTGTGAAAATATAACATTTATATATTTAATACTGACTGAGTAAGACCATGTCAAAGATTGAAATCATAGTGAAATTAATGGTTGAAATCAAACTTTGATGCTTGTTATCTCATAAATAGATTTTTGAGACTTTAGCCTGGATTTCACAGAGGGGGTCACCTATATTCAAATAGAAAAACATTATTTTAACATGCTTTAAAATAATATTTCACAAATTTTCTATTTTACTGTATTTATAATCAAATTTATGCAGCCTTGGTGAGCCTAAGAATTTTCTTTCAATAAAAACATACTGGTTATCCAAATACAGCTAGGCCTAATGGACAACCTTAAGCAGGTATGTCCTGGCTTTTCCAGCAAGGCCAGAAGTCCTGTACCAAATAGCTCGTTTGTAGGTGTTTCATGTCACATCTACGCATTCAGTTACAAACAAGATTTTCATGCACACATGCAAAGCATTTAAAAACAGAGCAGAAACACAAAGAAGAGATCGAAGGAATAATAATGTGAACTGGCAGTGGGAGAATAACGGAGCACCTGTAGATGCCGAGAGGAATTATCCTGCTCATTTTCTCACTGTTGTGTCTGTTTGAGAAAAATCAGCGCTGCGGGATCGAAGGCCTGTGTGTCACCATTATATTCAGTTTAGTTCTGTTCTGAGACTTTTAGTTTGTATTCCCTCAGTTCATGCCTTCCTTTGTTTTGATTTCCACCCTTTTGTTTCCATGGCCACCATAATTATTAGTTATGTGTTTCATTAATCATCTCATTTGTGTCTGCTTTATATCGTTTACTCACACAGTCACTCTTCGTCAGGGCACTGTTTACTAACGCCTCTCTGCCTACTCCTTTTGGATTTATTATTAAACTTTGTCTTGTGGAACTTTTATCTGCCTTTGTCTGTCTGCCTGCAAACGCCATGACACTGTGGTCTACAGCCACACAATTTTTACTCTAGTAATTACATCCCTTTCTCAAGGGCACCTTGTCCTCCAAAATCATTTCCGAGAGTGGTGTGGGATGGTGCACAACCTCAAATGTGCAGAACAAACGCGTAATTGAGGGACCGCAGTGATTAGCCTGAGCGTCATTTGTTGAGGACGTACATCTGTACCTGTGCATGGACTCTATGGGCCTTCACTGGCAGATGAAAAAATAGCAGCTGTAAATATTTCCCACAAACCCCCTTTGGCCAAGCACAAAATGTCTGAAATCTCCCTATCTCCCCTCCCTCATTTTCACTTTCATTGAGGCTGCAAAACTCGCGCACAACCTTAAAGAATCTGCACAAGGGAGCACCTGTCCCCCCCACCCACACCGGGTGATGTGAGAGAGGGACAAAACTGTTGGGACACCAACAGACCAGCTTAAAAAAAGGGGCGACAGGCGGACGACTTTTTGGGCTTCCTTTTATTTATATATACTGTATATTATATATATATAAATATATAATTATACTAGGCAATATTAGATATTAATGCAATAAATACAAAAAATGCCCACATTTTATTTTTACAAAGACCATTGTAACATTATCTTATTTAGATGAAGGCTTAAAAGACCTACTACGGCTCAAACTAAAAGAAGCCTATGGCAAATTGTTCCATGTGTTTACACAGTTTTATAATTGCTCGAACGTCTTTAAATCAGCATTTTCGATAACAATGCGCATAGAGCAAAAACTGGTTCGTGTCTGGCTAAAAAAAAAAAAAACAGGCCACAACACGGCTCACACAAACACTCATGAGTCAAAAAACACTTATGAAACACTCAAATCACCATACAAACCTCAAAACTTGGTACATAAAATATGACAATACAGCAATCAACTAACTACTCATTTGAGTAGAGGAACAAACTCATCTCCTTCACACTGGAGACTTCACACCGATTAAAAAAAAAAAAAACACACTTGGATTTTTTTGCCCCCGGCTTGTTCGATAAGCTAATTAAAAAAATGCAATCTACTTGAATTTGTTAAATACAGTAAATGTTAACTTCATTTATTTGTGTTGGGACTACATGAATAATTTTTATTGCCATTAACTGAAACTGCTCAGGAGATTTCTAATTCCCAGAATGCTTTGCATTAGAATGGATGTGGACACTAAAAATATACTGTTTTTATATATGATGTATGTTTTTGAGCAAAATTTGGGAAACTTCATGTTCCTTTTTAAAACATTTTCTTTTATGTTGAGATTTAGAAGAGCCTGTTATGTTGCCATTTTAATTATAGTTTCTTAAATATTATTTTTTTTATTTTACAGTGAAATACTAAGTTTTAAATAAAGATTATTGGAGTTTTACAAGAAAATACTATTTAAGTTTCCGTACTTCAAAATGTTCAAGTCTGATTTAATGTGTTACTTTGCGTTTCTTTGTAACTGTTTGCAAAATTTCAATTTGTGTGTGTGTGTATGATCACTGTCACGCCCGGTTGCCTGCACCACTGTGAGGCTTTAGAGGGCGTTCCTGTTTTGTGTTCCTGCCTGTTCTGGTCATGGACTCCATTTCCCCATCATGCTTTGTTTTCATTAGTGTCTACGTGGTTCAGCTGTGTTCCATTTCCTGTTTGGTCCTGTGTTTGTGTATATTAAGCCCTGGTCTGCTATTGTCTGTGTGAGTTGTTAATAAGAGTTACCTCCTTGTGGTTCCATCATGTATTTTGGATGCTTATTTCTGTGGATTATCATTAAAGGATCTTGAACTGCATTTGGACCCGCTGCCTGTTGCTTACTTGTGTTCATTCGTAACAGAACAGCTCACCACAACAAGGGATCCAGCAGTTTTTTATCATGTGCCCACGTCAAGGTACTCGTTGTGACCCTTTAAAGAAATTTCGTTCCATTTATCAAAGGGGACATAATATTGAGGCTTATGTGGAGGAGTTTCTTTCGTATTGCCACCTTGTACCTGGTGATGATGCATTGCTGAGGGACTGTTTTTGGAGTGGGCTTGACCTGGATATCAGCCTCAACTTGCCTGATGAGGATCCAGGTTGGTCCCTGGCGCAATATATTGACTTTGTTTTATTGTTTTGTGGATCTGAGTTCACTGTGGGGCAAGTGGAAGAGGAAGTCTCCCCTAAATATTTTTTGCAGGGGGGGCAGTAGGCTGTGGGCTCCAGTGGCCTCTGAGTCCGGCAGACCAGGATTGCCACTATGCCACACACTGATGATTGCAAGTCCAGTGTTCGTCACCACTCCCATGCCACAGCCAGAGCCAATTCCCAAGATGGCTGATATGTTCCAGTCAGAGTCAGCACACAAGATTCACACAAGCGTCAACTCCCAATATAGCCACCACGTGTCCGAGCTGTTTCACCTGCCACCTCATCGGCCAGAGTTGCCGCTTCAACTGTCCAGTTCGCCACACCAGTGCCTCCAGCTGTTATGAAAGCCACGCCAAGTTCTTCAGCCACCATGGACGGCACTCCAGAGTTTCCGGTCATCATGGACCCCAAACCAGAGTTCCCTGTCGTCAGAAGTGTTGTATTTGGAGACAATAAGGCTTTCTCTGGGCGATTGAGGCTGACTTCCAGTTTGGTGGACCCACCATTGCGGTCCGTGAGAGCAGCTGGCATTCCAAGAACTTCAGAAGTGGAGGTAAAAGGATTGGTTCCTCTGTCTGCAGTGCTTCCAGTCATGGCAGTGGCTATGTTGTGTGTTTTGGCAGTACACTGTACTCTCACTCCGGAGCCAAGCCTAGTTCAAGTTTCTGTTCTTGAGCCAAGTCCAGGCCGAGAGTCCATTCTGGAACAAAGTCTAGTTCAAGTTTCTGGTCCTGAGCCAAGTCCAGGCCGAGAGTCCATTCTGGAACAAAGTCCAGTTCAAGTTTCTGGTCCTGAGCCAAGTCCAGTCCAAGAATCTGTTCCGGAGCCAAGCCCAGCTCAAGTCTCTGGTTCTAAGTCTAGTCCAGTAAAAGAATTTCTTCCGGAACTTTTTCTGGTCCTGAGCCAAGTTCAGTCCAAGACTTTGTTTCCGAACCAGGTCCGGTCGCTGAACCCAATCCAGACCCAGTTCCTCTCTGGCCGCCGAACCAGCCGGACCCACCTAAGCCACCATGTGCTCCGACCAGACCGCCATCTGTCTCATATGCGCCACCTTCTGGTCAAGCAGCTCCATCTGGTCCTATGTTTGTGTATGTTAACCCCTGGTCTGCTATTGTCTGTGTGAGTTGTTGATAAGTGTTACCTCCTTGTGGTTCCATGTATTTTGGATGCTTATTTCTGTGGATTATCATTAAAGGATCTTGAACTGCATTTGGACCCGCTGCATGTTGCCTACTTGTGTTCATTCGTAACAATCACAAAGGCTTGGCCAAATGGTGCAGCCCTACAAGCAAGAAAACCTGTAATTTTCCCAAATTGCATTTTAAAATCCCAATTTAATTACTATTTTATTTTATTTTTTTTATCAGGGAAAAAAAAACTAGCACCACTTGTTCATCTCACTGAATTTTTGGGCCAAACATTCATCTTGGTATGAACAGGCATTTAATTTCTAGAACTAAGAATAATTTTTGGCTGAGAAGAGCCAAAACTGAAACACAATAGACCGGTAGCTTGATCTATATGGTGTAGACAATTACATTTGTGAGTAACTGAGTGATTGATGTGTTCTGTCTGGAGTGAGATCAGATAGACTGACAGCTTGCAAGGATAAACTATTCAACCAGCCCCTGGCACAAACTAGAGACATTTCCTCCTGGTTCAGCTAGATTGCACCAAGCTCTAAATCAAATCAGACGCCATCCCTAGCAGGCGGATTTCACAACCCCCTGTTATCGCTAGCTCTTCTCTGCTCCTGATGTGTTTCTTATTACACTGTTTCCCAAATGTAAAACTTTTCGGTCAGATCTGAAGCTCGTAGTGTTAATAATTAAACCATCACTCTGGCATGTGAAGCACTTTCTTGCGGTTGACTTGGTCTACACACCTCATTGCCGTCAACACAGCATATCCAAACAACCCTCCTTTCCTGCATGGATAAAAACACAGATGGACGTCCTCGCAGGTGCCACTCGGCCAATCCTCCTACAGAACCAGCTTCAGGAGAATGTAATTGTGGGAAATGGTGTGCTGGCACAGCATGAGAGCATATCTGCATAAATTAACTTTAGACTGATGCAGAAAAACAGGCAGGTGTGGATGAGTGCTGGGCCTAGGTGAGGAGTTAAATTACAGAGCAGACGAATACACTGTCATCATCTGTGACACAAAATATTCAAGCGTTAATAATAAATGTGGTATTATGACAGCTAATGAAAGCCTACAGGAGTGTAGAAGAACAGACAATTTTACAGCTCAAATAATAAACAATAATTCATGTGAGTGTTTTAAGAAAAATATGAGCTTTAAATGTCTGGTTTTAAACCCTGTGGAATGATGGTCCTGTTTACTTCCATTGCGTGTTGCATATGTTAACATTTATATGTAAATTTTTCGGTAAAAAAAAAAAAAATCACTGACGGGCAAACTGAAAAAAAATAAAAATTCTGTGGTAATCATCATTATGATTGTATTGAAACCAGAATATTCCCTTAAAAATTCAGGTATTCAAATGCCCCGCCCCATGGGAAATCTTATTGGGTCAAATCCTGCTCCACAGAACTGCATATTGAACATAAAATATGTTCTGATTGGCTGCGATTTAAGGAAAAATGTAACTTAGATTTTTGTGAAAAATTCTATAAACCCTCCAGGTTTATGTGCTTGTATGGGGGCTGCACATTGTGGATAAAAAAGTGTGATTACATATCAATGTATTAGTAGCAGCACCAGTAGTAGTAGTAGTAATAATAATACTAATTATTATTATTATTATTAAATAATAATAATAATAAATATTTAAATAGACTATTGTCATATTTGACTGGAAATAAAACATCTAGTGTTTAATATACTAATCAAATATAAAAAATTAAAATATTATTTCTTTATATTACACTAATCTAGCAAAACAACATTAAAATATTTAAACAAATAAGAAAGATGACTATTGTAGCAGTTGACTGTAAAACACAGTTGATTGTTTAAGAAATAATAACATAATTTATAAAAAGATTATTAAATTATATATGTTTATAAATTCATAATATTATATATAAAAAAATATATAAATAATTAAATAATATTATATTATAGTAAATATATTTTTTACAATACACCATAACATTAGAAAACTTTTTATGCTGTCTAGATTTTCAAATGCTAAACAATCTCTGAGACACTGAAAACAAAGATCTTGAGATTATTTTGATTAATCGTGCAGCCCTAGATGTCATTATTGTGATTGTGTCAAGTTGCACAGAATTTGCACTTTTATTGTGGATGTAAAACTACTTGTCGCCAGAAACTTCTGAACACGTCAAACAAATCTGTTTGCATTCCACAGAAGAGAGACAGATGTGAGGCAGATTAAATGATGAACTTTCATCTCTGGGTGATAAAATTGATCAAGACAAAGAACTAACAAGCCAAAAATAAATGTTTCTGAACTGGAGAGAACATTCTATCACTCATTTGGATTTCATGTTTCGGAGTGTTTGGGAGACGGCAGCATAAAGCAGCTCTATGTAGAGATGGAAGTCAGCTGCCTCTGAACACAAAGTCATCACCTGAATGCATAAATCAGCCACTCAAAGCTAATTGTTATTCTACTTCCATGTATTCTTTGATCATGCTATTCACGTCTGAGTCTGTGTGGGCCAGGAAACACTAAGCTATCTTTGACACATGGATCTTTTATAAATCAAAGGACATTTATTATCTCCGTACAAACGACCTGGGGAATTCTCAGATGGAGAGCCACAATATCATTATAAAATCCAATCCGCCGGGTGTATCGAACATGTCCCATTATTACTTCCACACGAAAAGCTCTGCTGACATAATGAACAGGGCATTTGCCGAGCCTGCGATAACACTCCTGCTCCGTATTGATCTGATCTGGGAACAGTAGATATCTTTAATGCTGCAGTGGAGAGTCCTTTAAATGACTCACCTCCCATACCTCATCTATCAAATGTAATCTGTTAGTATTCCACAACATTAATCAACCCGCTGTCCCACTTTCTCATGTATGTGCGTGCATGCGCTCTCATGATTGTATGTGTGGGAGTCCGGGAGATTGTCTAGTAGTTGATTTTTCGTCTGCTCTTGATTAAGGGTGTTTACCAGTAAAAGTGTGTCTTATAAAGCTTTGCCCGGACCAATATTGATTCTCTACAGAAATTTATAGCCAACCAATCATACAACAGGTGAACACAAAGCCATTTTACAACATACAGTGCGGCGTGGAAGAAAATCCAGATGATGTATTCCACTCTTTATCTCAGACAAAGAGACATAGCTGTAAATCTTTGTACATAAAAATGTGATTCTGAAACTTTCTTCCAAAACCTAGTGAGTTTCCTCACTGCCTACTGCCAACATAGCCTTCAAAGGCAACACCCTCCCAATAAATGTATGTTCTGAAAACGTTGTGGGAACAGTGATTTACAATATTTCTAAAATGTTAAAATGTCCAGTTTTCTTGTGGTAAGAACATTATTTAAAAAGTAAGTACAACTTTCTCCTATACTCAAAGTATAACATTGTTTATTTGTAATATTCCAAGTACGTTAACATTCAGCAAATATCAATAACATCACACACAGTGGAGTTCTCTCAACAATGAGATGAGAATGCATATTCAATTGAAATGTTATAAGAATGTTCTATAAATATTACTTTAGGAATGTTTTATATTGACATTTACATAACCTTTAGAAAACGTTAGCGTAAGTTGTGCAAACGTTCCCTATTAGCTGGGCTAAAAGTCATGAAATGAGAAATAAGAGAGAGAGAGAGTGAGAATAATATTGAAATACTCTAATAATCATAAATATACATGGCCCATTCAAATTTCTAATACCTTAGAAATTATACCTTTTGATACCTTTCAGTATCAATAACACTTTATAAATGTAATTTGTCTTGCTTTGTTTGCCATCTCTAGTATTTCTACCATCATGGATTTATTTTTTATTTATTTATTTGTCTCTAAACCTATCCACCATGTTGCATTTATAATTTCAGTTAGCTGACTGCCATATATATATATTTTTTTTTTCACTGAGCTTTTCTGCCATATTCGATTAATTTGATTATTTACTTTTTTACTGAGCTTATTCACCATTTTAGATTAACATTTTTACTGAGCTTGTCCGCCATCTTGGATTTAGTTTTTCTCTAAACTTGTCCACGTCTTGGGTTTATTTGCCTTAAAATAATATAATTAGTCTGAAAACAAGACATCTCAGGAGGTAGCATAATTAAGTTAAATACATCATTTAAAGGCATTATAGGTTTCATTGTGATATGAAAGCTCTTTCAAGAGGACATTTGGAACAGACTTTGTGCACCTATGATGATTTATAATGCTTTGAACAGAGCTTACAAGGTTTTGGAACAGAATTCACATAGTTTATATACTAGCTGTCAGCAATCTGTCATCACAACCCATCTAAGCAGTAAAGCACAATCCCTTAAAGTTCCTCTATTAAAATCTCATTCAGCTGAGGTTCATCGTCCACCTAATAACACACAAGACAAAGACATGAGTTTAGTGTTGATCACTCACCTTTCTTGTCCCCAAAGAAGAGCGTCTGTTGTGCAGGGTTTGACCACTGGAGGGAGGTGTTGTCATTGTGTTCCACACGGCAGGTCAAGTTGGCTATTCCTCCTTCTGTCACAGTCATGTTCTGGACGATAGGGAACTGGCCTTGGCCTCCTGGAAGAGACAGACAGAAAGTGTGTGAGAGACAATCACAACCACAGAAACATATGGAGCGATCAACCTTTTGCACGAGCACTCTACATGAAGCTGTGAATAAAAAGAGTGAAGACGACGACAAAAGCACTTGGGAAGAGTAAATGAGCTCTTCCACAGAAGTTTGCATATTATTAATGCCACATAAAAAAATACCAAGCATTACAATGGTTTACTGACAGTTAAAAATAGAGCATGACTGAAAATATCCAACCCAGTCTGTCAAAGTGACAGATAATGACTATTTGTAGCGCAACCTCTGGCTATAATGCGTTTTGCTGAAGCCCAGATCATGTGGTTTGGTTTTTGGAAGAGATGTTCCAGAAAGGCAAAGTGGAATAGAGCTATTTACATCTAAACGTGGGTGAAAAGTACAGAAGGCGATGAAAGTTACTTGCATCATTCAACACTAAATCAGAACTGAGTCAGAAACACACGAGGAGAGCAGGCAACTGCTAAACTCATGCCTTCAGAAACACAAGATCTGTGAATAGAGATTTAGGTCTGTTTTCAAAAGCAACCAGATGACAATAAGCAGCTTCTGTGGCAGGAGTTCTACCTGGAGGTGTTGAAGGAATTGAGGAATCATCAGAAATCAGATTAAAACTAAAGTTTCCATTTCATATATATATATATTTTTCACTTGCTTCATTTGCTGTGATTTTTTTTTCTCTAAAAAAAACATCTCTCAGTTAATGAAATCCAGACATTTAATTAGGAAACCATGCAATTATGAACGTCACATGAGGGCAAAATATTGTGTAATGGATTTGGCAACATAGATTTGTCTTGTTGACAAACAGTAACCTGCTTGTTTGAAATTGACTTCTGTGTGAATGTCACTTCATACATTGCTACAATACTTACAACAGACAACGGATATTTTTTTGTCAACAAAATTTTGCCAAAATTTCACCGAAAATGTAACATCGTCCTTCATGGCTTTCGTAGTAGTAGGTTTTTTAAGCTGTCCAGTAGCACGTTGCTATAGCCCAAGTCAAAAGAACCCACCCCAAAAGTTTTTATAAGAGACCCCCACATACAAAGGACGTACCCTACGCACCTAAAAACAAAAGATAAGGGTCACTTGTGAGCTCTTGCTTACTATGATCTGAGCAGAAGACTAAATAAAGGTTTAGTTCAGTGAGAAATAATTCACAAACTGACATCCATCACGGCACCCCAGGGTTAGACAGGCAATAACAGATCACCTTGTGCAGGGAGGGGAGCTAATGAAAAACTGTACACACACACACACAACACACACACACACATATATATATATATAAAGACAACCCTGGAGAGGACATGATAGGTGAATAATCTGTATTTATTTAAAGTGAAGAAGTGATGACTTTCACAGATCAAAGGTCAACATCTCCAGCCCCACCGCTGCCAGACAATGGGACGTTAGGAGAGATGAAAAATTTTAGAATGTGATGTAATAGGCAAAGGAGAAGGACGATAATGCGATGGAAAAGAAACAATGTGTCCTAACCAGGCAAGTTTTGAGTGTGAAGTCATTTTTAAAGGGATAGTTCACCCAAAAATGAATATTCTGTCATCATTTACACACCCTCAAGTAGTTCCAAACCTGTAAAGGAACTTAGTCATCTTGGAAAACAAAGCTTTCCAGAGCTTTCTGACCCTCCATTGACAGCAAGTGAACTTCCACGTTCAAGGCCCAGAAAGGTAGTAAGGACATTGTTAAAATAGTCCATGTGATATCAGTGGTTCGACCTTAATTCTATGAAGCTACGAGAATATTTTTTGTACACAAAGAAAACAAAAATAACAACTTTATTATCATGGCGCATACGTGAGGTGCTGCTGACGTAGAACATGCATGCGTTGTGCCTTGTTTATGAGCAGAGGAATGCACACACATGCATCGTGGTACTCTCGTGAATGGCGGCGGAGACTGACTCGGAAGAGAAGAATTGTTGAATAAAGTTGTTATTTTTGTTTACTTTGCACACAAAAAGTTTTCTTGTAGCTTCATAAAAATTACGGTTGAACCACTGATGTCACATGGACTATTTTAACAATGGCTTCACTATGTGTCTGTGACTGGGAATGTTTCAGTTGCATTGCTGTCTATGGAGGGTCAGAAAGCGCTTGGATTTCAGCAAAACTATCTTAATTTGTGTTCCAAAGATGAACAAAGGTCTTATGGGTTTGGAACGAAATAAGTGTGAGTAATTAATGACAGAATTTTCATTTTTGGGTGAACGATCACTTTAAGTCCTATAACTGAAGGAGAAATTATGAAAATAGCAAGCAAGCACCCACAGAAGTCATGGATTAAAATGAGAAAGATGTGATTTAGTGCATGATTAGGACACGGTGAGCACAGATTGGTGGCTGATGAGAGAAATAGAGATCGACGGTTATCTAGTTCGATTCAACTCAAATTTAGCACCTTTTTTTCTGTTCACTGCTAATTGCAGCGTGCCACAATTAGCCTGATTTGAGAGCCCGTCCAGATATGGTGTAGCTTTCATGAGAGAACCAGAAGGACAAGAAGGAGTGAGTGAGAGAGACAGAGAGGGAGAGCTGCTAAGGGCCTCTCCACAGGCTTCCTGACAGAAAAGCACGTCGGCCAGCTGTGGTGCTTATTTCTTTTCCGTGCCTCTGGCGGTCATACACACACAAACACTGAGGCAGCGTCGGTAAGGGATTTATTTAATTTTCTCACTTGTTTTAGTGAGACAGAAACAGCTGCATATTCCACTGTCTTAAATATTATGAGCAGAAAATATTGTGCTATTGCTGTAGCTTAGCACTGTGATGCTAATGATGCAACTCAGCAATGATTTATTTGCAACAAACTTGCAGATAACATATGATAAATCTGAAAACATGAGACATGGGTAATTTTGCAACAATTTTTTGCCAAATATTTGCCAAAACGGTTTGGTACATTCATGCAGGAGCAGAGATTGGTTCTGTTTTTAGTTCTGTGTCAGTGTGACATCTAGATTATGTAAATGAACCTTAAATTCCCATAAATTCAAAGGAAGTAGAGGAATTTTGAGAGTTTAGTTAAACTGAACTGCAATATTTAAAATGGTGATAGACCAATATGGATTTTTTGATGGCTGATGTCAATATCAAGCCAAAATCTTAAAAATAAACGTTACAAAAAGGGGGTTGAAGTAATGACAACCTAATAACCTAACAATAACATAATTAACCTTTCTGTGAAAAGTCTTAAAAATAATCTATTTTTCTTTAGTGTGAAAAATATTTTAATAATCTAAAGACCATTTTCCACTATAAAGAACCTTTGTGGAATGGAAATATTAAAGTTTCTTCATAGAACCACCAATGCCAATAAAGAAAATTTATTTTGAGAGTGTAGAAAATAACATGGCACAACAGTTTCATCAATTAATTTATATTTATTTACTATTTTACTAAAAATCAAAATAATGTGAAAAAAAAATAATAATAATAATGCACTCAGGACACTTGATTATCATGCGTTGTCAAAATAAATCAGCAAAAGAAAAAAAAAAAAAATATCTAATATTTATCTATATAGATATATAATATATATATATACTATATATATATATATAATAATAATAATATTCGTAGAGGACCAGGCTAATTTTTAGTAAATATACCGTCAACTGTTTGGTTACCTACCCACCTTCTTTAAAAGGTTTGGAACAACATGAGAGTGAGTAAATGATGACAGAATTTTCATTTTTGGGTGAACTATTCCTTTAAATTCAAAAGTACTCAAATTGAATTGTTAGAGTTTAGTAAATGAAAATGAAATATTCACAATATATGTGTTGTGTATGCTGTCATGTCATAATGCACATGGATTTTGAATGGCTAACTATACCATCTGAACCCTTTGTGAGTTCAAATGGTATAGTTAAGGAATGCTAACCAGCCAAAACATGACCCCATGGTTCGTTTCTCTGGCTCAGGGGTCATATGAGACTGTAGAGTAGGTAATTACTACCTGATTAAGGTCTCCTACAGACCACAGCATTACAGGCAGAGGAAGAAAAAGACAGAGAAATGGATCTGTATTACGTTAGGTAGGCAGGATACATTATTCATCTGTGTTTTGCATGAAGCATGGTCTGCCAGCCCGTCTCTAGTTCTCGCTCTCTGCTTCCTTGATCTTCTCCTGCCTCATTTTCTCATCCCCATCCCTCATCACTCTTCTCTCTATAATCAGGAGAAGGGGTCAAGATCCATGGGAAATCAGTCATGCGAAACTGCACCAAAACTGTAGGTGCAAATCTGGTTCTATTTTTACACATATGGTTGATAACAAACAGTTAAGACAAACGAAATGTGTCAACTTAAGAAATCCCAGGAGGGGCCAAAATGGTCTGAATCCAAAAGATGATCGCTGAGGTGTCACCATTCAGGAAGGAGAAAGAGAGAGAAAAAGAAAAAAAGCTAATTAGGAGTCTGGTGATGTTAATAAGAATGTATGTCAGCAGCAGCTCTGGGAAGTACGAACAGAAAATAATAATACTGTTAAAAATAAAAAAATAAAAAAATGAAATTAAATAATATTACTAAATAAATATGGTATAATTATAATAAATTGTAATGTAATAAACTGTATTCAGCAGTTTCAGGAGGAACTCAAATTGAAGGCCTTAGACAGGCTCTTCAAAGTCCTCCATGGACAATTCATGCTGTTGTTCAAAATAGTCCGTCCTACTCGCTCATCACTGGAAACATGTTACGTTTTGGACAGGTTTTAGCATTAATGCAAAGAGTTTTTTGTTATGTGCTTCCAGCTATTCAGAAATGCCTATTATTTTGCATATTTCCCGCTAAGAGTGCTTATGAATAACAAACAACTGCTGAGACACCTGAAACTACCCACAATGCTGAAAACATTATACTTTAAAACATACAGGGAAAAAAAAAGTTTCAAAAAGGAGTAAATATGCTTAGCTGAAGAGTTCAAAAGTTCAACTCTGAGGTAACTCACAACACGAAATGTATTTACTCAATAAATGAATGAAAAATAAAGCTGTTTTTAGTAGATAACGTGCAATGCTATATAGAAATCCATACAGTATTTGAAAAATATTTGTACTTCTTGTACCCTCCGTTCACCTTATAGAACTACACATATCAAAGAATTAACTAATATTAGTATTTCACTTGTCATGTAATGTAAGGATTTATTGGATCATTAGGATTCACTTAACTTCTTTGTTAGGTATTATTTAGAAGAAAAAGTTAAAGGCGATTAAAATTTTTCCTTTCTCTTTGAAGTGTTACAAGCTCTTGGTGCATAAAGAAGATCTGTAAAGTTGCAAAGACTAAAGTCTCAAATCCAAAGAGATATTCTTTATAAAAGTTAAGAGTCAACCACACCTACCTAAAACAGCTCGTTCTAACATGCTCCCAAATGTCTACGTCACAATGTGGGAAGATTTGCATAACGCCGCCCAAATGTTCACGGAAAGAAAGAAGGCGTAACTTTTATTCTCGCTCTAGTATTGTTACTGCTGCCATGTCGTGAAGACGCTGTGTTTCGTTGTGAAAGCGAAATTACTTTGTTTGGCCTTCCAAAAGAGGACAAAATCCGCTTCGTCATGCCTGGAGCTGATCCGTGCTGGTTGCTGAGGAAATACATCAACTTCGCGCTGTGGATCGCCGGATCGGCTTTCACCGTGGACGAAGTGGAGTCCAGCCCGGGGCGTCACACGTGGTTGCCGCAAGTCTGCCGGACGCTCCTTCGTCGAATCCGCAGGCCTCCGCTCACTCTAGCTGCCGGCCTCTGCTCACTGGCCGCTGTGTTTCGTTGTGAAAGCAAAACTACTTTATTTGGCCTTCCAAAAAAGGACACGACTAGAAATCATTGGTTAAGTTGTATTTACAACACTGTTCCAGAACAGTTCAACCCAAAGATTTTATGGAGGAAATGCAGACATGGTTTTATGTTTACGCGGCGCGATGCAACGCGTAAAAAGACAGTATAAGTCATTATAATCCGTAATTATGTCCCCACTGGATGCAACAAATGCCTCGTTTATAATGGGTTTTAATGTTTTTGTCTCGTCGCTCCGGCCGGAAAGGGCATCACAATATGGCAAGGGGCGTAACATTCCCGTCACACGCTTGAGGTATTCGGCCAAGCACAACGCACTGGATAGCTGGCCAGTCAGAGCACACCTCGCTTTTCAGACCGATGAGCTTTGTACATGAAATGTTTGTTTACTTTGTAATGCACATTCCTGATCTTACTGTACAGTAAATATTAAGTTTCACTCAATATATCACATTGCAGAAGTAAAATGGGTTAAAAACATCAATTGACATGAGTGTAAAAGCAAAACAATGAGGTAAAATAATAAACATATTATACACTACTTGATATTAAATTGTCTGATTGGTTGTTATTTATTTATTATTATTATTACATTTTAAATAGTTGACCATTGAAATAATAAATGGTCTCTGTATTAATTTCTCTGAGGGAGAACTAAAAGGTTATTCAAAGAGGGGTTTTGCATCAACTGTATCTTGTTCTTTTTGTTTGGCGATCCTGCTCTTGGGACACTTTGTGTGTTGCGATGATTTGATCAACACCAGAACGCTCATGTGTCGACTTAATAGAGCGGTGAGGTGAGCCCTTTTCTCTGGTCAGAGGTGTTTGATTGAAACAAATCTCTCCTGGGATCAGGCTTGTCTAATGCTGGTTGAGCTCTCTCTCTCTCTCTCTCTCTGTATGTGTGCCTCCCGTTCTTCTCTTTCCCTCTGTTTCTCCTGTGTGTACGCCTCTCCCTCTCTTTAAACTCAACAAGCAAAATATAAAATTAGCTCTTGCCTCTCCTAAACGTCCTCAATAACTTTCCCACTGAGAGGTAGAATACAAAGAGGAAAAGTCTCATGTGATGTAAAGGAACTGACATAAAACATATTTCCAAGATTTTCCTTATTTGAATATCAATTAACATTTTAATTGTGTGAAATCTTGAAGGAATAGTTAACCTAAAATGAAAATCATGTATTTTTTACTTACCCCTTTGAACCAGAAAACTTTACAAGTACAAAGTCTAAATCTATTAAAACAATATACACCTCACTACTTTTTTTGTGTGTTAACAGACATATTCTAAAACGTAATTTAAGCCACACAACTGACATTTTGCAGCTGTTTTTTTTTTTGCTCTTTCTCACCCTCAATCTGCTAATGTTGACAGGCTCTCACAACATTTGGGATTACACAAAACATGAATCAGCTGCATGAGCGATCTGTCTTGCCTCTTCAAGCCCACGTATCTCCGTAACCTTTCAGTGGAGAACAGTAACAATATGACCTTTAGCAAAAACTATCTTGCTCGCTGAGACACTGAGGCCAGCCTGGAGGTAGTCATGCCCTTGACTTTTAGCCTTGACCATGCTGACAGAAGACAAGCGGCCCATATTTTTCAGCACAAATCAGCCATCCTGACACTTTTTGCTCATTTAAACAGATATTAACAAATCACGCAACTCTGCACCGCTCACATCCTCTGGTCTAGAATCCCACAAACACAGAAAAAAAATGTTGGACTGTCCATAAAGTATGCTGCTTGACCAATCAGATTCAAGGGGCAGGACAAGCTGTTGTATAGCAGTAAAATTGTGGTCAGATTCTTGGTCAGTTACTTGGTGAAATTTCACAAGCGAAATCCAGTCATTTCAACAGGAATCCATGCAATCAGGAGTCTCATGTGAGGGTGAAACAGTTTCCTATGAAGATTTTGTTTGTGTTCAAGTTGGTTGCGCAAGTTTGCGATGTTGACCAATTAAAAGCTGCTTGGTTTGAAAGTTAATGAAGAACTAAAGAACTAATTAGGGTTGATTATTCTGGCATGTAACCTCTGGTTTGATACAACACAAATAGAACGCTACAAATCCTGACATATGTGTCGAATAGGGAGTGTGAATGTGTTGTCAAGACAGATGCCTGTAAGTTTGGTTTAATCTACCGTCTCAACTAAACATCTCTCTTGGATTCAACCTCATCATTCACCAGGATTTCAGACCAAACCAAACAGACCAATTCAGGTCTGAGGTTTACCAGACAAAGCCAGTCCAAAAAAAGCACATCTATTCGGATGCCAAGTGTATGTTCCCAGGATGCTGTGTGCCAGGCATGAAGTGCATAAACAGGTGCCAATTTGGCGAGCCTTGCCAGCTGCTGACAACGCAGTCCCAGACCAGCTTACCACAACCCAAAATTCAACCTCTGCTCATTTTTAAGATGCGCTGACAGTGTTTTACGGTGACAAAACAGCAAAAACTCAGTGTTTTGGTGTTTGGAAATTCCTGAAACGTACTTTAAGGATACTTCTGTCGTAACAGCTACACTCCTGTGAGTCAAGGTAAGATTAATACGTGGACTTCTCATTGCCGTGGGTGGGCATCTCAGTGGGAGTCAGTAGGGGCACTGGTGAAAATGGAGGTGCTAATCTTTGATATTCTTTTCATTCAGCACTCAAAGTCTTTCCCTAGGGCCGAGAATAATGTTTAAGGAGTTAATTAGAGCTTTGGGACACTCTGGTACTAAGCAGAAGAGGATGAAAGACACCAATTAGAAGTGAATAGTACAGCCCAACTGATTTCAATACACCCTGACAGTGTTACACCGGATTACTGCTCTTAAAAATGCCCGTGTGTCTGTTTGTTTTGTCATTTTGGGAAGTGTTGTGAAAGTCCTTGTCATGATTATGGCCTTCTGTAAAGAACACTGCGCGAATGTCACTTTCTAAGACAAATTTTGGGGATTGTAAAATATTTTTCATTGGAGGGCAGTCTTGGACTGCTTAGTGTGTCATGCTCACCTATGGACCATTAATTGACTTCATCTAATCATGAACTCGGACTACTGGGAAAATTGTATGTCTCAGTCCTGCAGTGTGACTGGTCCTGCGGCTGCCGTCTAATGAAGAACCAATCAACAACCAGCAAGCAATACATGATGGCTCACATCACACAGTCTGCCTGGGGTCACATTGTATGTGAGAAACAACGATCGTAAAGGACATAAAAAAAGAAAAGAAAGTGCACTACTGTTCAAAAGTTTGGGTCATTAAGATGAATAGTTTTTAAAGTCTCTTCTGCACACCAAGGCTACATTTATTTGATCAAAAATACGGTAAAAAGTGCAATATTGTTAAATATTTTTATAATTTAAAATAACAGTTTTCTAATTAAATTTGAATGAATTTTCAGCATTATCAAATCATTTTAATATGCTAATTTGCTGCTAAAAAAATTATTATTATCATCAATGTTAAAAACTAAGCTGTGACGCTTAATACTTTTGTAGAAAAAATTATATATTTTTTATATTCAAAAGAACAACTTTTATGTGAAACAGAAATCTTTTGTACCATTATAAATGTCTTTCATAATCCTACATAAACATTTTAAAAGGATATATTATGGAAGGCATTTTGAATATTGTTCTCACAATAGTACCAAAAACAGGCATTAACCATGTAAATCAATGCCATGTTGTCTTTATAGGTGAAGTGTGTAATTTCTATGCCATTGGCTTCAAAAAGCTAGTGTCAGTTTTCCCAATACTACCCCCAACTGCGATGGGTAAGCCAAACAGATAGTTCAGACAGAAAATGTTGCTATGGTTTACCACAAAAACGGTGTTCACAATTTTCATCCTACAGTAAGCATTTAACTTATTAAATTACACACATCACCTTTAACCAGTCACAGCAGATGAAAAGTTTGAAGATGCACTGCAATTTCTGATTTAGAGAAATCTAATCAATTAGCAAACAACAAATGAACTGGCCTCAGCGGTTCCACTTCCATTTGCACAATTAGACCAGTGTGCAGCTGCTCTTGCCATTGTAAACAAACATCCCAATCACAGTTTCTTAATTGTAGCAAGTCGTTTTTTCCTCTCTTTTAATGCTGTAATTTACTGTGACAAAAGGGAACAGTGCCTGAGAGTGCTGACAAAAACAACTATGTTACTCGTCGAGCGCGAACACACACGTACCATGACGAGACCATGCCGTGCCACTGCAGGCAGATGGTACACAGATAAAATTGCCATCTGAGGTGAGTGTGTGTATAGTATATAGTCTTGTGCATTATTCATGAGGAGAGCAGGTGGTTTAGAGGAGTCAATCGCTGATAGCGTCTCACTCATTCTGTACACATAGGCCTCATTTCATCTACCTGACTCCAAATATTTGCAGTGATAGTTTTTCTTCCTCAAAAAAATGAGGTGGACCTCTGGGAGAGCTAACAAATGTCACATTCAGATCTATTGCACAGGCAAGATTTTCATTTTTGCACAGTGTTGGGAGAGAAAGTAGCTAAACATAGCAAAGCTGTTCTCATACAGGGTGACCACACGTCTTCTTTTCCCCAGACATGCCCTGGATGGGATTTCTAAATTGCCAAAAATGTCTGGGGTTTTTTATAGACCTTAGTCAGGTTAGACGCCATACTGAATTTAACACGGATGAAAACAAGGCTGTAAGGGATAGACTTACAGTCTTTACAATGGCACACACTGTATAAAGGTCCTAGATCATGTAATTTTTACAACTCACAACTTTCAAAACTGTTCTATGAAGTTTTTGTCGACTGTAAGTTTTTTTTTTCCGTCAGCTGAACAATCAGTGTGTTATAAAACCAATAGCATGCAGGCATTGTACATAATCAACCAATCATGGCGTGTGAGAAGGTGGGATCTACAGAGAATAGGAATGTGGAGAGTGGTGGGGGGGTGGGGGGATGTCAATATGAAAACAAAGGCAAAACCTTTACATTTTAGGCAATTTAGAAATTATGACATGTCCGGGAAAAAGAGGACGTGTGGTCTCAAAACTGTAGCGGTGTGGATTACAAAACAATACATTGGTGTAATTTTGCCACTTTAAATGCTGTTTTTGCGACAATGGATACACTGAATGCAACAGTGATACTGCAACAGCTGGCTATAGTGGAGTTGAATAAATAAGTTTGAACTGATTGACTGAGTGTGTGTTTGTGTGTGCAAGTATTTGTTTGTGGGTAATCAAAGAAATCTCACTTCCCTATGGCATACCAAGTCATACATAACCTTTGTGAACTTCCCCTTGTAAATATTTCACTGCTTCTCTCTGAACCACTTAAAGGTGACATATCGTGAAAATCTGACTTTTCCAGGTTTTTAAGTCCCCAGTGCATCTACCAACCAAGGAAACGTGAAAAAGATTAACCCAGTAACTTTGCTTTGGGAAGCCTTTTTCTGAAAGCGTCTGATAAAACAAGCACGTCTGATTTCACTCCCTTGGTGACGTGGCAAAGGGATCTCATTATAATATCTCATTATATATAACTTATCTGTATTCCACTCACGGCGTTCGTTATGGTGTGATTTCGCAAGCGACAACGGTGTTCTAATGCCATGGAGAAAGTTTGAGCAGAGCATGCTAACTGTTCTGTGTTTGGCTGCACAGACGAGCACAGAACACTATTTACAGTCCCAGCCTCAGAGGAGACAAGAGAGCAGTGGATTTATTGATTTATTTACTATATATTGCTGCTGCCACACAGATCTAAAATAAACATGCGATTTATTTCCCAGCTGTTTACCTTCACAGACATAACTGAACGACGTTTTTTAGCAGGTCCGAGCTGTAATGGCACAGCTCTATTCTGGAAAATGGGGCGGGGAGCAGCAGCTCATTTGCCTTTAAAGAGACAGCCCGAAAAAGAAACAGTGTGTTTCTGCTTCCACTCAAAATAGGCATTTTCAAAATGATATAATAAATTATCTGTGTAGTATTTTGAGCTGAAACTTCACAGACACATTCTGGGGACACCAGAGACTTATATTACATATTGTAAAAAGGGGCATAATATGTCTCCTTTAAGTGAAAGAATATTTTAAATTTAATGTTTAACTACGTGGCAAACAGCAACCGTGAAATTATACAGCCTCGGTCTGAAGGACACACTGTCACAATAAAGCCAAATGAATACAGCCGTAAACCACGGGGTCAGTTTAATGCTGTGCATTCAGTAAACATCTAAGATAAAAATACCTTGTACAATGCAAGCTCAGGCTTGGAGATGCATCCTTAAAATTGCCACATTGTTGTTGGTTTCTTCAATTTTCTTCACTGAAAAATTGGAATGCATGTTTATGTGCTGCTTTAGGTCTTACTATGCTAAACTATTTTATTTAACACCAGCTACGTCTATAAAATATAGTTACTATAAAAAAAAATCACAATTATGGTTTGTGTTTTTAAAAGTAAATAATACAATTAAAAAGAGAAGAAAAATGTTTGGAGTATATGAATTCATCAAATACATCAGGGAAATATTTATATTCAGACAACCTTAAAATAATATACAGTGGGTACGGAAAGTATTCAGACCCCCTTAAATTTTTCACTCTTGTTATATTGCAGCCATTTGCGAAAATCTTTTAAGTTAATTTTTTTTCCCTCATTATGTACACACAGCACCCCATATTGACAGAAAAACACAGAATTGTTGACATTTTGCAGATTTATTAAAAAAAGAAAAACTGAAAAATCACATGGTCCTAAGTATTCATGTGCTGTGACACTCATATATTTAACTCAGGTGCTGCATTTCTTCTGATAATCCTTGAGATGGATCTACACCTTCATTTGAGTCCAGCTGTTTGATTATACTGATTGGACTTGAGTAGGAAAGCCACACACCTGTCTATATAAAACCTTACAGCTCACAGTGCATGTCAGAACAAACGAGAATCATGAGGTCAAAGGAACTGCAAAGACAGAATTGTGGCAAGGCACAGATATAGCCAAGGTTACAAAAAAAATTCTGCTACACTTAAGGTTCCTAAGAGCACAGTGACCTCCATAATCCATAAATGGAAGACGTTTTGGGACGACCAGAACCCTTCCTAGAAACTGAGCTATCGGGGGAGAAGAGCATTGGTGAGAGAGGTAAAGAAGAACCCAAAGATCAATGTGGCTGAGCTCCAGAGATGCAGTCGGGAGATGGGAGAAAGTTGTAGAAAGTCAACATCACTGCAGCCCTACAACAGTAGGGGCTTTATGGCAGAGTGGCCCGACGGGAGCCTCTCCTCAGTGCCAGACACATGAAAGTTTGCTAAAAAACAACTGAAGGACTCCAAGATGGTGAGAATAAGATTCTCTGGTAGATGAGGAACTTTTTGGCCTTAATTTAAGCGGTATGTGTGGAGAAAACCAGAAACTGCACATCACCTGTCCAATACAGTCCCAACAATGAAACATGGTGGTGGCAGCATCATGATGTGGGGGTGTTTTTCAGCTGCAGGCACAGGACGACTGGTTGCAATCGAGGGAAAGATGAACCAAGTACAGGGATATCCTGGACGAAAAAACCTTCTCCAGAGTGCTCAGGACATCAGACTGGGCGAAGGCGGACCTTCGAACAAGACAATGACCCTAAGCACACAGTTAAAATAATGAAGGAGTGGCTTCACACCAACTCTGTGACTGTTCTTGAATGGCCAGCCAGAGCCCTGACTTAAACCCAATTGAGCATCTCTGGAGAGACCTAAAAATGGCTGTCCACCAACGTTTACCATCTAACCTGACAGAACTGGAGAGGATCTGCAAGGAGGAATGGCAGAGGATCCCCAAATCCAGGTGTGAAAAACTTGTTGCATCTTTCCCAAAAAGACTCATGGCTGTATTAGATCAAAAGGGTGCTTCTACTAAATACTGAGCAAAGGGTCTGAATACTTAGGACCATGGGATATTTCAGTTTTTCTTTTTTAATAAATCTGCAAAAATGTCAACAATTCTGTGTTTTTCTGTCAATATGGTGTGCTGTGTGTACATTAATGAGGAAAAAAAATTAACTTAAATGATTTTAGCAAATGGCTGCAATATAACAAAGAGTGAAAAATTTAAGGGGGTCTGAATACTTTCCGTACCCACTGTATACAGCCATAAATTATCCTAAATACAAACAAACAAATCAATGTATTGTTGGCAGAGAGATGGCAGTGAGGAAAAGCACTTTCCTTTTGCCTGCTGCAACAAACGCAAGAAGGTGAGATCTGAAGCGTTGTGTTTGTGTAAATATCATATGACACCAGAGCGAGACAGAATCTTACTGAAAAGGGACAGAAAATCTGCGTAGACCTCTACCTGCAGGTCTTTTTATTTAAAAATCCATCTGTGCATACCTCTAGTCCTGTCTTGGACATGCAAAATCTGTCAATGTGCTGACCACAAGTTTGCTATGTTGCATGCCGCTATGTGGTTGCTAGGGTGACAATATTGTGTCTTAAATTTTAAACACAATATTGCTATTTCCTTTGTTTGATTTTACTCCACCAATGAAAACATTTTCAAAGAAAGTCAGAACCGCATCTCAAAGGAACACACAGTAATGGTGTTTGTTTAGCTCCCGAATGAATCTGTTGAATGAGCGATTCAATGAATTACTAATAAGAAAGAATGGGCCGAATGATTCAATGTTTTTGAATGAATGGGTTAAATGAATGATTAAATAATCTCGCTCATATGAATGAATCAGTGTTGTGAATGAATAATTCAGTGACTCACTTTAGAGGTCACTTATCGCCACCTACTGGCGAAATGACACAACCTGCAGAGAGTGACTGAAAAATACACAGACTAACAGTCTGTCTGAAACAAACACAGAAAAGTGGAGTGATACAAACAAATGGCCATATCATTATTTTTTAGAGCTATTTCACACTAAGTTTAGCCATGCTTCAAGTCACTACATGTGGCTAAGCTCTGTGCAGCACTGAAGTTCAGAAGCTTTCCTGTTAGTAGGAAAAGAAGAAAGGATGGCATAGGAAGTAAAGCAAAGGGAGGGAGGGGGCAGTAAAGAGAAGGGCAGTAAATAGCAAAAATAATGGCCGTGTGGAAAGGAACAGAACGGTGGTACTGCCTGCCTGGCTCATAGCAGTGATAAGGCAGCTATCTCAGCTCAGCTTATTGGGAACAATGTCTCCCCATTTATCAAGCAGCAGGGAAGATGGAGGATCCAACTCACCTCTCACTTTGTTTTTCATTGCCGCCACTGGAATCGAATAGCGTGATGGGGAGGGAAAGAATGGAGAGGATGGAGGGAAGGAAGAAAGGAAGACAGGGAAGGACAGACAGGTTCAGAGGGAGAGAAAGAGAAGGACAGGAGGAGAAAACATTCGATTAGAACAGGCCAGTTTCAAGAAGGTGTAAACTGTGTCAAACTAGCATACTAATCCTCCTGCTGTGGAAATCTCATTTGTATCTGTCTGATTCACAACAAGTATGTGATCTTACAGCAGAAAGGAGTCCCGCGTTCATAGAGTGCGTTGTCATGATGGTCAAGACAAACCGAAGAACAGAAGGTAGGCGCGACCCGGCATGGACGAAGCCATGCTATGAACTATACAAAGATTCACAATATACTGGCGGAAATATTCAACCACACAGTAGACGGCAAGACGCGGGACTGTCGGCTAGACTGCTGGATGAAAGAACAAAGAGAATGTCACATTCCTAAGGGATTACCACTCATATGGACCTATCATGTGACAGCGGGATCATCGTACAGTCCAGACCAAACTTCTCCACCAGGTACGGGGGCGGTGTGGTACGTAGGACAAACATAGGGGATCAAAAATCAACATTGTTCTGCCCTGAAAAGGAGGTATTTCACAACATGATGATCATCAATCTCAAGACGTCAGACTACATATTATATACAGTATATCGAGGAAAAAAACATAATAGGATTTTTTATTTTATTTTATTAAATTATAAAAACCTTGATTTAATTCAACTTTAGATGAACAATAAAATAAATGGAACAAATCTATACAATTAACAAAATGAATACACAAATAAAAAATAACAGAATGGGCTTAATAGTGTGTGCAGAATGTTGTTTTATTGGTTAACATATGTATAAAAGTATTTGTGTGATAATTTTTCTTACAGTAACTTAGATGAATGACAAAATTACAATGGGAAAATTGAAAAAATGGAAACAATATATTTTTTACTTGTCTCCTCAACATGAAGAAAGAGATGTTCTTCTTGTGTAAGAATTTCAATGATTGTTACTTTTTTCCCACAATTAACAATAACATACAAATTATCAACAAAATTACATTACATCAACATTACAAATAATGTACATAATCCTTAAATCCCTAAGATACAATTTTTCAATAAAAAATAGTATTAATAATAATAAAACAAATAACTTGTAGTTATTTTTATTTGTTTTTGAAGATATTCATATATTGCATTTATTGTAATGGGAAGTTACAAAATAAATATAGCATACAGCTAAACATGTTTTTATGTAATTGCAGTTACTTTGCAATTACTGTAATTAAGATAAATATGTTTTTTTTGGTAATTGAAATTACATTGTAATTGAAATATTTCAATTAATTGAAAACCAGCTCAACAGATTATGTCGGATACAGTCTAGAATGTCAAGAATGTCACAAAAAAAGGGATTTGTGCATCTAATGCTTTTCTTAATTTATGGGACACCAAGTATACAGTATTCGTGGAAAACTTGCTTTTGTAAAACTAAGATTGACAGCGCTATATGAGCACAAGAAAAGAGTTGGATTGTTTTGTGGAATCTGTGTCGGCCTGTCTCAGACGAGTAGAGCCACAATCCTCTGTTATGTTATTGCTTGTTGAATGGCTATTGATCAGACCAAAGAGCTTTTTTCTACAGACTCTTAGCCAGACACAACAAGCTTTCCGTGCCCGCTGATTGACTGAACAAACAAACCGCCCTAATTCTGCCCATCTTCTGACATGTTTGTGCACCAGAAGCATCCACTCAAACAAAGCTATCCATTTATTAAAGCTGAGTGCTTATAATGCCCAGTTATTGTATACAACTCAATAACAAGACGCAATACTATAGACTGAAGCTGAAAATTGCTCCTAAATGTTTCAAATAACACTTTCCACTGAAAACAAGTGTCTGATGACAAAGCAAGTGGCAGTGTGGTGCGTTTCTATACATTTAATGTGTATTTTTTATGAGTTTTACATCAGACAGTCAGACTCAGGTGGGGTTAGGGGTCTTTCTGATAATTGCTGCAATCAGGAGGGAAGTGTGCACTCTTTGAAATTCGATTGGCTTAGTTCAAAGACGGTGAACGATGAAACTTGAAGCCAAGTGTGTGTTAAAAGTCTAAGAGGAAAGAAATCAAAAGGAAAGGAAACTTCACAAATCTTTCAGCTTCGCCCTCTGAGCAGAATCCAAATGTGTTATCCTGAAATTCATCTCACAGTGAACTGTGAATCATTTGTTAGTGCTCTGAAGGCATAAATACATCCATTGGTTCTACTTGCCTTCCAAAACTATAAAATAGACAGGATAAAATAAACTAATATTCCCCCTAAACTCTGGTCACAGGAATCAAATGTATCTAAAAGTCTGATCTGCCTTTGGGTGTCAATAAACCGTAGTACCATTTCAATGCAATGTGATCTGAACCACTATTTAAATGTCTTGAACCAACACGCTCTCATGACAGTTCGTAACTATTTTACATTTTGGCAAATTGGTCGCTATTTCATATGAATTTGTACACTGAATCTTCGCCGCTGATGGTTAAGCTTAGGGGGTTTTATGCTTACTTTTTCCCCCTAAAAATTTTTAGAAATCAAATCATACGAATTTTTGATAAATTTATGCTTATGCATTTAGCAGACACTTCTTTCTTTATCCAAAGCCACTCCATAGCATTCTTGCTTTCTCTGGGAATCGACCCCATGATGCTCTACAGGAAGGACATTGCCATCTTGTAAAATAATTACATTTCTTCATAAGACCTGATTGCTTATACACATTCATGAGGGTACAAAATAAAGATTTTGTTTAGTTCTGCTCTAAAGTTGGAAAAATATCAAAATGAAAAGAAGTGGCTATGAAGTCAAGAAGTGGCCATCCATGTGGAGATTTGCTGAGGGCCTTCCACTTTAAACTAGTGCTGTCAAATGATTAATCGTAATTAATCGCATCCAAAATAAAATTTTGTGTTTACATAATATATGTGTGTACTGTGTATATATATATATATACATCATAAATATACACAGTACACACACATACAGTATATTGTAAACAAAAACTTTTATTTTGGATGCGATTAATCGCGATTCATTATTTGACAGCACTACTTCAAACCCATCGTTGGTTGAATGTTTAAGTCTTTTCAGGCCTCGGTTGAAATCATGGCAAAGTTTTGAGTTACAGCGACTAAGCAGCATTACACGAGTCTGTATGTGTAGGAGCAGAAATAGGAAGGGAAGGAAGGAGAAAGGGTGACAAAAAGCCAAAAAGTTGATAAATCCCAATATGCCATTTTGAGAATTCTGGCCATCAGTGAATAATTCAACACACTTGCATTATTTATGCTGGGAAAAGCTCAGATTAAGAGGCCGAGATCTTCAGTACCATGCTTGACAACTTGTAGGTGACTAAATATCAGCCGTGCGCGATACACACTACACCAAACCTGCAACAGCGTCCAAACACATGCACTAAAAACAATGAAGGATGTCCCGGTTGGGCTAGTTTGTGTGCAGATGATTTATCGACTCAGTTGAGAGTCCTGAACTTTTGTTTCAGTGGAAAAGACCTCCCGCTGAATCTAAGCAGTAAATTCTGCTGTCTGTAATACCATTACTATGATTGAACAACCTAAACAAGAGGAGTAACAAATAGACTTGATTTCAGCCACATTGAAGAAATCACTCGCTATTGGTAAACTATGGAACAGGACTCATTCCTCAGATGACGTTCCAGAATACGTTCCTCATAGGAAGTTCAATATGACACTATTTGTATAGGGGAATTACAGGCATCTGTCTTGGGCTACTGATCAGTTAACTCAGTCTGTACTGGCATTTGATACAAGTGATACATTTCACTTGACTGGCAAGTGATGCATTTCACCTTTCATTTATGTTCACTCATAATTTAAAAAGTGATGTCAGATCTGTAGACTGTTCAGGTCTATGATAAAGAGGACTGATGAATGAGGTCTAAAGCTTCCATTACCATGGAGATAAAGTATCCTTTATCCTATATAGCCATGTATCCTATATACTTCGGACAGTTATTTTTTCAGCCAATGTGTGCAAATAATAAGTGTTTACAATTCTTACTGATACTTGTTCTCAGGATTTTGATCAGAAGTTTAATTTGTGGGTCATAGTGTATACTGTCTGACGTGATCTCTCTTTCTCTTTATTTGTGAATATAGATCTACAATTATTCATCTTTTTTTCACCTTCAGGCCCTTTAAATATTTAAAATGAGGTCCTTTACCAACGTCATGCTGCATGCGGTGCAAATCATGAGCAGAAGTCAGCACTCTGCACCTTTCAAGCGCTTGAGTGGTGGCAGCGTGGCAATAGCTCCTGATTGCTAATACCCTGTTTGTGCCTTTTCAGAATGGTAATTTGGCAATTTAGCGTAGCCGCAAGCACTCGGCGCGCTATAGCGCCCCGGTGAGAGGGAGAAATAAATAGCATAAAATCAAATGAAATAACATGAAATGAAATCTGGAAGAGCCAGTGTTTAAGGCTCATTACTTCTGCACTCCTGCAGAGGCAATGAGGCAAAATAAAATCAGCATCTCTTACACATTCTCTCTCTTTGTTCTTACCAGAGTGATAATATGAGCTCATATCTCAGTCACAAGGCTACCGGAACCGCTGTGAGTGACGTAAAACACTACAACTCACAAGATCAGGATACATACACTTATGAGAGAGAGGAGGATACAAAGCCCTCTTAGGTTTTTTTAATTCTTCTTCCCAGAAAAAGAAAAAGAAAAAAGAAAAATTACGAGAACATAAGACATTGCATGAACCATATTCAAATTGAGTAGTTGTTTATTTTATTATTATTAAAAAATATTAAGTCTGTATATGAATGTGGGGGTATCCCATCAACTTGGGGGCGTTTTACCCCCATCATTCGATCCCTCTCTCCATTTCCATATAATTCATTCGAATATATAAATATATAATTGCTTTACATTATTTCATTATATTATTTTATATAAAATATGATAACTATTACACTAATAAATACGCTTACTTATGATCCAATAACAATTTATTAGCACTAATAACAAATTTCACAGTTTACGTTTACAAATTTGCAATGACCTCATGGCTCAAACGGGTGTTTAGAAAAGCAGAATGGTGGTTTTTGTTGCCATTTAGTGTTTTAGCAGGGGGGAAATCCAAAGAGCTTTTTGCCAAGGTCCTTTATCACCATACAGTACAGTAAGACAAAAAGAACTTAAAAAAGAGTGAGAGGAAGAAAAAAAACATATTATATTCTTTATATTCCAAATATTGATAGGCTACAGTGATAAGAAGGCATTTGATCTGACGGATTCTCTTTCATTCACTCTCTCTCACACACAGACAAATCTGATTTGTTTGTAGTCGCATCTTCAGTACCATTCTCATTCTTTTATCCTTCTGTCTCTCTCATACACACTTCTTCTTTCCATATTTCATGCTCATAATCAAAAGAAAGCTGTCCTTGACACATACAGAGTGTGATTTGGATCCAGGTTAATTCAAGTCACTCACTTGAGATATTATAAATGTCACACAAGGGCTTCTCAAGAACTGTAGGGCTTTCATCCAACCCTGCGTTTAAACGAGTACATATGACACACTGACCAAAATATGATCTGGATCTTCCACCATACATATGACGGTAAAAGTAATTTTTTTTTATGCCCAGAAATGAGAAAAAACAACAACAAAAAAAACTTTTTCTTTTCTTTTATTTTTTTTTTTACAATTGACAGCCAGCAGCCATTTTAAAGGACATAATTAAAATGTTACATTAACTTCCAATTTCCATTAATTAAAAAAAAAAAGTTTAACCATAGTAGAAATAAATAAATAAAACTTTGAACACTTCTACAGCATTTCTAATTAGTTTTTATTTTGTTTGGTACAATTTAAAGGTGTTTTATTTCAGGGATTTCAAGGGATAGTTAATTAAAAAAAAAAAATTATTTATTTAGTTATTTTACAGAAGTTCAAAACATCCTTCAATATATCGTCAATGTTCAATGTTCATTTTGAGGTTAACTATCCCTTTAATGGCCGTTAATATCATTTTCAGAGTGACTTTTTGTAAAAGAAAACCTAGCAAGGGGTCTTGAATGACATTATTAATACAATAGACAAGCTAAATTATAAATTATTTCCTGTAAAATGCTTCTGCCACTTTGATTCAGTTTTATTGCGATATCTGTGCAGTAGGTGCCATTAGTTAAACAATGGATGTGTTATGCATAATTCCATTCAAAAAGCAAAATTTTTGCCACATGGAGCAGCAATGAACAAAATTGGACGTAAATAAAACTAATTGGATGTGAGCAGGTTGATTCTGTAACAAACACCCATCACAGCGAGCCCATATTCTGGCACAATCCCTGCTTTCCTCCAAACTGGGACAGCTGGTTTACTAGTACAGCAACAGAATTCTTCAAATATCCATCGAAACTTGATCAAGATGCATACAATTTCACATTCATACATTTCAGTTCAGTATGTCTGACCTCTGTTGGAATTTATAAATCCTTACAAGCAATGAATTCAAAGAATATACACATCTGAGTCAGTTGCTAGTGCAGTGCAATATTAATCACTACAACCAAGCTGGGGTTTCATGTGCATTAATTGTGCTTATGGGCTGCTGGAAAAAAACACTTTATAAATGCAGAATTTTGTGAAAACGTAATGTCTTTGACATCTGTATAGCACAACAAAAATCATCCTTAAAGTTAAAAAAGAAAGTCTGGGTCATAAATCTACACTCAGTTTACCTCAGATCATCGGTATGTTAGCATGCTAGCACAGGCATAAATGATAAGGTAAACACTCCGAAGAAAGCAAATTAGATCAAGTGCAAACACATAAATTGGACTGGAAATTATTTCATCTGGGTATTTTCATGTTCCCCACAACAAACCCATGAGTCATCGCTTGATAGGCAAATGGTGACCATCTTCATGCAAATGGGCTAATAAATCGAATCACGCCCACTTAAACGAGCTTTTTCCGAGTCATCTTTATTACATCTCGTTGAATCTACCTTGTCTCACATTACTAAGAGGCACTGTTGTGTTTGTTTTTCATTTAATCGGGAATATTTGATTTATCCTGCTTAAAGTGATTATGCCGGCATTCCTCGGCACCAACCTGCACATCAGTTAAATAAACAAAAGGACCCAGCTGAGCCATAAACTCAATCACTTCCACACACAATACGTGACTTTGGGCACTTGGATGCAAACAGTTTCCTGGAAAATGGAAAGTTTCTTTGACCCTACAAATAAATTATATTCAAAGCCAGCGACTTGAGGTAAATGGATGGATCAGATTTAAATCAAATCTCGCTAACCATCAAAAGGTCAAATACGAGTGACTGTGGCGTAATGGTTGATAGTTGCTTTTTTTTTGTTTTGTGATCACCTCTACTCTCTCAGATTTTACCTGAAAGGTCACGTCTGCAAAGTATGAGTATTAAAACCTTTCTGTCTTTCTCCTCAAATTAGTCTAAAAGGTAAATTTTAAATTTTAGAATAAGAAAAATTCCAAGAGTGAATCAGGAACGAAATGATCTTTCAAATGTATTACTGTAAAAAATGAGAAGTGAAACAGGTCTGGTTCTCTGAAGACCATATTCTCACCAGTAACTGTCTTTCCTCTTTGAAATAGAGTCACTCAACCACTGTCATATTTTGAAATGTGTTTTTTTTCTTTTTTGGCCCCAACACATTTTATGTATTATTTATTTATTTATTTATTTTTTATAGAAGACTGCTTTCGTGATCAAAATACACGCAAACCAGTAATATTGTGAAGGAATTATACAAGTTTTCTGTTTTTAACTATATGAATAAAATGTAATGTATTCCTTGCTGATTTTGCACAGCCTACGCCAGCTTCAGTGTCACATTACATTCTAGTCTGCGGTTTTGAGCTCATTTGCTTGCTCATATTTTTCATGTGGAAACCAGAACATGCATGATACATCTGTATTCTTTCAAGAATCCTTGGATGTTTATAAAGTTATAAAAGCCAAGAACACAATATTTATGTGAATATTTTTTGGACAATGTACAATTTTCACTGTATGATCATGTAATCGATTTCTGCTGATACCACTACTACTTACGAATATATATTTGACCCTGGACCATACAAACCATTTCATAAGCCATCAGATTTTGAAATTGAGATTTTACAGCATCTAAAGCTGAAAAAATAAGCTTTCATTGATGTAGGTTTGTTTATGACAACATTGGATTAAGAATACCCACTATTTTTGAAATCTGAATCTGAGGGTGCAAAAAAAATCCAAATACTGAGAAAATTGCCTTTAAAGTTTTCCAAATTAAGTTCTTAGCAATGGATCATTACTATCAAAATTCAGTTTTGATACAATTTACGGGGGGTAGGAATGTACAAAATAATTCTTCATGGACCTGATCCTTACTAAATCCGAATGTTTTTGCATAAAAAAAAATCGTAATTTTTTTTTGGCTATTGCTACAACATTTACCAAAGCGACTTAAAGACTGGTTTAGGGTCCAGTCTAGCACACATTCACAAATACACCCCACACACACACACATCACACCTCACACTGACTGAATAGACTGACTCTCCCAAACGTTTGAACGTTCTTATGCTAAAAATTATTATTAGAAAATTATTTATTATATTTCTTAAGTTATATTACTAATTATTAGTTATATTTTATTCATTTATTTCTTAAAATTCTAACACTTGTTCCTGTAAGCAAAATATTGCACATGACTATTCTCTGCAATTAAGAAATGAGAACATACAGCTGAAGTCAAAAAGTTTACATACCTTGCAGAATCTGCAAAATGTTAATTATTTAACCAAAATAATAGGGATCATACAAAATGCATGTCATTTTTTTATTTTAGTACTGACCTGAATAAGATATTTCACATACAAGACATTTACATATAGTCCACCAGAGATTATAATAGTTGAATTTATAAAAATGACCTCGTTCAAAAGTTTACATGTGCTTGATTCTTAATACTGTGTTGATACCTGAATGATCTACAGCTGTTTTTTTTTGTTTTGTTTTTTTTGTGATAGTTGTTTATGAGTCCCTTGTTTGTCCCAAAGAGTTAAACCTGGCTTGCTGTTTCTTTCATACAACTCTCATCCCAATAAAGGAGGTAATAAAAAAAAAAAAAAAAAAAAAAAAAAATTATTAAACAAAAAAAACAAATTCTTTGATTTTTCAGCATTTTTGTGTATTTGAACCCTTTCCAAAAATGACTGTATGATTTTGAGATCCATTTTTTCACAATGAGGACAACTGAGGGACTCATATGGAACTATTACAGAAGGTTCAAACGCTCACTGATGATTCAACTGTACACAAAGCTAAAATATAAATGGAAAGATCTCTGAACATTTCTACACATGAAAAATGACAAGTATTATTTAAGACTCGACAAACAACCAATAACATGGAACTTGCACCATTTTACCAAATATTGTAGTCAATATGCAACAATTCAGCCCGAAATCACAACATATAAATGTCTCAATCATTCACACATTCGGCCACATTTCTCTTAAAAGGCAAAGCAAAAAGTCAGAACTTTGATCTTTAAATATTCCACCCGTCTCCCCAGGCCTTGTTTCACACAACGGTTCAGTAAAACCCAGGACCCCCTACAGCGACGGGTGCAACCGGCAGCTCTATAAAACACTGACACTTTGGACATTAAAAAAAAATCCATTTGTTACATTTTCCAATTTCCAGTAAGCTGAAGGATACAGAAATCATGAATCTTTCAAACGAGTGGAGTCAAACAGGTACTGCTAAGAATGACAGACAGTTCAGGAATGCCCATTACTCAAACACATATACTTTTTTTCAACGCATTTCGCTCTGTTTCTTCAAATGAATAGTTTAGAGCGAGCTCGTATCTTATGATTGATGGATGGAGGGGGGGAATTGTTTCCACAGACATGAGCGAAAACGCAGCACATGCAGAGGCCCGTTGACTATAAAATATAATTTTTCTGCACATCAAGGAGATATCTTCAGACAAAGTCAGAGTAATAAAATAAGAGGAAGTGAAAAGCAAAGGTTTAAACTAGTTGCCTCAAAGAGAGACTCATTCAGGCTGAATCAGAATAAAACTGTTCAACGAAGATATTTACTGTATATTATATCATATAATTATATTATATTAATTTGAATAATATTTTTTTCTACATTTCTGAATGAACTATTCGATTAAGAGATTTATTAATTATTCTGTATATATTTATATATTTTTTATTATTCAATATAATATAATATTATATAATATAGCTACTGCAGTAAATTTCTCCTTTTGAACAGGTTATGAAAGACATGAGGGTGAATAAATGACAGAATTTGCCTTTTTGGGTGAACTGTTCCTTCAAGTCTCAAAATAGTTTCTATAAATATTAAAATAAATATAAGTTGGTACTGACGCACTGAATGTGAGCAATAGAAAAGAGGAAGTGTGGCGTATTCATCTTTCCAGATCTAAAGAGGAACGGAAGACAGAATGAAAACACAGACCATACAGAGCAAATGTCAGACTGTCAATATTTCATAACAAGACCTGGCCTCTCATTTTCAGGCTACTTTTATTTCTTTTCACTGTGTCACTTTGTGGAAACTTGCTAACAAAGACTTCTGAGCGCAGTTTTGAAGTTTGACGACTCCTGAGGGAAGGCTCTTCATCAATGACCGGTGAAATCAATGCCGATAGAGCAGCCGTGCGACTGTGTGTCGGCTTTTCTGTAATGAGGACAGCGTGAAACCCTCAAAAGGAAAGACAGAGACGGAGAGAAAGAGCGAGAGGAGTTGGTCCGTCGCAGGAGGGAGGTGTTTCAGGAAAATGTAGATTTCTCTTCCTTTCACCATACTGTGAATGTTAGCATGGCTTTTCACTTCCACATGCCTTTTCCCATAAGAAATCATGGTGTTTGTACAAATCAACATGTTTTGGTGACTCTCCAGGGTGGTTCGTCAGAAGAGGGATGAAGGGGAAGTTTATCCGCCCTCATCCACCCCAAGGCCTGCTTGTATAACTCATCCATATTTCCCTTCCACTCTGTCTATTATTCATTTACCACACAGAAGCGCAGACCCTCGCTCTCAGCACGCAATCCACACACAGCATTCATAAATACATAAGGGGCCACTTGATAAAGCAATTTAGAGTGCGTCTGACAGCACAAAGACACCTGGGATTTGTTCATGGGGATGGAATCGCGGTCAGCAGAAACATACTGTAACCACATGCTGTGTCGCTGCAAGCAAAAAACGGACCCCTCGGATTGTGCATTATTCAGGACTTCCTCCGTCATTTTAAGATACAACATTAATTACAGCAGTGTACACTGTTTTCAGGCCAGTCTGTTTGTGTGTGTGTGGTTATTTGCATAACCTACATAACACACTTCCTGTATGACCAGGCTGATCTCCATCATGCAAATCACAATGTATGCTCACTTAAACACAAATACAATGATTATTCCCTATTTTATATATGTTTATTATGACTGTCAATCATAAAAACTGCAACACTTGCACCTAATTTGTAAACATACAATGTCAAATGTGTGTAAAATCAACATAGGAAGTATATTTTAAAAATGAATTTACAACAATCATCTCATGAACCCGTTATTATAATAAATGATGCATTTTTCGCTGGCTTTATTTAGGAGATGTAACTCCAGTTAATGTTTCTCATTCTCTGTCATTATTCTATTTGCTATCCTGTTTGGTTCATTTCTTTCACTTCAAAGTTGAGATATTTTACACATTCTTTTTTATTCTAAGTAATATAGTAGTAACATTTAGTTTCAATATATTTTAAGTGACGATCAATCCTCTCAGCAGGGCCGTAGCTAGAGGATTCGGGGCCCCCTGAAAAAATATTGATGTGGGCCCCCACACCCCTCCACTAATATAATTTATTGTACAATATATGAGCATGGAGGCCCACATGTAATCTAATAGGGGTTTCTTAAAATATAACAAAACAGATAACAAATAAATGTAAATAAAGGTTTTTACTGAAGATCAGTTAAAGCAAAATATTCAAATATAACATTATATATATAAAAACAAATGGAGAGCAAACACTAAAACAAATTTCAATCAGTAATGAACTTTGAAACAACTATGAAAATATATGTATATCGGTTTGATCATTAACCTTTCATGACCTTTTACGTCACTTCACCTAGGATGAACCAAAATCCCATTGTCGGACCTTTTTGTTGGCAAAGTCACTTATGATGTCTTTGAAGTCCAGCTGTCTGCTTAGCTGGCTTTCAATTGAAAGTCGGGCAAGGCTATTAAACCTTTCTTGAGTTTGCGTAGACCTGAGATAGTTTTTGACAAGCTTCAACTTGCTGAAAGCTCTTTCTGCACCAGAAACAGAGACAGGTAGAGTGCAGAAGATGCGCACTGCAACACACACCTCTCCAAAAATGCTCTGGAGCTGCATCCTGTAGATTGAATTCAGCAGGTCAAGAGGAGACTGACAGTCTGCAAATGTAGCATTATACACAGATGTAAGATGCCTCACTTCGTTCTCAAAGCCTGTTGTAAGATCCTGTGCATATTTGCTCACTAATGAGTGGCAAGCTGGGTGAATCTGATCTTCTTCTAAGTCTTTTAACGACAAGATTGCAAAAAACTCTTCATATATCTTTGCAGTGGTTTGGAAGCGGATATCCAGTGCAGAGATTATATTATCCAATGCCACAAAAAACACATTGTTTCGAAACCGAATTTCTTCTGTCTCTAGTTGGTTGGCATCCTCTGAACTCTGACTCTCATCTGCAAAGCGCTTTCTTTTTCTTTTGTGGCTGACTGGAAACCCCTTGGGCACATCCATAGCTTCTGCAATGAGGGAAGCTTCTGCAAAAAGATTATCCCATGAGCTACGCAAAACTTCCATCTCCTCTTTAAGTGCCCGTATGTTGTCTATTTCAACTTCTATTGAAATTTTCCCTGATTGCAGAATTAGGTTTCTGTCTTCAATGGACTGCAGGATTTTCTTCCATACAGTGAGAAGAACTATGGCTTTGAAGGACATGAAGTACTGTTTTAGACCACTGGCCTCTGACCTAGCTTCATTGGTTAAACTGCACTTAGCAAGGATGGTGTCCAGAGCTTCTATAATTGATGGCAAGTGGTTTGCTACAGGTTTAACTGCAGCTATGCGTGCACTCCACCTGGTCTCTGATAAGCGTTGAAGGGAGCAGCCAGTCTGACTTTTAAGGATTGCCCAACGCTCGGGACTTGCACTAAAGAGATTGTACAAGCGGTTCAAACAGCCAAAAAATGTGGAAACATCAGGACATGACTCTGCTGCTTGTACACCAACAAGATTCAGAGAGTGTGAGGCACAGGGTGAATATGTGGCAAGAGGGTTTATTTTCTTTATTTCAGCCTGAACCCCTTTTACTTTGCCGGACATATTTGCCCCATTATCAAACCCTTGTCCCCTGCAATCTGAAATATCAATGGAATGTTCCTCCAAAGTCTTCAGTATCATTTCTGATATTTCCCGGCCAGTCTTACCATTGAAAGCTTTGAACTGTAAAAAACGCTCAATTATCTCCCACTGATCATTCTCCTTGTTTGCAACATATCTTAAAAGAATCACATTCTGCTCCATGTGAGAAATATCAGGAGTTGCATCACAAATCACAGAATAATAAATTGCGTGCTCCCTTTCCTTCAATATTTCTTCCAAGACCTTTTCTCCACAGAGTTCAATAAATTCATTTTGTGATTCTGGGCTAAGGTAATGTGTCATTCTTGCACCTGTCTTCTCTGACACTTTTTGCAAATGATCACTGAGCAAAGGATCATAATGAGCCAACAGCTCTAATGTGCCAAGAAAGTTACCGTTGCGAACATCACCTAATTGTCTGTGGCCTCTGAATGAGTAAGTTTATTGATGCCAAAAAAGTGGGAGCATCTAATACTATTCGTTTCAAGAATATTTGTTGTTGTTTGTTTTTTGTTTTTTTTTTTTTTTTTTTTTGGGTTTTTTTTTCAACTTCCATCTTAGTTTTTTGCAAGCTGCTATCTATTCCTTTTGCTTCTATCAAAGAATATTTCAGATTTTTCCACTTGAGGTAGCATGCTTTGTGTGCCTTACTTGCTTCATGGTCAGGGAATTTATTGTACATTCTCCGCCATTTTAGATCTGCTGTTTTGTACCCTTCTTTAGAGTTTAGTGCACTAGTTGATGTTTTTCTGAGGTCATCCTGTGAAAAGAGCATGCATGGCACACAATATAATGAATCCATGCTTGGACTGTATGTCAACCAGTCTCTCTTCTGTTTCTCTCGCCCATTTGCTGACTTACTAAACTGGAGATACTCTGGAAATTTCTTTCCTTCTGAATCCTTGGGCATAATAGTTTTCAGGTCTGTCTGACTGGCAGTGGCTAGCTTTCTTACGATCACCTCACGTTCACGATCTGTGAACCTCTCTGGCCATAATCCTGGATCAATTGTCAAAAAATCTCATTCACTCTCACCTTCATTTCTCCCTGTGCTTGCTGGATTTGGGCTGTCTGTGACTGTGTCCTGACTGGTGCTACTTTCAGCTTCTTCACTTGGACCTTTACTAACTGATGCTGGCCTACTTTCATGCATTTGCTGGATTGAGGAACCTGGCTGTGTAAATAACAAATACCATGACTCAAATAGTTATATAAAAAAAAAACACTTTCTAATCTGGTTCTGTTAAAATAGATGTGACTAGTAAATACTGAATACAAATTATAAAAAGATTCATGACAAGTCAATATGACCAATGAGTATCTTACACACTGACTCTCCAAGTCATCTTTGGAATGGGATTGTGAATCAGACGATGCCACATCTGCAGGACATTGTAGTAAGTTTAGTCTTAATATCATATCACATTGACAGTCTATTTACATGCAACAGAATATGGTCATGTAGTTGTAAACCCTTTATTTTAAAAGGTAAATGTTTATATATTACATAAAAAAATGCCATTAAGCAATAACTTATTAAACACTGTTTAAAGTCCTCAGGCCAGTATTCATGCCAACTAATCCCACATAAAAATTAAAATAAATAAAAAAACTAACAAGCAAGAAATTATAAATAATCAAAACCAATTTAAAAAGAACAGCAATTAATAGTTTCGTCAGTTGATATAATCTAAATCAAAACGTTAAACAAGAATTGAGAATCCATCAACTGTAAAAATAAATAAATACAATTAAATAAAACCACTAAAATACTCGTCTAATTTTTATAAAGATAATTTGGTACGCCTTAATATATTTTAAAGCAAATAAATATATCCATCCAAGAGCAGTGTTGGATGCGTGTTTTCTCTAATGTGATTAAATACATCAGCAGACAGGTGCGTAACATAATGTTACTTTTATATGTATAAGCGCTTTATACAATATAATGCTTGCGACATGCGTCATGACTCGTATCCAGTTTTTATTTTGCGCGCCGCGCCGGTAATACAAAAAAACTGACAGTACGCGCCCGGCAGCAGTTTTCCCATGAAAGTAAATCGGGCACCGAAATGACAACACTAACCTGTCGGTTCGTTTAGTTTTTTAAGTTTTTACAAGGAAAAGAATTGCTTCTTGACGACTGGAATTTGTTTTTTTTTATTTTTTTTTTTGTGTTTTTTTAACCATCTCTTTTGGCCTCCCTCTCCTTCTTTTCATGGCGTTTCTGGTACCCTGATTTATGTTTTCGTATCATTTTCAATCGGTCAGTCGGTCTCCGTCTCTTCCACCAAGTTCATCTCTAACTTCAGCTGCCGCGTCAACACTGATTGGTCCTTTTCACAAGCTAGGGTGGGACTTACGATTTATTGGGCCCCTCAGATGTTTGTCATTGACTGAATAATTAATAAATACCTTGTATCGGACTAAACCATTTTTAGGGAGGGGTGACGAGCAGATATTTGGAAGACTTATTTATCAAATTGCATGTTTCTGTGGTTTTCATTAAAATCTGTGGCATACGACTATTATAAATATTAGAATTATTCACAGAACAGGGGCCTATATAGTATAACTGCTGGATTTTGTGGGGCCCCCTGGGCAGTGGGGGCCCCTGTAATTGTCACCACCTTTCACCCCACTAGCAACGGCCCTGCTCTCAGTACGCCATTATGGCAAATATTGATGTGCACTACAACTTACTTATTGATTAAAATTTCTAAACAATTTGGATTACAACCAGGCCACACTCTGCAAGTGAAACTAATTTAAATAATAAAAAAATTACAAGAAATAGCTCATCGATCTTAATGTGCAGTAATAAAATTTGCACAGCAAGATTAAGCAAACATAAAGGAAATCCTAGGACAAACGTATCAGTTTATACACAATATGAAAAGCCTAACTTACCAAAATACTGATAATCTGATTTGACATTAAATAAGGGCGTTGAAAATACAGCTTTGCATCACATGAATAAATTACATTTTAATATATATAAAAATAAAAACTGTTATTTTAAATTGTAATAATATTTCACAATATTACTGTTACATATTAGAAACAAACAAATAAATAAAATCTACACAAGCCTACATAGTCAGGAAAAAGTCTATATGTTAAGGAAAAATGCAGCCAACTGTTTTCGTTGTTTCTAGCATATACAGGTGCTCTTTACGGTTTGAAAAACATCCCAGGATGCACCTCATAAAGTGAAATATAGTAAAGTTTTTCTTGTTTTTAAAATTGTTTGGTCACTACATTCCCACACTTTCATTTGTGCTGTTTCATAGGTTTGATAACTTTATTATTCTCCTGAAATGCATAAAATAGCATCAGGCCTGGCAAAAACTTTTCTCTAGTCATATACTGTACAGGCGCAGGACAGCAGGAGGGCTGGAAATACTGCCGTGCTGTGTTTTTGTGTAAGGGTGGGTGTCTGCAGGCACCACTGGGGGACTTTTTAAGATGAGACTCAGTCTAACACTTGATTTGCACTTTTCAGCCTGCAGTTTCAGTTACTGTAGTCTATGGGGCACTGCTGTTTCGCTGACATCTGAGATTGCTTTCAACTATGTGCCTCTAATGAAGTTTGGCTAGAACAGCAGCACTGAGTCAAGCAGTCCAGTAAGGCTTCCACACTGGAATTTGACACTGGAATTATTGGAATAAAAGACTTAAACATCAATATGTTTAAATTATCTGGGGCAGTAACCCAGTACAGACAGTACTGGAACAACTTGCACCTTTGTGAAATATATTGCAATATATTGCACCTTTGTGAAATATAATATTTGATTATCACACTTTTAAGATGAAGCTAAGCATCCCATTATAACACAACTCATAATAAAGAAGCTCATTTATTGTATTGCTTTAAACTCATTAACAACAACATCATGTTATTGGTTTGAGTATTATTACCGATCTGACATTTACGGACAAGTATTAAGGATTTAAATTCGTAGCGAAAAGTTCACTGCTACAAATCAGCCCCTCAATATTCTTCAGCACGAACACACAGTGACCTTTTTGCTGACGTTAAAGGACACTTTGTTTATCAGTTTACGTCAGCTTTAACCGGTTTTCTTCACCAGATCAGATCTTCCCTCTTCAATGCTTATACTCTTAAGAAACTCAGAGTTTACTGTTCACAGAATGAATGTTTATGTGAATTCCAGCAGGATGCGGCCTCTGTCACATCCTCTGCCATTATGCACAGTATCCCACAATGCCTTCATTCACTGCTGCTCCTCCTCTAAACACTGGTTTATTGAAGCAGATTTTTGACAGATATTTACAACCCAGACTGATGAAAAATGCGTACCGGTGATGACATTTTTGTAGAAACAACATTATGTTGCTTATTGCACGTTTTACGTGAAATGTGGTAGGGCTGTCAAAATGGCTGAAAAACTAAATTAAATTTTTTTTACTTAAATATGATCAATATTCGAATTATATTTGAAATTAAAAGGCACAATTTCAGTTGGGGGAAAAAAAAGCTGTTGGCTTCTCTCCTGAGGCCACAAGAGGGCGCATCGAGCAAAATATTATGCACGTTTCTTCAAAGCATAATAAAATAACACGACTATCTTTGCATAATGTTTAAAATAATGCTTATAAACCATATATAATGTATAAAGTTGCTTAAACAATTATATGTATAGTTTAATACAAAGGACAGAAAGCCAATCACAAAGAGTACTTTCTTCATTTAAAAACTTGAGATGCAGTGGGATGGGGAAAACCGCCATAAAGTCTTGAGACTTGTTTTTAAAAGTTGAACTTACATTCATTTTACATAGCTTTCCAAACATGCGGCTCTCTTGTGCAAGACGCGAGTGCAAAGGTGATAGATGTCCTCTAGAAAATGCGATAAATACGCGTTCTGTGTAAACGGCTTGGTTTCAGCTTTGACATAAACAATATCTCCACATTGATGTTCTCTTTTTCCAATATTTTGAATGAACAACGCAGCATCACCACTTCCAGTGGGTTCAACTGGACAGGCTAAAAAAAAGCATTAAAATGCAATGACACTTACATCGTCGTCGCATTTCGTGCGCCACTGATAAGGCTGCCTGACGCACACCTAAAATTCGAATGCAACGTTTTTGCATTCGAATATGGATTTTTATTTTAAATTCGACGAATATTCGAAATTCAAATTTTTTTTGGCAGCTCTAGTGAGTGGCCCTAAAAAGTGCATTCAAAATTCTTCAAAACAGATAAATTTGACTATGCCAATATCTTATTACGTTGGTTCATGACCATATCTCAGCAGATAGGAAATTGAGTGGTGCTAAAAGGTTAATGCTCTATTACATTAAAAAATAATGTACCTCTTTTACACTAAACACCGCTGTGTTAACAAGAAAATGTGAGACAAAAGCACATTTGCTAAAGAAGTCATGCTATTTTAACCCTGTTTCTACATGGCTTTGAGCATTTTTTTCGAACTATGTTTTACAGGACTCATATCCAAGAGTTTTGCATTGCAAGTGTACCAGGTGAGATACTGAGCAAGTTTACTATGCCAGAAAAACCATACACATGGAGCTGGATATGTGTTGTAAACGTTAAAATGTATTAGTTTACAATTCATGCGCTACAGTATAAGTGGTTTTGAGGTGGTAATATAGTATTTAGCAAGGAACCATATGAAAAATGTAAATAATCTGCCCCATAATCATAATTTGTGTGAAAAGGAACAACAGTTGTTGGCTGTTTTACCACTGCTAGTGTTTAAATTATATGTACAACTTGATCTCACAGAAAAACGTAATAGTTTTATGAGGTGGCAATTTCATATGAATTTTTATGAATCGTACAAAGAAATTGGATTTTCAAAAAAAAAAAAGGCATTAAGGCCCACCCCAACTTTGGGTATAACCTTCATTAGGGTGTAAGCAGAACATATGAAAATGTACAAATGAGAATGAATTCATAGAAATGAGTCACCAATTCGCCAAAATATAAACTAGTTATGAATTGTCATGTGATTGTGTTGGTATGTATAGGTGCGTTTTTTGGAGTAAAGTAAGAGTAGAGGAAATTTAGATTTAATTAATTTAAAACTAATGTCTGGGGAAATATGTTATGAAATCTATTAATGTTCAGTAAAAAGCACCATGTTATCAGAGGAACGTGAGCTGAAGAATCTGTTCTGAGCAACACTAATCGAGACGCACTGATAGAAAGTAAACTAAAGCTGCGATGAGAGTTCAAAATAATTAATATAGTGAATAAAATGTGTCTCTTGTATTGAGTCCAAACAGAAGCCACAGCTGTAACGATGATGGATGGATGCCTGCACCCTTGGCATTTCACAACAGCATAAAGCTCCCACATCACACGTGCGCGGGGGACACGCCGAGACCACGAGCCTCCCTCTTGGGGCCCTGCTGAAGAGAGCCTGTCTCATCATTTATGTGGAGCGGTCTCTCCAGTTGTGCAAAAAGAATGGGAAATAAAGCTGAGGCCTAATCAAGGACCCTCATCAGTGGAGCCGGTGGCATTTTTCCTGCTTTTGCCAAACGAAACAAACTCAATTACCATTAGAAAGCTGCCCATCTAATGTGGATGAACAATGGCAGGCACTTGATGGATCCACACAGGCCGTTAGCGTCTGCCTTCCAACACCAGTCACTCAAACTTCGGCGTGCGGACCTTCTAATGGCCGCGATAACGGTGACTCATTACGATGTCATATCCTTCATGCCTGACTTCTTGTCAACCCAGACAAAGACCTGATACACGCTCCAGGGTAGCAGCCAATCAAACTGATGGAAAAATAAGCAGAGGCCATTTTAAATTTCCTTTCTGTGCAGACAGCGTTTAAGATTGACTGACAGTGAAAAACTGGGAAAGGACACTGAATGTATAATTCAGAATATATAAGCTCATAGAATCAACATATTTGTTGCATTTTTGTACTGAATGGTGGAATGTGACAATATAGCAGCACAGAAAACCTCTTAAGGTCATTTTCCCCATCAGAAATATGAGACTATATGAGAACAGAGTCTGTTATTTATGTTGTTAATAGTGCTAAAATCAACTTCCCCTAGTTAGTGGTTTGAACTAGTGAAAAGAGGAAATTGCACTTCTGATACCTTTGTATGTTCCTAAAACAACATTAACAGGGCTTCACACTTTTTGAAGCCTTACACTTATAACATCCTGCAAACTGCAGACGTTTGATCAGATATAAGGCAATTCTGTGAAATATAATTACAATTTGTTTATAATGTTTATAGAGTGGAAATGCACTCCTGCCAGAAACAACATTACTGATTTTAAAAATTACCTTTCTAAAAGAATGCACCCCTAAAAATTTTCTACTGTCGGACACCGCTTTTGCTTACGTCCGAGGCAGTTCGTTTTGCAGTCACATTAAACAGATTCCTCTTCAACGGATTAATGTCTTTTCCCCCCCCATCCTGCGAATCATGGGGACAAAACCCCGAATCCATTACACGACTTATGTTTCACCCGCCCACTCCCTTCGTTCTCGTCCTTGTTTCCGCCTTCAGAAACGTTTTACTCCTCCCTAACGCAATCATACCGCCTCATCCCTATGATTATGTCATAATTTTTCCCTGTATCTCCTTACCACTACATATCACTAGACGCCGAGCCAAAGCCCCGCGTGCCTTTTTCCGGAGTTACTTCTCGCTGGGACCGTGTCGAACACCCGCCTGTTTCCCCGTGCCGCTACTTGGTTGGGCCCTGTCCCCCTTTTTGCACACAAACCATAATGGACCACCACCTTCCTTGTCCGTCACTTCCCGTTGCTCTGCCCTCCAACTCGGGGGAGCCCTTGGCGGAGCGTGCCGCGCACGTCCCGCCACCGCGCGGCGGGGGGGCGGGGACAGTTGTCTGAACCGTTAGCACCCCTCTGTTTTGTGGCTGCCTGCTGAGTTTGGCTTTTGAAGTTGCAGAGACCCACCGAACCTGATGAAGCTCTTGACAAGCGGTCGTTGAAACCATTCTCTTCTACTCTAGAAGGATGCTGACATGCGATGTGCCGCTCCGCCCCTTCCTTGTCTTGTGTGCTTTACCTGGTCCCTGCACGCACACTGCAGTGCGAAATTAGAGCATTGCTTGAGTAGCCCATCAACCGAGGACGGCTTCGCCTCCTGTTTGCTGTGTTCCTATCATCGCCATCGACGTGAAAGCTCGATATCTGCGAGAAAAAAAGGTTTTCTTTCATGCCATCTCATATCTCATAACACAATCCATTTGCATTTATACTTCAGGATTCTATGAGATCATGCATTGCAATTCAAGGTGATGCTAATGTACCCACACCGTTCCAAACTATTTACTAGCAAATACATTTGATATTAAAGGCTGTTGCACATTAAATGTCCCTCATTTACGTTCACCAATCCAATCGCAGAAGATTGTGAGATTTGTGTTAACTTCCTGCATATTGCAAGTTCCTTTTTGCATAAATACATGAACCTTTACCACAAACACACAGATACATCAGGAGTACAACGAAATACCCCTTAAGAGACAGTATTAGTTAGGTAGGACTTATAGCTTTGTTTATTATTTCACATTTACGCTTCAAAATTAAAAGGTTGTAGCCATCCAAACCTGCATGGAAAATGTCTGGGCATGTGAATGAAAGTATGGATAAAGGTTCGATAATGGACTCAGAAGACAGAATAGAGAAGATGGTTGATATCTATGTGAGTGCTGAGGCTGTAAGAGATATGAAACATAAGAAAGACAAAGAGGACTTTGACAACCAAACACCGAAAACCCAAACACCTCAACACACAGGTAACTGCAAAAATTAATTGCAAAAACATTTACTCATAAAAGCTGGTGTAAATTGGATAGAGAAATGGAGAAGAAAATAGAATAACATAATGTCTGTCATTTTTAGGAAGTGATCCAGTGAGGAACAGAAGCTCCAGAGCAGCTGTAGTGTGTTTGGTGCTGCTGTGTGTTCTTCTGCTGACTGCTGTCATAGTGCTGTGTGTCACACTCACTCAAGAGAGACAACAGCTCATATCCAAGATTGAAAATCTGACCAATGAGAGAGAACAACTAATACTCAAGAACACAAATCTGACCAATGAGAGAGAGCAACTAATACTCAAGAACACAAATCTGACCAATGAGAGAGAGCAACTAATACTCAAGAACACAAATCTGACCAATGAGAGAGAACAGCTAAGAAATCAACTTCAGATCTGTGGTAAAGTTTCTTTAGTCTATGTACTTATTTGCTATACATCAGACATTTTTAAAGCATGATAGAGTTGGGTTGTGGTCGCAGTAACTTTTATTGTACACAATGTATGAGTATACTGTCTGTTAGAAGTTACAGACAGATGAGTGTGAACGGGGATAACAAGCTAACAGCTAAACTGGTTATTTTAACAGTTGAATGGACTTGCTATCAGTCCAGTTTTTACTACATATCCAAAGAGAATAAGACCTGGACTGAGAGCAGAAAATACTGTACAGAGAAAGGAGCAGATCTGATCATCATAAACAACAAAGAGGAACAAGTCAGTGGAGCGACTGTGTGTTTAACAGTGTGTAGCAGCTAAATGTGAGATGGTCAGATGTAATGTGTCTATTTATGATAGAAATGTGCAACTGTTTTGTCTGCTCAGGATTTTGTTCAGAACATGTCTGCTGCTGCTGTAGTTTATATTGGTCTGACTGACACTGATGTGGAGCGCACATGGAAATGGGTTGATGGCAGCACACTGAACTCTAGGTGAGAAATCACTTAAACTAATTATTATCTAATAAATGATTCTCACAGTCAGTATCATATCACACAGAAAACAGCACTGAGCATCTAATGCTAATGCTGATCTGTAGTTTCAGCTACTGGGCGTCCAATAGTCAAATACAAGAGCCAAATGGAGGAAACGGACAAGTAGAAGAGGACTGTGTTGTGACTGTAGCTGTGCCTAAACTGCCAGAGTGGCCTAATTTAGTAGGGTGGCTTGATGTTGCATGTAATGAAAAATTTCAATGGATCTGTGAGAAGAGGATTTCACAGTTCATTCTGCCATAGGAACATCACACAAGTTCAACAATACAAAACTTTTGTAATAATTGATTATTATTTAAAACAGTATTTCTCAACCTTGTTCCTGGAGGATGCCCACAACTGCCCATTTTGAATGTCTCCTTTTGTCAGAATCCCATTTCATGTCCATAATACATAATGTGCAAAATGGGACTCCAGAAGTGCGTTTCATTCAACCAGAAATGCCTTGTGAGTGAACGTCACAGAGTTTTCCAATTTATAAGTGAGATTTCAGTCTTTATTTATTATTTGTACATTATTCAGTTATACATCACCAGTCACTGTGAAACACTCCAGTACTTAAAATAAGTTTGAATAAAACAAAGGTGTTAAACAGGAGTTACGGCTGCAGCATTTTTATTAATTCATCCCAGGTTTTGGTTTGTATTCATTTTTCATAAATGAAAATAGTATGTGAGACATATGTTAGATGTGATAGTTACAATGCAAAATACTTGAAAAAAGTCTGCACACTCCACCAAAAATCATATGCAAAAAGAAAACAAGGCAATCATTTAGGTCACATAGTTACAAGGCAAACATATGCGATTGTTAAGATAAACCGATCTGATCTTAAAAACCACTGAATCGTATTATTTACAGAAGTGTTGATGGTATAAACACTAAAATCCATCTAATATGTTGTGAATCAAGCCGAGTCTGTGATGATGGGGCAGGATGTTCTGAATGAAGGCATTTTGTCAAGTGAAATTCAATTGATAAACATAAAAAAAAAAAATAGTTTAACCCTTAAAAAGGAAATACTGAAGGACGTTTCAAGCTTTTTTTTTAAAAGAGAACTTGCTAGGAGATATTTGACAGCTTTATGTTTTATTTTCTTCTGGGTCTTGTGGTATGCTGTATAATTAAAAAACTAATATAAGTGAAACATCGTTGTTTCATAACACATCTATCATATTTTTAAAAAAAAAAAAAAAATCCACATTTATGAATAATCAAGACCTATGACAGACAAAAAGGAATTATTTAGTATTATTCATATCGTGGCTTAATATGCTTGGTGGTTAGGTTTAAGGAGTTCACATATTCATTCACATATTCTTGACATGAGTGTTACACAGGTCCTTAGCCGTCTTCAAGAATCGGCTAAAACACATCTTTTCCATCTTTACTTGACCCTCTAACTATAGCACTTTCTATTCTATTTTAATTCAACTTTATCTATATTTATCTTCTTTTTATAAAAAAAAACACTAGCTTTCTATTTTTTCTAATTTATCTACTTGTTTTTCTTTGTGTGCGTGTATAATATATATATATATATATAATATATATATATATATATTATATATACACACCTTGCTAAAGGTTACTGCGTTAGGCTAACCAAGACTTGTCATTTGCACTTACATATTGTTGCTCCTTTGTTAGTTTTGATTGCTTCTATTGTCCTCATTTGTAAGTCGCTTTGATAAAAGCATCTGCTAAATGACTAAAAATGTAAATGTAAAGGTAAGTGCTTCTCTTGCTGATAGTCTGATGATTTTGAAAGTTAGTGTAATTACTCATCATGCAAAAAAATAAAATAAATAAATAACTTAAATACATAAAAATAAAATAAAAAAAGTTAGTAATTAATAAATAATAATAATAAAAACAATGAAAGCACAAGCATTCTGTGTTGTATGTTTTAATGCACTCAATATAATATAAAACTGATGTATTATGACAATATTCTGATAAGCGATTCCTATGGGTGCTCAAGCCTTCGGTAATGGAAGTGTCTAGTAAATTCAATAGATCTTGGCCTATGAATGTTGCTTATATAGGCACTGTATTATGATCATTGTATTTTTTTTTTTAAATGAATTTATGTTGTAATTGTAATGTTTTTATTATTTATTAGCTTTAAAAAGGGGAATATTTATGATGAATTATAACTGGTTATGATTCATAATAAATATTTAGATTAGATCTTAGAATTTACTGTAGCAGAATCAATATTACAATTCTTTGATCTGTCCGTCCACCGAGCAGATAATATAATCATTCATCAATTCAAGGAAAGATTATTTTCCTGACCAAGGAAGAATAAACTGTCCTTCTTTGTGCAGTGCTAGCAGTAATTTAGCAAACAATGTAGCAAGGGTTCACACATTCATTGACTTCGAACTGTGAGCAGCAAACAGAGACAATCCGTTGTGAATATAAGGGATTTAATAAATGAAACTATATCTAACATATAACTAACTAAAACATATATACACAGAATGAAACAAAGTAAGGAAAAGGGGAGAGAAAAGAAAAGAATGGCAGTATTTCACATCAAATAACCACAACCTAATAAGAATCATAAAAGAATCAAAAATCACCTTAAAAAGAAACTTAAATCTTAAATCTAAATAATTTTAAGCGGTTACTTGCATTGGTTTCCGATTGCTGAAGAAGAGTCCGGATGCGGTAGATAAAGGTCTTTTGATGAGTTCGTGAGGAGTCAGCTGGAAGTTTTTACTTCTGGTTCTTCTGAAGGAGAAGTCCACAGCGACTAACGTTACTTGAAGATAAAAACTGCCGGAAAATAAGACTCAAGAGGAAGATATTGAGAGTCTTGGAAAGGTGTTGTCTCAAACGAAGAAGAGTTTCTGAGCAAAGATTATATCGGGCTAATCGCTTTTGAGAATTCCTATTCAGTGTGGACTGGCCAATAAGAGGCATGGATTTTGAGCGGGAGAAACTTTCTTTGTCTCTTGTTTATGGCTCATTTGCATGTTTTATGGCAGGTCTGGAATTTCTGTAGTTTTAACCAAAAATATCGTACGAGTCATATGATGCATTTCACAATCACATACTGTACCTCATTGTCCGAGGAATGAAAAACAGGTAACATTGATACCAAGAAACAACCATTTGGAATAGATTAAACCAAAGATACATACATACACCTGAATATCAGTGTTTTATGGCTTTAACTAATACAAATAACGAGTGGTAACTCATCTAATCCAAAAAAGGAATGTACACACAACACATGCATATACCAGATACAATTATAACTGATTAATTATAGTCTAAAATAAAGAAATGTCTTTATGTGTGTGTGTGTGTTAGTTTGTGTGTGTGTGTGTTAGTTTGGCCATTTACAGCTCTTTGGGAATGTGTTTGAAATCAGATTGGGGGATGATAGTGGGGGCTGGTTCGAATCTTCTTGACGGCGAAGAACCATCTGTCAATTTAAAACCCCTATACGAACGTAAAGTCTCTGACCAGAACTGTAATTTATATGCAAATGTCAAAAGGTTAAAAGGGGTCTCTTAAGCCATAAACAGTCCAACGCTCATGCATGATCCTACGCAGACGCTAATAACTTACATACTATGATTACACACAAGAATACACTGGGGTGCAAACAGTATCTGCCACTATTTACACTCAGTGCAAAGAAAAGTGAAAATAGTAACTAATGTTTACAGTAAGTGCAAATAGCCTTCAAAACTGTAGCTGCACTTAAGACATTCAAATGTAAGCACAATTTAACTTAATCTTGTTTAAACAAACCTCTTTTAGTAAGAAGGCATAGCAGTAATAAAATAATCAACCTGATTAGATGACAAAAAAACGGAAGAAGAAATGGATGGAGAACAGACTGCTGTAGTTCCCCTTCAAAGCCGCCTATGGTTTAGCATTAAGGAAAACCTGTGACAACATATATCCTATTGGATATGCGTATAACTAACATCATGCGTATAACTAACATCAGATAATATTTCACAGTTCAATTTCAAAAGACTTTTCACAATTTACTTTAATACACCACCAAAATATTCAGCTACTAATCAATGCTTATTAATCATGCATTTATTTGAATAATTTTAAATCATATAAACTAGAAAGAATGGAATATATTATATTGGTTTTTGTTTTTTTACACTGCCTAAAAAATTTGTAATCAGTATTTTGACTTTTTTTTCAGTATAAACATCTGAACATCCTTAAAACAAGCATTTACAAAATTGTGTAAAATATTCCAGAAAAAAAGTGTTTTAATTAAATTGAATTGAACTGCACTACAGAAACCAAAAGATGTTTAGGATTTGACAAACCTCAACAGTTGCTGACAGTAGTTCTGTTAAAAAAGTTTACCTCCTTGAAAATCATCAGATTACTTACACTTCTTGAAAAACATGGGGGAAACAAATCCAGTGTACTTCTGCAGTGAGTTGAAGTTCCTGTCTGCATAAATACTGGCCACACAAACACAGATGAAGAGAACAACACAGTCCACTCCAGGAGAGAGACACTAGTGTTACTTCGACGCCAAAACTGTCTGAAAACTGTAAAAGAAAATCTAGGAACAATTTGGAAAATGTACAAATATGGGGCAAGCACTGATAATATCTATGTAAATGAAGTTATAATATACGTCATATATATGTGCAACCGTTTTATCTGCTCAGGATTTTGTTCACAACACGTCTGGTAATGCTGTATTTTATATTGGTCTGACTGACACTGATGTGGAGCGCACATGGAAATGGGTTGATGGCAGCAATATGACCTCTGGGTGAGAAATCACTGAACTGAACTAATTATTATGTAATAAATGATTCTCACAGTCAGTATCATATCACACAGAAAGCAGCACTGAACATCTAATGCTTATCTGTAGTTTCAGTTTCTGGGCGTCAGGAGAGCCAAATAGTGGACAAGGCATTGTAGACGATGACTGTGTTGTGACTGTAGCTGTGCCTAAACTGCCAGAGTGGCCTAATATAGTAGGGTGGCTTGATTATTCACGTAATGAAACTTTTTAATGGATCTGTGAGAAGAGGATTTCACAGTTCATTCTGCCATAGGAACATCAAGTTCAACAATACAAAACTTTTGTAATAATTCGACCAGAAACGTCTTGCAAATTTACAATTTACATCACAGAGCTTTCTGCTATATAAGTGAGATTCTAGTCTTCAGTTATTATTTGTACATTATTTAGTTATACATCACCAGTCATTGTGTATCACTCCAGCATGTAAAAGAAGTTTGAATAAAACAAAAATGTTAAAAGGAGTTTAAGCTCCGACATTATTATTAAGTTCAATTTATCTCAGGTTTGGTTTGTAAGCATTTTTCAAGGGTTTAAAGTATGTGAGACAAGTATGTTATACTCGATGTGTTTAAGATAAAACACATCTAATCTTAAAAAACACTAAATCTTTTATTTATTTACAGAAGTAAAGTATGTAAGCACAATTAAAATTTATATACAAAATGGCATAGCACGCTGGCACAACAGTAATAAAATAAGCACCCTGATTAGATGACAAAAAAATAAACGGAAGAGACGGAGGGAGAAGAGATCCCTGTAGTTCCTCTGCATAGTTGCCTGTGGTTTTGCTTTAAATATATTTTAAATATTTAAATTTCACCTTAAAAACCTGTCACAACAGAAAACCCTGTGACAACCTATAACCTATTGCATGTCATATATATACTAACATACACATCAGACAATATACAAAAGACTTTTCACAATTTACTTTCACACAACACTAAAAACATGCCTGACATGATTTAATCATGCAGTGTAAGCAGAAATACACACACAATGTATGTAACCACCTTAAGACCCACACATGTGTCTTTTCATTAAAAGCTCTGATTGCTGCGTCAATGATGAAACATTCCTCTAACAACTACGAATGGTGGACAGTGATGGACCTCAAACGACACCGCATGCAGATGTTTCTTTTGTTTGTATAATTTTAAACTTATGAAAGAATGGAATAATTTATATTGCGTATTATTTTTTACACTAAAAAATCCTTAATACCAGCATTTAAAAATTGTGTAATATATCAGAAAAAAGTGTTTTAATTTGATTCCATTTAATTGAACTGCACTACAGACATCAAAAGATGTTTAGGATTTGTTTTCCAGCAGCAGCCACTGTCAAAATGTACAAGCCCACAATGAATGAGGACAATACATAATTATGTCTTAATATATGCTTTTAAATTCCATTAAAATGAACCAAATCCACATGGTAGAGAGAAACAAAGTGCTTCTGCAGTGAGTTTAAGTTCCTTTCTGTATAAATACTGGCCACACAAACACAGATGTGGAACACATACAGTCCACTCCAGGACAGAATCCAGTCTTAGTTTGTCAGCATCTTGACAACACCAACACTTTTTGAAAGTAGAAAATATTGAAAAACTGAGAAAATGTACAGAGAAGATGGGGCAAGCACTGATAATATCTATGCAAATTATGTCATACGATGTAAAGTTGGAAAAGATTCAATGCAAAGAAAATCATCTGAACTCAGGTACTGATATTAATAATTCAGTTAATATCAGTAATATAACAAATAAAACAATAACAAAGTTTTGATGCTCTCAACTGATGTGTGTTGTGTTAAGTGGACAAATAGAAAGAATAACAGCATATTTGTTCTTCAGGAAGTGATTCAGTGAGGGTCAGAAACTACAGAACAGCTGCAGTGTGTTTGGTGCTGCTGTGTGTTCTTCTGCTGACTGCAGTCATAGTGCTGTGTGTCACACTCACTCAAGAGAGACAACAGCTCAAATCCCAAAATGAAAACCTGACCAATGAGAGAGAACAGCTAAAAAATGAACTTCAGATTTTTGGTAAAGTTTCTTTACTCTATGTAGTTATTTGCTATCCACCTTGTTTTTAAAATATTTGCAAGCTAAATGTGTCCGGCTTCTGGTGTCATCCGCTTCCACTAATTACAAAACAGCTCTTTATACTGCTTGATATTGCAAACTGGTATTTATTATATTATTTTAATGTATTGTCATAATTACAAACAAACTAGTCTGTAGTGCAAATTGTTTTACCGTTTACAGCTTTTATTTTTTCTTATTCTATTCCATATCGAACATTTACAGAAAATAGCTCACTTCCACTTTGAAAAAAAAATAGGTGGATACAGCAGATATTTCTAAAGAATTACATTTTTAAGTTGGGTTGTGGTTTCGGTAACTTTCAGTGTATACAATCTATGAGTATTTGTTATAAGTTACAGAGAGATGATTGTAAAAGCTAACCGCTGAACTGGTTGTGTTTACAGATGGATGGATTTACTATCAATTCAGTTTTTACTTCATTTCCAATGAGACGAGGAGCTGGACTGAGAGCAGAGGATACTGTAACGAGAGTGGAGCAGATCTGATCAGCATAAACAACAGAGAGGAAAATGTGAGTGAAATATTTTAGTTTTATATGAATTTATAGTGTTTAGCAGCTAAATGTAAGATGGTCAGATGAAATGTGTTTATTGTCTGTTTATCATATAAATGTGTAATTGTTTAATCTGCTCAGGATTTTGTTAAGAAAATGTTTGGCGGTACTACAGCCTATATTGGTCTGACTGACAGTGATGTGGAGGCCAGATGGAAATGGGTTGATGGCAGCACACTGACCTCTGGGTGAGAAATCACTGAACTGAAGTGATTATTATTTCATAAATGATTCTCACAGTCAGTATCATATCACACACAAAGCAGCACTGAACATCTAATGCTGATCTGTATTTTCAGGTTATGGGGGCTTGGAGAGCCAAATGGATACATAACAGAGAACTGTGGTGTGGTTGTGGATAATGACCCAAGGTGGCCTACTCTATTTGGGTGGCATGATGTTTTATGTAATACAGATTTACAGTGGATCTGAGAGAAGAGGATTTCACAACTCATATTGCCATAGGAACATCACACATCTTTTTGACAGTTTTAAAGCTCAACAGTACAGAACTTTTGTAATAACTGATCATCATCTAAAGCAGTGTTTCTCAACCTTGTTCCTAGAGGATGCCCACAACTGCACATTCTGAATTTCTCCTTTATCAGACACCCAGTTCATGTCCTGTGATCAGTTGCATAAATTGCTTAGGCTAGTCTTAAAAGTTAGACTATCTAATTTTTGCTGCTAGACTGTTCACAACTTTTTGAAATCAGTTACATAAAAACGAAGATTGGTCTAATTGGTCTAATACTACTTGGTTAATTGTTTGTTAGTCAAACTAGTTCTTAAGACATAGTCTAAATATAGTGACTGTTTATGAAACCAACCTCTGGAGTTTCTTCTAATGAGCTGATGAGTTGAGCCAGGTGTTTAATTAGAGAGACATACAAAATGTGCAAAACGGGACTCCAGAAGTGTTTCACTTAACCAGAAATGTCTTGTTGAGTATTCTGCTATATAAGTCAAATTCACTTCTTATGAAATTCTTCAGTTATTATTTGTGCATTATTCATTTGTACATCACCAGTCATTGCATATCACTCCAGTACTTCAAAGAAGTTCTGGTGAAGTATTGAATAAAATAAAGTTGTTAAGAGGGTGTTGAGGCTCTGCCATTATTGTTGAGTTTAATTCATCCCAGGTTTGGTTTGGAATCATTTGTTACGGGTTTAAAGTTAGTGAGTCTTTACCTTTAAGTCTTTTGTGAAGAAAATTTGCCTGTTGATGCTTTTTTCATGCTTTTTGTTTTGTTGTTATTCTGCAATAATCTAACTTCAATAAAATCAAATAAAAATAAAATGCTCTGTTTTGAATACATCTACATTAGTATTCATAATTCTAAAATAATTTTCCATATTTTATCAGTCATTAAACCTAAGAGAACCTTAAAATACACAAATGGAAATTATTTAGCAACTAAAAACTCTTACACAAAACAGAACTGTCATATTTAATTTGGTCAAACTCATTCATGAAGAAGAAAAAAATGTTAGTTTTACCAGGAAAAATCTTTTATCCTCCAAAACTAACTTCATGTTAGGTTTTAGTGAGAAGGTCGAGCACAGATCCCAATAAGGTCACCCCATTGCAGGTATTAGCATGTGAATCATGGAGGGTATACAGGGGAAAACAATCATGAAAGCCCACAATAAGGTCCACACAAAAAGATTCAGAATAAAAACAGAATTCAAATAAAAATGTTGGGAAGGTTAGGATGATTCTAAGGGCCCGACGAGGGAGAGGGGGCCTGGAACACAATTTTTACTGAGGGGAATTTAAAAATTCTTCCTTGAAAAATGACTAAATAATACACACTGATGGAAGAGCATGTACATGCAGCTGATGCTAAAACCACCAACCATAAACGCATCAACAGTCTGGAGTTTGATGTACCAGCAACAACCTAAAAGCTACGAAAATGTTCCAACCCCACCCAATGTTAAAAATAATATATGCATTTGAACCTCATTTAAATGAACACAATCTACATGCATCTTGCATCTTCAGGAAGAGTATTTTCCCTATGCCTTCCATAGCAACTCACCTTTTAATAATGACATGGCCTACAGGAGGATATTGTGGAGTCAAAGTATTTTACGCTTTCCAGAAACGTCAGATTTGTAAAGTTTGACGATAACATTTTGAATAATCAAATAGTGGCAGGATCCTGGTATAATCATTAAAATTTTGACAGAACAAGCCCCTCTGTGACATTCTGAGGTGAGCTGAACTTCTGTACATATAAATACGTAGAACATTTCTACACATCAAGAGTATAAAAAGATCCACCTCTGAAAAGTTGCTAGTATAAGTTAGTTGTTATCTTTATTTGTTAGTTGATAGCAAAAAGAATAAAATAATAATAATAGAATAAAGATATTGTTCACTGGATATGACTGAGAAAATGGACACAGGAGCAAGACAAAGGAAGACTGATGATATCTATGAAAATGCTGATGCTATAAGAGGTGAAATCACAACGGAGATAGAAGACTCGAATACGACGAGAATCCAGCCACCTGAACACACAGGTACAGAATTGAATAAATAATACTTTTCCTCATGAAAAATAATAGCACAAATTTATGCATAAATATTTGAAGACATGCAAACAGTACTTTTAAAAATAAAGTTTTTAAAAAGATGTATGAATAATTGTTAGTCCATTCAGCATAACACATCAAGTCTGTGGGAATTCTCAGGAAGTGATTCAGTGAGGAACAGAAGCTACAGAGCAGCTGTAGTGTGTTTGGTGCTGCTGTGTGTTTTTCCAGCCTGGTCTCATGTTTATGCGTAGGTATTAATACGTAACATTTACAAGCACAAAACGTACACTTTTGTACGTTTCTATTAATGCTAAAACGTACAATTTAGACATATTTCAAATGTTTAAAACATACAAATCGCTACATATTTTTAGCTAAAAAAAACGTACAAATATTTACGTATCTTTTATATCATCAAGAAATTCGTATAAATGCATTTTTATCCATAAGCGATTTAGATGTTAGACCCCTTAACCTACCTCCAAACATAAACCTACCCATTTTATAGCGAATACATTTTATCATTTTATTAATACGCATTTTAGATTTTTAGACCCCTTAACCTACCCCCAAACCTTACCCTACATTTTATAGCGAATCGAAAAGGATAATAAAACGCAGATGCCGAATATGGCAGGAAAAATAAACATTTTAGTAACAAATATAGGCATTAAACTATTTTTTAGTCGCTAATTCCACTCCGAACCTATAAAGCCTAAACATTTCTTACAGTATAAAGAAAAACATGACAGATGAGTGCAATCACAATAATTTATTTATTGCAATTATGTCAAAAGCAGTACCAAAAGTAATCAAAATGACCATGCGTTGCACCCGCAATCCTCTCTGGCAGAATACAGTAGGTTTATGTGATCCAGAGCAGAATTTATGTTGCTAATCGCTGAAAATATTACCCAGATAATTTTCCCGATCCACTCCGAGAACTCATGAAGGCGCGCGCGCATCATTCAAACACACCTCACCAGAACCACGGCATGTCGCAATCTGTGACGAATACAGGCGAGAGCCAATTGAGCATTTGATTATCCTGCCGTAAAACCTGTCGTTTGAAGCGGCAACATTTGAATTTGTAAAGAGCGCGTCAGTCAGCGCGGGCTTTGCTGTTCACGGTCACTGGACTCGCTGCTCCGGATGGAGAAGAAGATCGCCGAATAAAGGCTTGGATTTGGGTCTGTTCTTTGCAGGTACTATGGATTTGGAAGATTTGGATTACAGCGCACTAATAAAATGGTTTCATTTCGTAATTATGTTACGTTTTTTTGCGTTTTTTATAGTTCTATTGTCAGTCACAGCATCAGCATGTCGGAGAAAACGCCTTTTGTGGCCCATGACAATCAAAGTAAACATTACATGACAAGTAGCCTAAATGTTAAACGATTGCAGAAATGCTATTTATTTTAAGGTTTAAAGTGAAGTCGTATTTAACATTATGTAGGCATATTCTTGGAAACGAGCTGGCAGCAGAAATAACACAACAAAACGAAATGTTATCATTTCATAAGTAAGAGTAAATTTAATAATGCAATTGAAAACAAGGTAATTCATATGACAACTAAAAACTAATAAAATTAATGCCGCGATTTCAATATTCATAAGGATTCATTTTTAGGTGTCTTCAATACGTCAGTTTTGTACGTTTAAATGCTGAAAATACGTAAGTATTTGTATGTTTTAGTGCCTGTAAAAACATAAGTAAATGTACGTTTTATAGAACCACATTTTATGTAAAATACATATGAATTATCATGAGATCACGTTGGTTTTTCTGCCGACTTTCTAGTCAAATACAAAAATAAAAATAAAAAAATTCAACACAAAAGGAAATATTTAGTATTATTCATTACTCAGTGCTTAATTATGCTTGGTGTTAGTTTCTCAAGAGTTCACATCTTCATTCACATATTCTTTCCATGAGTGTTATCACAAGTTGCTCTATTGCTGATATACCTGATGATTTTGAAGTTAATGCAATTTATCAACATGCAAAAAACAAAAAACAAACAAAGCACAAGCCATTTTGTCAGGTTATGTTTTAATGCTAAATATAATAGTAAAACTGTATGTATTATGCCCAACGTGAGATCCTGAATCTTGTTTGCTTGTTTGTTTGTTGGTTGCTTGCTTGAAAATTAATGGAGAATACTCTCTGATTTTCTGTGGATGCTCAGCCACAGTGGCGCCTGCAGGTGTACGGCTATACACCCTGTGCGTACCATGATCGCTTCGGCTGACCTGACCTGTCCGTCTGCCCTACACATATAACAAATAGTGCTGGATGAAGTAGATTCAACTCTAAATGCAGTAAAACACATTGTAAATGGGAACCTTTTACGTTCTCTAGAGTGCAAACACAAATACGCACTGGGTAGTTTGCCAGATCTGTTTCGCCAATGTTAGTATTACAGCTTCATCTTTAGCACCTCCGTAAAACCAGACCTGAAGGGAATTATTAGTAACTCTTTAGAATACTGTTCCATCATTAATGAATAACTACACTTGAACACATGAGTAATGCAATATTAGCACTCTAGTAACTACTATAGTATCTAACAAGAAACTCTGCTTAATGAATTAGTAAGTAATAGTACTTAGTCGAATGTGGTAATTCACTGTTAGCTAATCTGTAACTATAATTTTTTTCATATCGCCCTAAGAACTACTGTATACAGGTTCGTAATTAATATGAATAATACATAATGTATAATTAATTCTAAAGTGAAGGTCATGGTAACCCACTAGTAATGACTTGAGTATTACCAAATTACCAAAAGGAATTACTAATTATTTGGATCGGTATTCTAAAGTGAAGATCATGATAACTCCCTAGTAATTACTGAAGTCATTGTAAACTTTTGAGGTTTTTGTAAAGTCCTGGTTAGTAATTCATTTTGGTAGCTTTGGTAACACTTAAATCTTACTAGGGAGTTATCATGATCGTCACTTTAGAATACTGATCCAAAAAAATAGTAATTCCTTTAGAAGGATGTAGTAACACTTGAGTCATTACTATCCAAAACCTTACATACATCTCAACTGCTTACAATGATGTCAGTCAATATTAGGGAGTTATGATGATTTTCACTTTAGAATAATGATCTAAGGCTGCATTTACACTTGGCATTAACATGCGACCTCTATCCGGATGTTGTCCACATACACATCAAAAAGACAAGTGTAAACGCGCTTCTGATCGGAATGTTATCCGATCAGTATGTCCTGGTCCAGAGGTAGTCGAGGACGCATTGTGATTGGATCTTAGTGTAATGTAAACGCAATCCAGCCATCGTGTCAGCATTCGCAGGTCAAACCCCGCCCCCTCTCTCCCGAACTGTCAGAAGAACAGAGAGCTAGTGAGACTCGTACATTTATTTTGATTTGTAAAATGTCCCGCGACTGAAAATAGTTTTCAAAAGAAAACCCACCACTTCAGGTCAACTTTGCACCGCAGACTTATTTATTTAAAATTGGGACACGGGAAATACAGAATCCCCGAGCGGTTATCCAGATCGAGAAGTCAAGCTGATGTTTGCCAAGTGTAAATGCGCTGGTGTTCTGAGGATGAGGAATCCGATCTGACTATGATCAGATCATCGGTGGATCGCATGTTAATGCCAAGGGTCTAAAGGGCAGCCGAAGTAAATAATAGTTCCTTCTGAAGAATTTGGTAGTACTTGAGTAATTACTAGTGGGTTACCATGATCTTCATTTTAGAATTAATTATTCTTTATGCATAATTCACATTAATTATGAAAATGTATACAGTAGTTCTTAGGAGTTCTCCAGGATATATGAAAAAAACATTTTTTTTTAAATGATTGATTAGCTAATAGTGAACTACCACACTCGACTAAGCACTATTACTTACTAATTCATTAATCAGAGTTTCTTGTTAGGTAATAGTAGTTACTACAATGTTAATAGTGCATTAGTCATTTTTCCCTGTGTAGTTATTCATTAATGACGGTTGGCCTGTCGCAATAATCAATATATCGACTTTTCGCGCAATATATGTGCATGACCTCATTAATTTTTGGTGATGTAATATATCGCCATTTATATTTACTTAAAAATTAATGTCACCATGTTTTGTACATTCAACTTGCATCTGTGTCTTTTTCAGCTTCTTGTACATAACGTGGTGCAGTCATGAGCTGCTAGCTCACATTTAAATAATGCTTCTACAAAAAAAAGTTTAATCTGCAGAAATGGCTTTGTTTAGGGATCTGTGCCTTTGTGCATATGGACATCTGACTGCTAAGTAGTGATTGTTTTTTTCAGCAATAGTGTGCACCCTTAATTTACAGAGAAAAAAAGGTCAGGAAAAATCTGTAGATGGAAAAATCTCCATACAATTTCTTAGTGCATTTGTTACTTTGCACTTTTTGTTAGAAATAGTTTATTTAAAGATTTATTCAGGTTTTTTAAGGTATCTGATATTTTGATACTTAATTCCCATGATCTAAATATTCTTAAAAAAATTAAAACGTTTGTTGTCATTTGGAAGTGTGTAGGCCTCCTTGCATTATTATGCTGTTACATTATGATTATACAGTGGCATAAAATGGTCTTTAAAATGACAATAATATCGCTTATTGCAATTATTTCTGGGGCAAATATATCGCACAACAAAAAGTTGTTACCGTGACAGGCCTAAATGACGGAACAGTATTCTAAATTGTTACAGAAGTAATTATATTTGCGGGTCCTGGCATCAAACATTTAAAAAAAAAAAAAGACCCACTGATCCGTGGACACGCTTTCTGTCGCTCTCACACACTGACTTTAAGAATTGAGAGACAGTTTGAATTGTGAGATAAAAAAAAATCACAATGACCTTTTCTATTTTTTTATCCTGTGAACGAAACCAGCTTCCTTAAGTATCTATATATGCATGTACATTTTAGTTTGTTTTCATACATGGTGAAGGAAGCAAAGTTACATTCTCATTATCCATATATGTTAGTCTGACTTTACAAAAATTGTGCCAGTGCTTTAGTCCAGCTGAAATCAAGAACAAGCAGGTCACTTCACACAGAATTCTTAAAGATACAGTAGCCAAAAAACAAATAAAACAAAACATACACACACACACATTCTGTTTAATCCTTTAAAGAGAAGGTGCAAAATAGTCATAAAAATGTTGTTGGTGCCAGAAACCTTGACTAACATTACAAGTGTACTTTAGACACTCGTTCAGTCTGTCCCTGTCTCTGACTGAAGCACATTAATTAGTATGCACCTCCCATAGTGTTTGCAGGACCAGGCAGGTAGCAGGAGAAGTGTGAGACTGACCTGCTTCTGGAAAGACAGAAAAAAAAACATTCCTGCTGGTTATGTGGGGCGAAATTAGTTTTAAAATGTCAGTGCTAAACACCCAGGTTGCAAGTTAAATAAAAGGATAGAGAGGAGCAGGAGTTTGATCTATTACCATTCATTAAAGTGTTCATCAATACTTGTCCGTGAGCTGTGCTAATTCCAGCCGTGATTTGTTAAAGGAGGCCAGTATTTGTCCTGATGTGCCGGATTGCTTGGGCTCTGAGCATCTCCGTGCCTAATCTGTGATGGGTCAGATCATCTGTCCATGTGACAGTCATGCTGCCGCTCAACACCTGTCAATCCTGCCAACATGGAGAGCTGTAGAGACGCGTGTGTTGTGGTGTGTGTGTGTGTGTGTGTTAACAGAGGGAAAACTGGAGGCATCCAGGGCTAGCCAGAGGCTGCACATCATTGAGCCGGGGATGATGTTTGAAGAACTGGCCCTCATTCATAACCACACCTGCTCCACTACGGTCAACAGTATTGAATACTGTGTGCATCAACACACACCCACACACACACACAAACAAACACCACAATTCTCATTTCATCCCTTTTCACACGTCAGCTAAAGAGAAACACACAGAAGGAAAACTGTATTGCTCAGAGGTCACTCTTTATAGCTTAGAGGGCTTAATGGAATATTTTACTTTTATTTACTGTAACTATAAACTGTGTTTCACTGAAACCTCCTTAAATAAATAAGACAATTGTTGAGACAGAGTAAGAGTATAGTATAAAATCTTGTTTCCTCCATTGGATAAAAAGAATAATAATAATATATTTTTTTTAAAAGTCAGAATTGCGAGATGTTAACTCAGAATTGCAAGCGTAAAATTCGGAATTTTAAAATAAAAAGATGCAATGACCTTTTTTTATTTTTAAATTAATGGCGACACAAAAAAAAAAAAAAAAAAAAAACCAAAACCAAAAAAAAAAAAAA